>CM053245.1:41164239-41288893 GCA_028583405.1 Pogonophryne albipinna
ACCCAAATACCTGTACTTTCTACTTCTTACATGTTGAACTCAAATACCTGTACTTTCTACTTCTTACATGTTGAACCCAAATACCTGTACTTTCTACTTCTTACATGTTGAACCCAAATACCTGTACTTTCTACTTCTCTCATTTTCCAAACAGCTGGTTCCTTTAGTCTGAATGTGTGTTTGGTGGCGTGATCATTATTCTTTAGAGTCATTGCGTGCCTATTGATTTGAACACGATCCGTGTATCCATCATTTCCTGGTCTTCTCTAAAGAAGAGGGACCAATGGAAACGTTGTCATGTTGCCGTTGTTCAGCATGGAAACATTCATTAGCTAACAATGACATTATTGTTCTATTAATATAAAGGGAGGTCAGGTACTCTTTAAAACAGCTGCTAGTTATGGGTACTTTTTACTGAAGTACATTTCAAAGCCTCTTTACTTTGACTTGAGTAAAGAAGTTTAGTCAGTACTTCTACTTTCACCAGAGTACTTTTAAACACGAGTATCTGTACTTCTACTTGAGTAAAGGATGTGTGTACTTCTGCCCTCTCTGGATATTAAACTCCATCATTTGTCTGTATAATAAATATATATAGATAATCTTTTTAGTAATTAATTACATGTCTGGGAAACACAATATTTAAAACTGTTTATTTTGAATGTCAGCTTGCGGGAGAAACTCAGTGTTACAGTTGAAGTCCACTTAGAATTGCTTTAGTTTGGACACCATCATTAAAAACTCACCTTGACCCCTAACCCATCACAGTCCCCCTGCTATTTATTTAATGTGTACTTTATTATTTGTCCTACTTGTTTGTTTGTTTATTTACCATGTAAAGCGGCCTTGGGTCCCTTGAAAGTCGCTATACAAATGTAATCTATTATTATTATTACAGTCATACACCTTTTACAACTGAAGCATGTGGAATATATTGTGTTGTTCATTGCAGTGTTATCAAAAAATGAACTTCACATCATGGTAATGGAAACAGATTTACTGGCAGAACAGACACACCTACAAGTTTCCATCCAACCCCCCAACAAATGATGGGCTCTTTCAGTATATTTGACACCTGAAATGTATTTGCGTTAAAACTCACTCAGTGAAAACGTCAGCTCAAACAAATATATGCACGTTGTGGTTTGAGACTTACAGCAGCTCCACAGAGGAAAGGCCATCAAACACTCCGCTGGGAAGCTCCGTGATCTTATTACCGTACAGCACCCTGCACACAGAGAGAGTTCATTAAAGACCCTGTATTCAAATTAATTCAATAAGTGTGCTACTAGGATCTTTTATTGTCAATTCACATCGTTATAAAAATAGATAACACGTTTATTGCATTGGTAAAACATTCACGTGGCTGCACACAAGAAGAACAAATACATACAGCATAGGCATAAGTGAACACACACACTACATGAATACACACATACCCGCAGTCCACCCGCTGTGATTGTGTGTAAGTTCTGATATTTCATAAATAATTTTGTTTACAGAGAGGCGGCGCCACTTGAATTATTCATAGCAGCAGATGAGGAACACACGCATGCGGTGCAAACATATGGAGGTATCGACAGGCTTACCGCAGACATGTGGAAACACATATTGGTACAGGCACTCTGATAACACTCCAACAGACATACACACACACACACACACACACGCTGAGACTGTGTGTTACTTACAGGGAGTTGAGAGCTCGGAGGCCGTGGAAAGCATCAGGAGCAATCTCAGATATCTGGTTGTTACTCAGGTCTCTGGGAAAGAGACAAATAATACATAAATACACACACACACACACACACAAGTGCATACACAGCATTTGGTCACAGAAGCAAAATAAATGTGTATTTTAAAGAATTACTGAAGGCAAGTTTCTCACGCCTTCATCAAATGTAATTACTTCAGTTTTACAACAATTGTTTTATATTTGTATTCATTAGAGTTCATTTAGTAGGTGAAACCAGGTTAGCATTGCAAAGGCTCCTTAGACAGAATGGTATGGTGATATTACACGTTTTGTTCAGTAGGATAATCTCCACATATAAAAACCACTTTATGATTTCTGAAGTAAAAGCTTACTTTAGGCTATAAAGGAACTACAGCACGGTCACATGACTTCACGTCACCACCGCTAAGCTAAAGGTGGCTAATGTTGGGCTATAAAGGAACTACAGCACGGTCACATGACTTCACGTCTCCACCGCTAAGCTAAAGGTGGCTAATCTTGGGCTATGAAGGAACTACAGCACGGTCACATGACTTCACGTCACCACGCTAAGCTAAAGGCGGCTAATGTTGGGCTATAAAGGAACTACAGTACGGTCACATGACCTCACGTCACCACCGCTAAACTAAAGGCGGCTAATGTTGGGCTATAAAGGAACTACATCACGGTCACATGACTTCACGTCACCACCGCTAAGCTAAAGGCGGCTAATGTTGGGCTATAAAGGAACTACAGCACGGTCACATGACTTCACGTCACCACCGCTAAGCTAAAGGTGGCTAATGTTGGGCTATGAAGGAACTACAGCACGGTCACATGACTTCACGTCACCACCGCTAAGCTAAAGGCGGCTAATGTTGGGCTATAAAGGAACTACAGCACGGTCACATGACTTCACGTCACCACCGCTAAGCTAAAGGTGGCTAATGATGGGCTATAAAGGAACTACAGCACGGTCACATGACTTCACGTCACCACCGCTAAGCTAAAGGCGGCTAATGTTGGGCTATAAAGGAACTACAGCACGGTCACATGACTTCACGTCACCACCGCTAAGCTAAAGGCAGCTAATGTTGGGCTATAAAGGAACTACAGCACGGTCACATGACTTCACGTCACCACTGCTAAGCTAAAGGCGGCTAATGTTGGGCTATAAAGGAACTACAGCACGGTCACATGACTTCACGTAACCACAGCTAAGCTAAAGGCGGCTAATGTTGGGCTATAAAGGAACTACAGCACGGTCACATGACTTCACGTCTCCACCGCTAAGCTAAAGGTGGCTAATGTTGGGCTATGAAGGAACTACAGCAGGGTCACATGACTTCACGTCACCACCGCTAAGCTAAAGGCGGCTAATGTTGGGCTATAAAGGAACTACAGCACGGTCACATGACTTCACGTAACCACAGCTAAGCTAAAGGTGGCTAATGTTGGGCTATAAAGGAACTACAGCACGGTCACATGACTTCACGTAACCACCGCTAAACTAAAGGCGGCTAATGTTGGGCTATAAAGGAACTACAGCACGGTCACATGACTTCACGTCTCCACCGCTAAGCTAAAGGTGGCTAATGTTGGGCTATAAAGGAACTACAGCACGGTCACATGACTTCACGTCACCACCGCTAAGCTAAAGGCGGCTAATGTTGGGCTATAAAGGAACTACAGCACGGTCACATGAGTTCACGTCACCACCGCTGAGCTGAAGGTGGCTAATGTTGAGCTATAAAGGAACTACAGCACGGTCACATGACTTCACGTCACCACCGCTAAGCTAAAGGTGGCTAATGTTGGGCTATAAAGGAATTACAGCACGGTCACATGACTTCACGTCACCACCGCTAAGCTAAAGGAGGCTAATGTTGTGCTAGAAAGGAACTACAGCACGGTCACATGACTTCACGTCTCCACCGCTAAGATAAAGGCGGTTAATGTTAGGCGTGATGACAGTCGTCTGATTTAGACACTTTTTAGCAACCGCTGTTTTTAAATAATTTACTGATGTATTTTAAGTAGAAGTACAACATATCTTCAGTTTAACAACTGACCTTATGTCATTCTAAAAACCAAAAACACATGCAAAAAATTCAAGATAAGGCGACAGGAAATGGTAAAATGCTAACAAATGTCTGGATTTTGGGACTCATTCCTTCCTAAATCCACTGATTAACTTGAATCTGCCTGTTTTAAATCGTTGTTTAAAAATGTTTGAACTGTATTTTGCCAAAAAGCCATAATGAAACAAAGTGTACTATAATAAAGATTGAAGGATGAAGAAGATTAGAAAGCGTGTAATGCAGTATTATCTTTTATAGATCAACAGTTTCTTGTGTTATTCTCTTGGATCAGAAGACACACGAATGGTTTTATTGTTCATGTTGTCTAATCCTTTAATCAAATCAAAAACATTTATGGAGATGAGAAACCTGACCCAAAGGCAGTCATTTTGGTTCAGCCGGCCAACTTTAAGTTTTTACTCTGACTTGTTCTGGCCGACCGCAACATGTCAGATTATAAAATCCTTGCTCTGCTGCCACATGTCAGTCGCTCCACTGTCATAATACATTTGAAGAGAAACCACTTAAAGACGCCTGGTAATGTAATCAAACCGCCTCTAAAGCCTTCGGACGGTCTCATAGTGATGATGTAAGAGGACGAGGGGGAAGAGAAGGATAAGATTGAGAGGGAAAGGGAAACCACAGAAGATGCAGACGGAGAACATGTCTTAGAATAGAAACTGGCAAAGGAATTATATGAGCCATAAAGAAAGAAAATAATAAAAGGAGACTAAAAAGAACATTGCTATTGGGGTCAAATGTGCCTTTTAGACACTAGATCACAGTGATACAGTATGTGTGTGATTCGTCATGCAAGACCATTAAAAGTCCTTGGATTGGGACTGTATTTCTTTGCAGGCTGACATAAATCAAGCGCTCCTTCAAGCTGAAAATCCACTGGGGATGTTTGTTATGTCGAGCAGGAAAACCACAGCAGAGGAAGGAGAGATCCAGTTGGCAGATCAGAGTCTAAAACACTGACGTTTTCCCAGAGGATTAGGTTGAGATACATTTTACAGGGTAAAGCCTTCAAAAAACACAGTTTCTCTGGCTATATGGAGCAAGTCTAAAAAACCTCATGTGACAAAAATGTCTATTTAATCACTTGGTGTGATAATAATCATAATTATACTATAAATCATAGAAGCTAAAGGAAGTTACAGCTGATGTTTACCTTTCAAAAAAGCTCAATATTAAAACAATTCACAGTATTTTTGAAGTGGATCTGAAATGTTTCTCCCTTATAGAGCTACAAATCCAAATTCATGGCCTAAAATGTGTACATTTCTACTTACAAAACAAAGTGTGAGGTCAAAGTGACTTCATTATCACTTCTTACAGTATATACAGTCTATGGTCAGTATCTTATATTTAAAGAACAAAAGTGAGGAAATCATTGATATTCGTCCAAAATGTGTCTTGAACATCAAATGTCACAGTATATTTGTATTAGTACAAGGATGTCTTGAGAGGACTCACATCCGACGAAGCTTCTTGTAGGAGGTGAAGGCGCCCGGAGGAACCGACTTGATGCCATTTTGCTCCAAACGTCTAGAAACAGAGAGACAGATATTTATTCGACGCCTTCCTGCCAAGTATTACGGATTATTTCTATTCAAGGATTGACAGAAATCCAAAGATTACTGGTGAACAGATTAAACAGAAATAAGGTGAAATATTAAGAACAAAAATTAGGATGGACTCTGGGTTAAAAGTCAAGGGTTATTATTATTATAAAATATTGTACATCATCTAAAAAAAATGAATGAATGAGTGAATCTCAGTGTAAAACAGCTCAGTCTTTACTCTTGATTATATGTCAGTTAAGTGTTAGAGGACTGAAAGCTCACTCTGACAATCGCTATCATGTGCCTCAGCTTAAAGGTCCCATGTCATGGCCATTTCTACTGATCATAATTCCATTGTTGAGGTCTTCCAGAATAGATTTCCATTGTTCAATGTTCCAAACTCACATTGGTTTCTCACAGCATCTCTGTATAGTCTGTGTATTCACTCTCTGTCCTAAACGGCATGTTGGAGCTCCTGCCCCCCCCCTCCCTGTGAGCCCAGTGGCCGTCTGCGAGACACAACGAAACCCAGCCCGAAACACACACACACACACACACACCCGCAGCCTGGCTGGGAGTTTGTGTGTGTGCCCAGGCTGAGTTCCGAGGTGTCTCGCCGACCCCTCACCAGTGAGCCAGCTCACAGTGTCCCGCTCCTCGCAGCAGCGAGCCTCGCAACGTCCCGCCGAGTGTGTGTGTGAGGAAGTCCGCGGATTGGTTCAAACGTAACGGCTCCGCGGACGTAACGTCACTATACCCGAAATACGTCACTATAGCCAAGAAGTAAGTCTTTCCTGTGTTAGAGTTGTACTCGCTGGTACAGGGTGCACTTTGAGGGTTTGTGACTCTGCAGACCGTTTACATGCAGAAGTAATAACCAGAAAAGCATGACATGGGACCTTTAAATGTAAACTCTTATATTTTGTCTTCTGGGATACTCACATCTCGGTCATGGCCTCAGGAAGGTGAGCGGGGATGGCGGTGAGGCCCCTCCCTCGACAGTCCACGATGTTGTTGCTGCAAGAACACATCGGAGGACACGAGCCCGACGCCAGGCTGCACGGCTGCACGAACGCACTGCCGCCATTTCCTACAAAACAAAACAATCATATTTACAACGTTAACGCCATCGTACACACTAAGACCTGAGTGTGTTGCATCTAGGTGGGAACACATCTATTATGAGATCAATCGCAGGTCTTTCTTGTAAGACGTCTTGATACAGAAACGTCAGAAAGTTTAAAAGCCGATTCTCGATCTACATCCAACATAATGTTATAATCACCTTATACCCCTCTGAATCAGTATACAATGAGGTGGACTACATATTGTGTCTCTGTAGTTCTGTACCTGAGCAGGCGAAGTCGCTCTTTCTCAACTCGGCCAGGTTCAGGCCCCTCAGTGTGGGGGGGGCGCTGCACTGAGTGTAAAGTCCTAAAGACGCTCGCTGCCTCAGCCAAGGAGACAACCAGGCCAGGTGACAGTCACAGCGGAGAGAGTTAGAGTGCAGACGACTGGAGAGGAAGGAAAGGAGAGGGAAGGAAAGTAGAGGAAGAAAGGGAGAGGAAGGAAAGGAGAGGAAGGAAAGGAGAGGGATGGAGAGGAGAGGAAGAAAGGGAGAGGAAGGAAGGGAGAGGAAGGAAAGGAGAAGACAGAAAGGAGAGGTAGGAAAGTAGAGGAAAAAAGGGGGAGGAAGGAAAGGAGAGGAAGAAAGGGAGAGGAAGGAAGGGAGAGGAAGGAAAGGAAAGGTAGGAAAGGAGAGGAAGGAAAGGAGAGGTAGGAAAGGAGAGGAAGGAAGGGAGAGGAAGGAAAGGAGAGGAAGAAAGGGAGAGGAAGGAAAGGAGAGGTAGGAAAGGAGAGGTAGGAAAGGAGAGGAAGGAAAGGAGAGGAAGGAAAGGAGACAATAGACAATAGAGAGGAAAGAGGTAGAAAGTAGTGAAGAAGTGTAGCGGAGAGGAAATAAACAAACATTTAAGAAGACAGGAGAAATAAGTGAATAAAATTAGGTGAACAAATAAGTAAAAGGAGAGAAGTGAAGACAAATAAGAAACAAGTATTGTTAAGTATCTGTCACTGTTCAAATATCATTGTGTTTCTGTTTCTAGAATGTGGCATTGTGGGTAACGTAGTGCATTGAGGTGAAGGACTCACAAGGTGCGGAGCTTCGGCATGTGGTTGAAACTGGAAACTGGAATAGTGCTGATGTTGTTGTTGTTCAGCGTCCTGCGAGGGAGGGAGACCGAAAGACGAAACAATTTCAAATGGAAAAGGAGGAAGAGGATAAGAGGAATAAAGAGAGAGGTCAGGAAAAGGAATGAGTGAGGGAGAAGAGTGAGAAAGAGATGAGAAGGGTGAGAGAGAAAGAGTGAGACACGATAAGAGGAGAGGAGAGTGAGGGACAATTCTTGAAAATGTGTAAAATTAGCATTAATTTATTGTAAAAACAAACAATTGAGAGTCTATTAGCAGTATGGTATAATTCACTGCAACGCACGCACGCACACACACACACACACACACACACACACACACACACACACACACACACACACACACACACACACACACACACACACACACACACACACACACACACACACACACACACACACACACACACACACACACACACACACACACACACACACACACACACACACACACACACACACACACACACACACACACACACACACACACAGACCGTGTCTGTCCCCAGAGAAATGCAAATCAATCTGAAGTAGTCGAGGTTTAAGGTTTCCAGGATACTCACAGTACTTCCAGAGACCTCAGGGCTCTGAACGCTCCCTCCTCGATGCAGCTGATGTGGTTTTTATCCAGCTGACTGGTGATGAAAAGAACAACAATAAAACCAGAACAACAATAAAACCAGAACAACAATAACAATAATCACTCAAGGGAGCAAGTAAACTGGGAGGTAGAAAAAACATTTGTTATGTTTGATGTTCAACTGTGTGTGTGTGTGTGTGTGTGTGTGTGTGTGTGTGTGTGTGTGTGTGTGTGTGTGTGTGTGTGTGTGTGTGTGTGTGTGTTTCCGAGGCACACCAGGCTTTATAGAGTCCATCAGCACAGCGGGAGGAGAAGAAATCACTCCTGGTGGAGGAAGTGCTAATGGCTCTGCTGTGTGTGTGTGTGTGTGTGTGTGTGTGTGTGTGTGTGTGTGTGTGTGTGTGTGTGTGTGTGTGTGTGTGTGTCTCCTAGCATTACCATCATTGTGGGGACCTAAATCTGTTTACACAGTCACGTATGGGGACTCGCCTCCCTTATGGGGACATAATGGAGGTCCCCATAAGGGGAATCATTAATTTTAGGGTGAAGACTTGGTTAGGATTAGGGTTAGGCATGTGTTGGTTAGGGTTAGGCATGTGTTGGTTATGGTTAAGGTTAGGATAAGTCTCCAGGAAATGCATGTAAGTCAATGTAATGTCCCCTGAAGTGATGTATACATGGTGTGTGTGTGTGTGTGTGTGTGTGTGTGTGTGTGTGCGTGCGTGCGTGTGTACTTTAACTCACAGGTTTTTGAGGTCCGTGGCTCCTCTGAAGGCTCTCCTTGGGATGGACTGGATGGCATTTTCACTCAAATCCCTGAAAAACAAGGAGAGAGAAACACGCTGTTTAAAGATAACAGATTTTACTCATTGGTTTACAGATTGTAATGTTTGTACATTCAACAGTTTAAAAACACAGCAAACCTTGCACATCCTATGGTTGCTCACAATTTGTCATACCAGTGTGAGCTGTTAAAGTATTGAATTATTTTATTGCTAATGCAACACTGACAAAAAAATCTCCATCTGCTAAAGCCAGATTACTAACAAGGAAGCAAGCATTTAAACCAAACTTCAGACATTTTAAAGGTATATACATTTATAGCATCATAGTTTTAGATCTTAATAGTAGTGTTTCCTGCCTCTGTGCTTGTAAGCACTGGATAACTCTCCAGCCTTTACTCCATCAATCCAGTCCTTTAAAGGCCGGTCCGCTCCATTACCAGCTAGTTTCCTACCAATCCAAAGACCACTTCCTCTTTATCTTAATGTCATTTTTCACTTCGGCCCTGAGGGATCTGTGGGGGGAGATTCAGCAAAATAAGATTGCTCAGAGACGTGAGAGGGTCACATGTGCTACAGAAGCTTCACAATGACAATAGAGTGGTGCAGGAACGAGTCCTAAAACCTGGAAATGAGTCAGCATTTAACCTGTTTAGCCCTGAGCCTGTTTTTCAGGTCTCAGGCTCGAAAATGACATTCCCAGAACAAATGACCATATCTTCCCTTCTAAAAGGGTTAAATTACTAATCTTTGTTCTCAAAGTAATAATAAAACTGTGAGTTGGATGTAGAAAAGTCAGAATCAATATAGATGTTTTTTATTTTAAAGAAAATTCAGATTGAACATGGTAAAAAACTGTAAGTTATAGTGTCCGTCCAAAGATTCTTTTTTACTTATAGTGAAAACTACACTTGGATGATGGTAAGGTAGACTAAAAGCTTTAGGAATCCAAAGTACAACATATAATAAGTACCCTGTATCAAGATTGATGCAAAACAAGTGACATTTGACCTTTTTAGAGAGATTTAGCAATAAAACTCTACCTCTGGGGTGATTTGGGTGGAAATGGGCGTTTTTACCGTTTCTCTGGAACCCATTGGTCGATTTTGGTGATTGACATCTCTTTTTGACCGTTAGAGCCAATAGAATCGAAGGGGAATTTCCCCACACACACACACGGTAAAAAAAGAAGGTGGGGGCTTTGCGCATGCAGGTTTGCATCAGAGCGAACCTATCTCTCGCTCTGACATCTGGAAACGGAAAAGCAGGTTTATTGCTGATGGATTATCAGAAATCATTTCAAAGGGACACAGACACATTGGATTAACCTATGGATTAACTTCAGCAGCGTTTTTATCGTTTTAATGCCATTGAAGACAACTTTTGACCAGACTATGACCAAGGTGAGCCATGTTGCCGTTTTTAGCTACCTAGCGCCACATGTTTTGATGTCTGTTCTTGTTAATAGCTTCGCGAGTTCTTATCATGGAGTGATGATGTATTTACTAGGGCTGTCAGTCGATTAAAATAGTTAATCGCGATTAATCGCACATTTTTGATCTGTTCTAAATGTAACTTAGAGGAATATTTTTTCAAGTTTTTAATACTCTTATCAACATATGAGTGGACAAATATGCTTTATGCAAATGTTTATTATCATTTGAACAATGACAAATATTTTCATGAATATTAAACACAACAACCTCTGAACATTACAAATATTCGCCTCAATTCAACCTGGAACCTCTCATTCAATAATACAATACAAAGTGTGTGTGTGTGTGTGTGTGTGTGTGTGTGTGTGTGTGTGTGTGTGATGGATCGTTGGAGCTATGTGCAACTCAAGGCATATGCTCGAACGGGAGCTGCCTGGACGCTGCAATCATGTTGCGCGCACTATCCGTGCTGAGTGTGCTGACTTTTCGTACAATGTCCCACTGTCTGGCTGCCTGCATAAAGTCAAGTGCTCGGCGCAGTTGTCGGCGAAATGTCGCTCCTCTGTTTTCATTGAAACAGCTCCTTATATCCATTAGCGCAGCTAGCTAGCACCAGATGCTAACAACAACAATACACGTAAGGTCTCTCCCGGTCCTCCCGATGGCCAGTCGGTGCCTGCCGGTGAGCGTGGAAGTGTGGTCTGCAGCAAGCGGGCGGCAGGAGCGGGGCTGTCATTATCAGCTTGTAGATGGTATTTTAAACTCGATGCGCTCTGAAACTACAGGGTGGCCGAGGACAAAAAATGCACATGCGTTAATCGCGTTAAAATAATTAGTGGCGTTAATTTTTTTTTGCGTTAACGCGTTATTAACGTTAACTTGACAGCCCTAGTATTTACCCATCGATTCTGTATCATCTCACGATTAGATCGATGGGTTGTACGAGCAGCTACGATAAGTAATAAGGGTGTTTTGAGTGAGTTTCTGTGCAACACGCCGTTAGCATTTTTCGCTCGTGGCTAATTCAGAGGCTCAGCGCTACCTTTGTGGGTTTAAAAAAAAAAGAAAAAAAAAGATCAGTTAGCTGAGTTTCTTCCCGTTACATGGATATAAAACATTCATAGTTTATTGAATAAGATGCCCTCAGACGCTGTTTCCTGCAGATGACGCGTTTTTCCCCCCGGTATCGGGGGTGCGGTGTAGAAGAGGTCAAGCTCTTCCAGTGTCCCTCGTCTAATACTCAATGTGTTGTTGGTTAGATGCTTGAAATAAAGTACATGGTTAACAGACGCTGAAGAGATTGTTCTACGACATAAAATACGTAAGTTAGTGGTTGCTAACAAGTGTCTAAATGAGACGACTGAACAACATCACGCCCAACATTAGCCGCCTTTAGCTTAGCATTAACATCATAAAGTGCTGTAATTATGTGGAGATTATCCTGCTGAACAAAACGTGTAAGTATCATAAAGGTGTGATATGTCAAATGTTCAATAATTCAAAATCCAAGGAGAAATCCCACTGCTTTTTGGCGAAGGATTCTGTGTGATGCTAACTTACTCACAAAAAAGGAAAGGACAGACAAACAACAACAACAGCTGATAAAGGCACAACTACAAGGGGGGGTGTGTGTGTGTGTGTGTGTGTGTGTGTGTGTGTGTTCATCATCCCTCGCTGCCCTGGAGGACCTCAAGACACACTCCATTAACGTCAGGTTCAAACCAGAGAGCCTGACAGAGGAGGAAACCCCTGCTTACTGAGACGCACACTGCTCATATCTCATGTCACTGTCTGACATCCTCAGAACACACTCACACACAGTGTTACTCTGTATCTGAGACAAACTGTTTTCTCTGCAGAAGAGCGGAGTAATTAATGATAAATGCTGTTGTTGCATTTACTAACACTGTACTACACTTTACTCCTCAACTAATTACTGTCACAAATAGTTTAGATATTTTTGGAGCTCTACTGTACCAGACTGAAATGTCAAGTTTGATGTTGCTAATATGCTACATGATAACTTGCTAACGACCAGCATGTTAACAGCTAACAGTGGTAAGGTTGGATGTCAATGCATTTAGTGTATTGAAGCATTTTTCTTTCATTGAAGATTATTTGGTCTAAAACAAAGCCAGAAAAAGGAGAAATGGCTAACCTAGTTTCTTTAATTTCTCATTTTTTAAATTCTAAACGGCAAGGCACCCCCACCACTCTGCACTTTTATACAGCAGAACCACAAGGGACTGTGTAGTCCCTCTTAGGTCCAGTTCCTACACTGTTTCTCTGTGAGGGCACCAACACTTTGGAACACAATACCAATACAGATAAGGAATAACACCTCCTATCATACATTTAACCGCAATCATAAGAACTGGCTTCTAAGCAATCAAAAATGTGAACACTTTTAACTGTATCAAGGTATAGATAGATAGATCTTTAATGTTGTCATTTTACAGGTACAACGAAATTACAATAAACTCAAGGTGCCAACACGCAACAACAAGACAATATAAAAACAAGACACTATAAAAACATTAAATGGGACTTAAAAAAGACATGATAGGGAATATGTACATAAATAAATAATAAATTGCACGATTCCCCTCGTATTGCACGGAAGGCTTATATAATTTAAATATCGGCAGCGTTTAGTGCACATATGGCTCTGGGAAAAAAACTGAACTTGAGTCTGTTTGTCCGGGAAGACATGGTACGGAAGCGCCTGCCTGAGCGCAGCCGTACGAAGTGCTCGTTACCTGGGTGGTGTGGATCCTTGAGGATTTTGACTGCCTTCTTAAGGCAACGAGAGCTGTACAGTACCTCCAGGGAGGGGAGGGGGCAACCGATGATCTTCTGGGCCGAGTTGATGACCCTTTGGAGCGCACCCCTCTCTGCGGCTGTGCAGCTGAGGAACCACACGCAGATGCAGTAGGTGAGGATGCTTTCCATGGCGCAGCGGTAGAAGGATGATGATATTTCATCTGTTTGCATGTTTGTTTGTTCCTCTCCATTGTTGTACTGCTGTTCCTATTTATTGTTGTACTGCTATTTATTTATTGTTGTACTGCTGTTGTCTGCTGTACTCTATTTAATTGTGTTTTTATTTCTCTAGTCTTGTTGTGGTCATTTAACATCTTGCCAAGGACAACAGTTGAAAATTAGCCTGCTGGCTAATACTGGCTCATTTACAGCAATGTGGATTAATGTGCACTGTCCTTTAAATAAATAAACTAAACTAATTCTGTTATGTTTATGATGTCGTGTCAGGGCAAACCCAAGAACTGTGTGGTGTAATATAATATCCAATAGTAAAGAGTAACAAATCTCCATATTGAGTGGGTGAAAATGGCATTTTCTGCCATTTTTGCTTGAAAAGTTACTTCAAAAAAGAATCATTCACCAAAAGTATTGGTTGCAGCACTATTGATCATCACATCTTAAAGCAGATACTGTAGACATTCAAACGGGTCGGTCAGTTGCCAGTAGTTTCTGTTGAATGTTCAGTGGTACACCAGAGGAAGTCAGCTGTAAAAAACACAGCTTAAAATAAAACGGGAGTAAAGTAAATGAAAGTAAACTCCACACTGTCTGAGGTATCGTTGTGGTTCTGAAGCTGAGCCGGGTCTAAGACATGAAACAAGCAGTGAGGAGGTGATGATGGATATACAGAGTGACGGAGGAGTGAGAAGTGGATGCAGAGACACACGGGACATGATGGAGGGGGTGCAGGACAAGGAGGGCGACACAGGGATCAAGAAAAACAGCAATAAAATGGTAAGAAAATAGTAATTATTTGATGAATACAATCTTCAAAAAAAGGCGTTTCGGACCCGACTGACTCCAGAGCAGAGTCCGAACACAGAGAAGGGATTTTGGATGTTGGAAATGGAGATTGATTTGTTTGAATATTATTTGTGTGAGCAGATAGACGATGATTCTGTAAATATATAATCTGTAACCTTCCACAGAAATAGAATCGAGATCCCTTATTCCTTTTTCGATTCACAAATAAAAACTGGATTTAAAAATGCCTGATTTAAAGTGGTAAATGTTAGATTTACAAGTGATTGTAAATCTATCGATGTATTGACATTTTCTCCGAATTTGTTGAATTGTTTGTGTATCTGCAAATCTATTGTTTACTTTTGCAACATTTGTTTTTAAGTTTTTTCTTTTTGCATTTGTTGAAAATGTGTTCAAACTAATTATAAAGAGACAAATGTACCTCTTTAGTTGGTGCTGAGGAAAAGGGTGAATGTGCTACTTTGCTTCCTGGTGTTAACATGAATAGTGGACAAACAACAAATAAGAGCAAATCAAAATGATAGGGAAGTATAAAAGCCATCAACCAGACTTTGAGAACATTCGGAGCAGAAGAGAGAGACTGTGATGGAGATGGAAAGTGAAATGGAGGCTTGATAGAAAGAGCCGGAGGAGAGAAGAGTCAGAGTCCACAATCAGTTTTTCTGCTTCACTTCAGAGAGAGCTGAAAGTCAGTGAACCAAACTAACCCTTCACTTAATGTCCGGCTGACCCTCTCTGCTCCAGACAGCTCACTTAATATCTACTGGATCTCAGCGGGAGAAAACTAATGTTGTCAGAAGGATTGTAGTTGTGTGTGTCGATTTGAAAGATACTGCTTACAGGACAGTAGGAGGTTTCAGAGTTTGAAGCTGTGTTGCTGACAATTATTTCAAATCTGAAAATCAATGTAAAGGAACAATAAGAAAAGAGTAGGTTTCAAGTCTCAGAAGGTTAACACCAGCAGGTTTTTTATCCTTTAGTTTCCCAAATATGGTGAACAGAGCAGATTTCTTTGACAGCAAGGCAGGGAAAACATTAGGGTGTATTTATCTTAACAAAATCTAAGAGTAGTTAGTTAGCATGTTCACCAATACATGATAAGCCCTCTTCACAAATGTAACTGGGCTACTGGGATGATAACTGAGTGTTGTACGGCTTCAAGTCACTTTTTTTGTATCCCATGGTCTGGCCATTTTTTTAAATTAAAGAATAAATCATTTCTTTACTGAAATGTCAGATAAAAGTTCATCCTAGTTCCTCAAATTCCAAGGTGATGTCTTAAAGTGTCTTTTTCGTTTTAATATGATATAAAGGGAAACGCAGGAAATCTCCACATTTGAAAGGTTGAAAACAGCATTTGTCTGCATTCAAATAATGATGGATTGATTATCAAAATATCTGGCAGTGATTTTTCTGTTAATAAACGAACCGATTTGTCACGTCATCAATGCAACTTGTGGTAATTTCAGTGTCAACTCTAAATGAAAGCATCACACACCATACAATGTGTTGCCTTCACTGTTAGAAGTATTGCCTTATTCCATCTTTTGTCTATTCTCTAAGAAGTGTTCTTTAATTACTGCAAATGACATTGCATACAGTCATAGGCGGCGATTCTGTGAATGCAGCAAAGGGCAAATCAAACTATGCGCTGACAATATCGGGATAATTGGGCATACAGTAGCAGAGAATGGGCCTGTGTATGTGTGTGTGTGTGTGTGTGTGTGTGTGTGTGTGTGTGTGTGTGTCAGATAGACTGCAGTGGAGGATGTTCATACAGTAGCAGAGAATGGGCCTGTGTGTGTGTGTGTGTGTGTGTGTCAGATAGACTGCAGTGGAGGATGTTCATACAGTAGCAGAGAATGGGCCTGTGTGTGTGTGTGTGTGTGTGTGTGTGTGTGTGTGTGTGTGTGTGTGTGTGTGTGTGTGTGTGTGTCAGATAGACTGCAGTGGAGGATGTTCATACAGTAGCAGAGAATGGGCCTCTGTGTGTGTGTGTGTGTGTGTGTGTGTGTGTGTGTGTGTGTGTGTCAGATAGACTGCAGTGGAGGATGTTCATACAGTAGCAGAGAATGGGCCTCTGTGTGTGTGTGTGTGTGTGTGTGTGTGTGTGTGTGTGTGTGTGTGTGTGTGTGTGTGTGTCAGATAGACTGCAGTGGAGGATGTTCATACAGTAGCAGAGAATGGGCCTCGGCCTCTGCCTGCGTGTGCGTGTGCGTGTCAGATAGACTGCAGTGGAGGATGTTCATACAGTAGCAGAGAATGGGCCTCTGCGTGTGTGTGTGTGTGTGTGTGTGTGTGTGTGTGTGTGTGTGTGTGTGTGTGTGTGTGTGTGTGTGTCAGATAGACTGCAGTGGAGGATGTTCATACAGTAGCAGAGAATGGGCCTCGGCCTCTGTGTGTGCGTGTGCGTGTGCGTATGTGTGTATGTGTGTGTGTGTGTGTGTGTGTGTGTGTGTGTGTGTGTGTGTGTCAGATAGGCTGCAGTGGAGGATGTTCATACAGTAGCAGAGAATGGGCCTCGGCCTCTGCCTCTGTGTGCGTGTGCGTGTGCGTGTGTGCGTGTGCCAGATAGGCTGCAGTGGAGGATGTTCATACAGTAGCAGAGAAGGGGCCGAGCAGAGATTAAAATGATAGCTGAACCTGTGTCTGTATCAGATATTAAAACGTCTCCGTGTCCAGCCAGTCTCATTTACGCTTCATACAGTGAGATAAATCCTGTCATGTTGAATCCCGTTCAAAATCACTGCCATCTGACCTAAATGGCTCCAACAAGCCATAGAGGTGCAAGTATACCACACACTGTCCATTATCCATTAGATATACAAGTTAATGGGAACTAAATTATAGAAAGCAGGGTTAATTTAGTGAGACAATCCAATAAAAGCTATTAGAAAGGCACAAGTATAAAGGTATTGTTCATGCATGCAAGGATTTGGTTTTACACTTTACTTTTGACATGTAAAGCTGAACATGTAATGTAATTCCACATGTTTTGTATGTGTGCTTCATACATGTATCATCTCTATAGTATTTCATTTTTCAGTTTTGAAGAAGAAAACATTTTCAATGATAAGCTGCCTTTTCCATTTTGTCCACTTCTCTTGCAGGGGACCTTTTACTTTCACATCATTACAGAAGATTTAATGTTGTGATTTGATGTTGTGACCTCACTACTTGTGATTCTGTATTTTAATTGGTCCGTTGTATTTTAATCTGTCATGAACTGTTATATTTATATCTGTTATGAACTAGGGTTAGGTAATAGTACACTCTGTGTCTTGTTGAAATGACAATAAAGTATGTCTATGTCTAACTGTCCTATTTTACCATGTTTTTCATATTGAAATGAAATCAATAAACATATTTTATTTTAATTGTATCCCAGTTTTTGTTTATCGTGTCAGGCACCTATTGCAAATGAGACAAGGATCTAAAATTGGCTAAAGAGAAAACTGCAGTAATATACTGTTTTAATGCATACACTACTGTAAAATGATACTGTATACAGAACAGCAATGTATTGTTATTTCACCATACCAGTATTGTATAATCACAGTAAAATATTGTTTTTGAGATTACAGCAACATAGACAATTACAGTAATATACAGTAATATAAAAATACAGCACTGATTTTGATACTGTAAACAAAATACAAGATCGTTACTGTAAAGTAAAAATACAGTACCTTGTTGGCAACTTTGCTGCCAGTAATTTACTGTAAAATCCCCTGTATTTTTTTTTACAGTGTAAAAGTACGCACAATAACCAACATTCAGATCTTTGAGTTGAGGAAATAACTAAATATTCCCCTTCCAAAGAACGGAAATAAACACTAAGGAACATTATGAATAAATACAAATGCATACTGTAAATGTAGTCTAGTAAAAAAACTAAATGCATCCACATTATCAGCACACATGAAGAGGGGTAGCCTAAGACTGCTCTCTCTTCTGTCTCTCATGCACACACACACACACAGACACACACACACACAATATTAAAAAATGCTTTCCCATCAGGTTGTCAAGATATCTGTTGCCTGGAGAACAGCGTGCTGGATATGATGTTTACTGGAGGGAAACACAGACTGGTCCCAGCTGGACGTGTGTGTGGGTGTGTGTGTGTGTGTGTGTGTGTGTGTGTGTGTGTGTGTGTGTGTAGGTATTCTCATAGTATTTGCTCTCTTTGCCATCTCCTCTATTCATTTTCTGATCCGTTCGGTCATCTGTTGTGTCCGTGTCCTCCCTCCCCTCCGTCCTTCCTCGCTCCTCTTCATCCTCTCTTTGTTCCCTCGTCCCTCCTGTCGTTTCAATATCTTCCTCCCTCCCCCTCCCTCCCTCTATCCCGCTCACAGAGGAGGGTGAGAAAGGTAAACTTTCCCACTCGATTCCCTGCTCGTCTTCCACTGATCACCTCTCCGTCCATCCCTCCCAGCAGGTGTTCAAACACGGGTTGGACTCAGTAAGGTTTGCACGTTTTAAAACTAAGACAACTTACGCAAATCACACAAATGAAAGACTAAGCTTTTTATTTATATATATATATATATATTTTGTCTTGATGACTTGTGTTTGGCTCAATGTTCAATTTGTTCAATAAAGGCGGAAATAATGTCCCTTTATTTTATTTTAGCGGACATACTGAAAGCAGATAGTTATATATGTATTGCAGTTAATTGCTATTGTGATATTAAACTATTGCATATCTTATTTTACTCATATCCTGCAGGCGTCACTTCAGTCAAGCAATTGCTCTGTTTTGTTTTCTATATTCTGTTCCTGTTGACTTTAACAGCCGTTTGCTTTCTGATAAAGATGCCAAGCAGCAACAGAGAGAAACACCGCCTCGCCACTCGCAATTCACCAGAGTTACAGCGCATTTATAATTATCTTAAGAGGGCAACACATGATAAAATGTGAGCACAGGGTATATGCAGGAATCCTGAAGTCACAAGTAATTCCTTTTAAGACCTTTTTTAAGACCCTTTCCATAGATTTTAAGACCTCATCGCCACTTGGAGTTCTAACCGGTTACCTTGGCGACACTTTACCTCACATTCACTATATACAGTATTGATTGTCCTTCCTCCTTATCTTCCAACCATTTGGACGCAGACTTGCATTTCCCCATAACGATGTTGTTTAACAACCGGCGTACACGGAGCTTCGTGCGCTATCAAGCAGTGAGCGTGCGATGTCCTGTTCAGATGACGTCAAATCCAACGGGATGCCATCAATAAACGACACAGAATCACACTACACACCTACGCCATGATTACATTCAGGCAGACTGTAGAATACAACCTCTTTGGACCATTTATATCCCAATCAATAAAAAATTCTATATTTCTATACTTATTGAAAACAAGCTACAAAATGTAATACCTTGGGAAATGCCCTTTAATACTTTTTAATAGCCTTCATTTTCGCTAAATTGATTGATCTACTTTAATACTTTTTAAGACCCCGCGGACACCCTGGACCAAGAAACAGAAACAGACCACAAATAAACCCTAAAAAGGCATTTTAGCAAGAATGTTTAAAAGGTGTGAATGCATCAATCTTGCCAAGATGCATCTGTAAACTGTGTTTCTCCCGAAGAATACATCTGTTGATGAAGCTGGAAGTTAACACACAGGGAGAACAATTTACTGGGTCTTAGGAGTTAGAACAAAGCACCAAATAACTCCTCATATGCACACACACACACACACACACACACACACACACACACACACACACACACACACACACACACACACACACACACACACACACACACACACACACACACACACACACACACACACACACACACACACACACACACACACACACACACACACACACACACACACACACACACACACACACACACACACACACACACACACACACACACACACACACACACACACACACACACACACACACACGCGGTAAGTCAGCAGACAGAGTCAGAGCAACAACATGGTGAATATGTTATTGTAATAGTCTGGTCTCCTCCGCAACCAAACACACACATTACAACAGATTCAATAAGCTATATTAAGTGAAAATAAATCTATGTTTTTCACCAAATTGTCAGTGCAACGTATCAAAAAGTTACAATTTTATGCCGTCTTGGTGCGATTGCATAATGCCCAAAGATGTGTACGCCAATTTATCCCAAACATTTTATTTTACCTACCACAACCTTTTGTTACAAGGTACCGATGGTGCAGCGCTGTATTATTCCTCTTTATAAAAGGCTTTTATTTGCTACCAAAAAATGTTTACACTGGGGATACTTGGCTGAACATTTTTTTCAAAAGAGGGCACACAGAAACAAGACAAAGGACGAAAGAAAAGTAATAAGAGAGAAAACCAAATAAATCGAAGGGGATACCCGACAGAGTGAAAACCAGATGTGGAGCAAGTGATGCAGCAACAAAAGGCAGACAAATGTGGTCGACCAATAACCACAGTTGGAGAGGATGAACTCTAAAAGACCACACACACACACACACACACACACACACACACACACACACACACACACACACACACACACACACACACACACACACACACACACACACACACACACACACACACACACACACACACACACACACACACACACACACACACACACACACACACACACACACACACACACACACACACACACACACACACACACACACACACACACACACAGGAACAAAATACAGAAAAGGGGAATCCCTAACCCCTAACCCAAAAAGCAGAATAGGGCCTCTAACTTTGCGGTTTGGGAAAGGTAGTAACAGTTTAAAGAAGTTCAGGCGGCATAAACAAGGAAAAAATGATCTTAGAGTGAGAGAAAATCTTCTTGTTTGACATTTGAAGACCACAAACATTCATTTTTCTAATTTCCTTTCTGTCTTTGTGTCAACCACTGAGAGCTCACGTGGACAAAACCCAGCATGAAGGACAAAATCACACACACACACACACACTGAGCTTAAACATGCAAAAACATCACAAACACATGCTAAATATTAGCCTCACACTACATCCAGGAGAAACATGGCTGCCTCTTAATTCAACACAACCCGAGCAAATCACACCACAAACACGCAACAACACACACACAGTGTAGTGTATGCGTGACAAACACATATGTTCCTCTTAGGAGACTCAAACATGAATAAAAGGGGCAAGTGTATCCTCACACACACTCACTGAACTGAACGAGTTCATGACCTGATGGCACGAATGAAGCCCTCAGGAAGTGTGGCAGGCGTTGAAGCAAAATGTCATGGTGGCCAAATTGTAGAATTACAACTTCGATGTGATACCATGGGTCATAAAAAGGCTTCCTCTCGTTGACTTACATTGGGAAAGAGATGACTGTTAATCAGCATATATACCTTTTGTAAAAGGTAAATCTACTTTTCAACACCAATGTAAATGCAATACAGTCTTAAAAGTTTGTAAAACCCTCACATTTGTGTATCGAGGGTTAGTCTTTTAAGCCATGCTGTATCCAGTTCTCTTAATATTGCTTTTATAAAACGGTTACCAAGTGTGGCAATATTAAAGAAAAATACACACTCCAATTGAAATAGTTTTTATTAGTAAATAATGATATTCAAAAGAAAATAGTCCCTCCGTTGCCTTCTGCACAAAACATAGTGTGAGGTGGTTGCTATGCAACAACACTAACAGCTAGCGAACATATTAGACAGACAGCGTTGATCGATTATTTGGCTATTATTATTTGACAGTTGCATAGAAATCTCTCAACATGTTATTGAGCTGCTGTTTTGTCGACGTCTGAAAGTCTATGACCACAGCTTTATCCTGACACCAGTCTTCAAAGCACTTAACTGCCCATTTTGTTTGCTTCACGGTGTTCTGTTCGTTTAGTTTTTTTCCCAGTTGGTCTACCTGCTCTTCACGTAGCTCTGCATGTCGTCGTTTACTGTAGGTTCTTTTTTTTCTGGAGATAGGCACTGCTCAATCCACTCCTCCATAGTAAGGCCACCCCGGAAGTCGAAGTTAAATATTACTATTCTACCCGTGATATACGCTCATTATATCATGGCTAAGAACCAATCAGATTGCTTGATTTGACTTATCCGTTTTATAATTAGTGATATAAAATCGTTTCTACTAAGCTCAGTCAGTAAAAATAAATATCCCTTAGTTTTTTGTAAAGCACTTTGAATTGCCTTGTGTTGAAAGGTGCTATATAAATAAACTTGCCTTGCCTTAGTTAGACAATTCAACTTCTGTAATACATCTGTATCTATCTATAAATCTGTAAATAACCGTGGCAAATATCCCCCCCATTAAGATCATCAGTTTGGGCTCTACCTCTTTCTCCCTCCCTGCTTTATTTCTCTTCCCATCATCCATCTACAGGGGAGCAGAGCGCTTAATTGAAAACCCCCACCGGCAAAGGTGATGGTGGGAAAGAAAAATACAAAGAGGGGCAGAATGACAAAACAATGGAGAAAGAAAAATAAAGATTCAACGTTGTGATGTTTGACTGTGTTCGTCCGTTTTCTCTCACCAATGTCTGTCCTAGTATCGATCTAAGTTTAGTGACTGACTATTTGAGCAGTTTTTCTTCCCATAATGCTTTTCTGTCTCTCTCACTTGCCTCAAATCAGTTAATTCCTTTAAGCCCGCGTCACACTGTCCCGAAATTGACACCAGATGGAAACACGATAAAGGAAATGTTCAAATTCGGCTCTGATCGTAACAACATCGGGTCATTCGTGAGGGCATCTTAAGCCATCGTATGACCGCATCTTGTCAAATCGTGTCATCTTCGTCTTTACTTCGTGTGATCTTCGGTGCCATCGGGCATTTTTCGCCTCACGAAGACAATACGAAGGAAACAAGAAGCTGCCCGATTGTCTTAGGAAGGCAACACGACTACGTGAAGCCCTCGCAATGCCGTCGTGTAGCCATTGTATTATTGTACAATTTGTGTTCTGTGAAAATGAAAAGGATATGACATTGTTTTTGTTACTTTCGTTGCAGTTGTATGTCTTAAATGTAATTTAGGTTAACTTCCTGTTTTATTTAGATGCTTTTATTTTGAAGGCGAGTTTACGCTGTGACAGGAAGTTGTTGTTGCTATGGAAACAACATGAAGGAGTGTGTGGTTCGGGTGCCATCGTGTGGCCTTCTGTAGGCATCGTACTTGCTGTTGACCAAGTTCGGGGCCATCTCCGTGCGAAATTCACAATTCCATATTCGCGTGTCCATCTGGTGTCAATATCGGGACAGTGTGCCTTAGTAAACTACCATCGCACACCGGTACCAAATCATTACTGACGGCTCAATTGATCCTATAAATTAATTGGGGATTCTCTTCGACATCAGTGTAGTGGTACGTTACTTAAATTGTGAAAAAAAACTGGTGTGATTGTGGTGTGTCCACCAGAGAAACCAAAATCGCTGATTGTTGCACAAATTCCATCATGTAACCCAGATGAAAAAAAATCTAAGGTACAGAAATGATTTGAGACATTACATTACATTACATTTAGCTGACGCTTTTATCCAAAGCGACTTACAATAAGTGCGTTCGACCAAGAAGATACAAACTTGAAGAAAACAGAATCATATAAGTACATCAGGTTTCATAGAGCTAAAACATTTCAAGTGCTACTCAACTGGCTTTAGATAAGCCAGTCCTTTCTTAGTATATACTGTAAGTGCTTTGTTAGTAATTCTATCGCTCGAAGTGGAGTCGAAAGAGATGTGTTTTCAGTCCGCGCCGGAAGATGTGCAAGCCATCTGCTGTCCTGATTTCAATGGAGAGCTCATTCCACCATTTTGGAGCCAGGATAGCAAACCCATGTGTTTTTGCTGATGGGAACTTGGGTCCCCTTGGCAGCGAGGGTGCAGCGAGCTGTTTGGCTGATGCAGAGCGGAGTGCACGTGCTGGGGTGTACAGTTTAACCATGTCCTGGATGTAGGAAGGGCCATATCCATTTGCAGCATGGTACGCAAGTACCAGTGTCTTGAAGTGGATTCTAGCAGTTACCGGAAGCCAGTGGAGGGAGCGGAGGAGCGGTGTGGTGTGGGAATATTTAGGAAGGTTGAAGACCAGACGAGCCGCTGCATTCTGGATGAGCTGCAGAGGTCGGATGGCACATGCAGGTAGACCAGCCAGGAGGGAGTTGCAGTAGTCTCGGCGTGAGATGACGAGAGCCTGGACCAGAACCTGCGTGGCTTTCTGGGTCAGCTGGGGACGTATCTTCCTGATGTTGTAAAGGGTGTATCTGCAGCAGCGGGTTGTAGCAGCGATGTTTGAAGTGAAGGACAGGTTGTTATCTAGGGTCACACCCAGATTCCTTGCAGTCTGAGTTGGGGAAACAACAGAGGTGCCGATGTTGATTGTCAGGTCAAGAGTGGGACAATCTTTTCCCGGAAGGAAAAGCAGTTCAGTCTTGTCAAGGTTGAGCTTGAGGTGGTGAGCAGACATCCACTGAGAGATGTAAGCTAGACAAGCAGAGATGCGTGCGACGACCTGGGTCTCTGAGCGGGGAAAGGACAGAATTAATTTGGTGTCGTTAGCGTAGCAGTGGTATGAAAAACCATGCGGACTAATGACCGATCCGAGCGAGTTTGTGTACAGAGAGAAGAGCAGGGGACCAAGAACAGAGCCCTGAGGGACCCCTGTAGTTAATTGACAAGGGTCGGACTCGGACCCTCTCCAAGTTACCCTGTAGGTGCGGTCTTTGAGGTATGAGGTGAGGAGGGAAAGTGCAGTGCCTGAAACTCCAAGTTCTTGGAGAGTGCAAAGTAGGATCTGATGGTTCACCGTGTCGAATGCAGCAGACAGGTCCAACAGGATGATGACAGAGGAGAGGGAGGCTGCTTTAGCAGTGTGCAGTTCCTCAGAGACAGCAAGGAGGGCAGTTTCTGTGGAGTGACCTGCCTTGAAACCAGACTGGTGCGGATCCAGAAGGTTGTTCTGATGGAGATAACAGGAGAGTTGTTTAAAGACAGCGCGTTCAACTGTTTTAGACAGGAACGGGAGGAGAGAGACAGGCCTGTAGTTTATAACATCAGACGGGTTGAGAGTGGGTTTCTTTAGGAGAGGGTTTACTCTTGCCTCCTTGAGACTGTTTGGAAAGTGACCAGAAGTTAGAGAAGTGTTGATGAAATGGGTGAGAAACGGTAGAATATCAGGAGCGATAGTCTGAAGGAGGTTTGAAGGGATAGGGTCCAGAGGACAGGTGGTAGGGTGGGCAGAGGTAATGAGGGTAAGAACCTCACTTGGAGAGAGAGGGGAAAAGGAGGTCAGTGTGTGGGTGGAAGGAGGGTCTGGTGACCCAGCGGTGATTAAAGGTGAGTCAGAAAAAGAAGAGCGAATATCATCAACCTTTTTTTCAAAGTGGTTAACAAAGTCGCTTGGAAGAAGGGAGGAGGGGGAAGGGGCTTTGGGGGGTCCAGGAGGGTGGAGAAGATGGAAAATAGTTTTTTGGGATTGGAATAGGAAGATTGGATCTTATCTTGAAAGAAAGTGCTTTTTGCCTGAGAGATCGAAGCAGAGAAAGAGGAGAGGAGAGCCTGATAGGTTAGGAGGTTGTCAGGGTGTTTGGATTTCCACCATTTCCGCTCTGCTGCCCGAAGGACGGTTCCATTAGCACGCAGTGAGTCATTTAGCCAGGGAGCAGGAGGGGACTGACGAGCCTGCCGAGATGTGAGAGGACAGAGAGAGTCCAGAGAGGATGAAAGAGTCGAGAGAAGACAAAGCTAATCGGTCGTCTTTACTTTGGACAGACATAACAGGGGAAATCACTGTTGCTGGTCTAACATTCCAAAACACACACACACACAGGGCTGTAGAATAACAGCTGAGCAGGTTTTTTCAGAGGGGAGAGAGGTGTCTTTTCTCGCCACAGATCCTGTTATCCAGCGTGAAGCTGTTGCCGCACGCAGCAGGGAGCGTCCTGCATTCCCAGCTTTGGGAAAACTAAAATTCTGGGGGAAATCCTGCTCCTGTGTGTTCAGGGATGGCGTATTTGAGCCCTGGAGATAATGTAAATATAGAAACGCATGCATGTGCAAATGGCCTGATAACACGCAGGCATATCTGCTGTCGGCTGGAACAAGTGTATTCGGTTTGTAAGGTTAAAGCATGTGAAGCACTATTTGGGATGAAGTACATTTAAAAATGAAACATAAAATCTTGCATGTTTATTTTTCTTTGTTGTATTCACCCTGAACCAAATGGCCACACGTGTTGTAAAGACATGACACAGAAATGTATCCCCAACTCTATTGAGAATTTTGGCACTTTCAGCTCTTTGCTTTGATGGCACATCTATTGTATTGCATGTGCACTTTCATCAACCTTGTTTTTTAGCTGCACCATGCAACTGATTCATCCACGGTACACTACCTGCCGAGTATCTAGTTTACTGAGTTTCAAGCATCTAGTAGTGCTCTTCAATATGTCAGTGAAAAAACTATAAGAGAGCATGAATGGAGTCCTGACATCTGATAAGGATTCATGAAGTTATAAAAAAAATGAAACTACAAGAAGAGATGAAGACCTTTTCACAAACCTGTTAACCTTTCTGCAGATGCTTTTTATTAACATCCCAAACATCAGGTTGTGATAACGGCATCAACATATGGCAATATGGGCGATAGTCATAATGCAGGGCGTGCAACGTCAAGTAAGGTTAATTAATGCGTCACTAAGATTTTCTTTAGCGTTGGCGCCCACGTTGCTTATACTACTAATTTATACATTCAGTTAGTGTATGTATTTTGCAATTAAGTATTAAAAGCATACATTTGACTGTTCTTCAGGTACAAGCAGAGGACACAATCAAACACTGCAAATATCTAAATGCATCCACTCATCTCACAACACAGTGAGACAGCAGACACTTATTACAACTAGGGATGTCCCGATCACCTTTTTTTGCTCCCGATCCGATTCCGATCATTTGATTTTGACAATCTGCCGATACCAATTTTTCCCGATCCGATCTTTATGCAATGCATTAAGAGAAAAAAAGGTAACAGATAACGGCTGGTCATCCAACGCGATGAGTTCAGCTATCTTGGCTGTTATTTTTTTGGCCTTTTCACTGTTCTGGGGCAGTTTCTCTTTCCTTTTAAAAGTCTCTGAAAGTGTTGTTTCAGTGCCGTTCCCTGAGTGGCCGCTGTGTACTCGTCGTGTTGTTGTTGGCGTTTGTTTCTCAGGTGGCGTATTAGATTGGTCGTGTTGAACGTAGCTCTGTTCTTTCCACCACGCGGAACCTCCGCCTTGCAAACATTGCATCTGGCTGTTACACTGCCTTCGCTTTCAATTTTATAATACTTCCAAACTCCTGAAATGTTCTCTGTCCCGAAAAAAATTCCCAATCCGATTCTTTTCTCCCGATTCCGATCTTTTCTCACGTGATCGGATCGGGACATCTCTAATTACAACTGCAAAAATGCAATAATGTCCCCCAGGAAAACACTACATATTAAATACATGCAGACATTCTTTGTTCTCACTTTATCTCACACACAGACAGCAGACACTATAAATAATCATGTCAACTAATCACAAGTACATACATGTACAGATGTTAATGTAAGTAATTGGCATGTGTAAATGCAGGCACACAAAAACTGAAAATGATACTGCAAATGCAAGCAATTATCACACACACAGGCTCACACACACACAGGCTCACACACACACACACACACACACACACACACACACACACACACACAGACAGATATTCCTCCAGCGTGTTATTCCTCTCTCTCACACACACCCACACACACAGACAGGCTCACACACACACATACACAGACAGATAATCCTCCAGCATGCTCTTCCCCTCTCTCAAACACACATACAAACAGACAGGCTCTCTCACACACACACACACACACACACACACACACACACACACACACACACACACACACACACACACACACACACACACACACACACACACACACACACACACACACACACACACACACACACACACACACACACACACACACACACACACACACACACACACACACACACACACACACACACACACACACACACACACACACACACACACACACACACACACACACACACACACACACACACACACACACACACACTCACTCACTCACTCACTCACTCCTCCAGCGTGCTCCTCTGCTCACTCAGTAAATTAGTCGGGTAAACGGCGAGGTCACGTTCCGGGTAGCCTGTATACAGCCGCCGCACCTCCGTTAGCTTCACGGCGCTAATTAGCTTCTCAGATGCCAATCAACTGCTCTAATGAGGACAGCTCTGCCTGTGTGCCTAACGAGAGAAACTCTTCAAGTGTCTGATGGGAAAGTTACTGTAACCGCACGGACACACTCGAAAAAACACGTTAAATCAAGTGTGCACTGAATTTCCAAGGACACTGTCGCGGTGGATTGGAAACAGAAAGGTCTTGTTAGAGTTCCTGATGTTCCAACAACCAAAGAAATGTCTATACTGGACCCTTAATTTGATTTTTTTTATATTTCATAACGTGTACTTTTTCACCAAAATAGGGTAAAAAAAAACTGCTACCATTGATAAAAAAAAGTGAATTAGATATTTATGTTTGCTTATTTGTTAAATGATTTGACACAAAACACCAGCAGCTCCATTCAAGCTAAAAACTGAAGCTCCACATTAAGCAGAAATTGAATAATAGAACGTACTAAAGACGTCAGCAAAAACTGATACTAATTCTGGAGTTAGGGTTAAAAAATGACATATATTAGGTTATAGTTTTCTTTTACAGTAACTCGGGTACTTTCAGAGGTCTAAAGGGACCTACACACCAAACTGACACCACGGAACACGACTGTTGTGTCGCCTCGGGTCTCTGCGTCTTGGCCAACAGTCGCACTGGAACACACCGCAAAGACTTCAGCCGACGGCCAAGAAGCACGTACGAACTGCGCATGTGTGAGTGGCAATAACTCTCCTTACCAGCAGGTGGCGGTAGTGTGTATTCGTCGTTCAAAAGAGGCAACAACCGGAAGACAGACTGTGTCATAGACAGAGACGTGCACACATAGACTCTAGGTAGTGCTTGAGCACCTGCCCGTTTTGCCCTTTGGACAGCAATGTGCCCTTTTGAAAGTTCGTTTTTTACAGTTTTTTTTTTTACAGTGTACTGTATGTGGCTCATGGTAACATCGATCAATTCTGGATTAAAAGCTTCTAATATATACTACAATGCCCCAAATGCGCGTTGTAATTTTGTCAGACATCCCCACACGTGCCCCGCGGCACTCCCGTACATGCCCTGGCTGCAGCCCCTCCCTTCCCTGTGTTCTCAACGTGAACGCGCAGCGCGCAGAGCTGACAGTCAGTCACTCAGTCAGACAGGCCACGGCGGGTGTGTGGTGCAGCAGCACGCAGCAACACGATTAAAAGTGCCCTAGTGACGACCAAGTAAGTAACCACCAGGTAACAAATACAACGAGTGTATTGTTTAATCCCCTAAATTAGATGCCAAACTAAACTATACAGGGTTCGTACGGTCATTGAAAACCTGGAAAAGTCATGGAAATTCAAAATGCAAATTCCAGGCCCTGGAAAAGTTATGGAAAACAATATTTTTCCCAAAGTTTTGGAAAAGTCATGGAAATGTAACTAAAGTTGCGTCAAATATAATTTACATTTTATCTAAATCGCCGAAATAATCTGCGGTCGCGAGCTGTTATGTGCCATCATGACGCGCATGGTGTTATTTTTTAATATATGAAGCGCGAGCTGTGTGCTCGAGTCTTCCTGCCTGTCGGGTCGGCTGAACTCTGCTGCTCCGGGATGAGGGTCAGCTACATTATCTACGGTGTGTTCGTTAACTGTGCAGAGTCACTGTGGCAGAGACTGAGCCGCTGGTGAACAGCTGTTAGAACAGGCCATTCACGGAGAGTCCACACAGCAGCGTGCATTGACGCTTGGAGGTGGGCGTCTCTGAAGCTTGGGGATTTTTTGCGAGCAACGCAACCAACAACCAATCACATGAATCTCCCGCCCCCGACATACAAAGCAATAGCAATGTTAAAACGAAGTAAACTGGATATAAAATCCCCAAACAGGCGAATAAATAATAAATAAATCAGTAAAATCAGGCAAAAATAAGAATTAAATAACATAACCCTAACACCGAAATAAAGTAACCACAAACCGAAAAGAAACTCCGCCATTATCCGGCACATTTTTGCGCACAATTTCGGCGCGACCGCCACGACGACTCAGAAGGTGCCCTTTTTTTTTCTCTTGAGCACCTGCCCCTATAAATGTCTGTGCACGCCACTGGTCATAGATATATATATATAAACACTAGATGGCTCAAGGGGGAGTCGCCAGCGTAGGGCAACGGCGGCCATCTTGCCACAGTCAACAACTACTGCTACAGCTGTTGTAAGGTGAGGGATCTGCACAAAGATACTCTTAACTCGCTGAAATCTTGACTGATTTACAAACGGTTTGGTTTATTATAAACGTTATTAGCATGGCTATGATACAGGAGACAACAAGACATGTTGAAAAAAAAAGTTAATGATAATAATTATAAGTATGCAGTATCATAACTACATCTTTGATGTTTATAACAAACCAAACCGTTTGAAAATTGGTTGAAAATTGAGCAATCTACGGTTATTTCAATAGTGCACCAGAGACATAATGTTATGAATGAGCGAGCTGCCTGTGGCAAGATGGCCGCCATGTGGCAACGCCGGTCTCCATTGGCCAGCAGCGCGGGTGAGTCATCTAGTGTTTATATATATCTATGGACTGCGTGATAACCGAGAGAAGAAGAACAGACTGCGTGATATAAACAAACAACAAATAGCGTGTGCGTTCCATTTTCACTTGACAGCGAGAAACTCATGGGAGCTTTCCCGAACCTGTCGAGAGCAGGAGTTAAATGAAATCTCAGATTTGCCTTCTTAATAGTTTGTTTGGGTCTCTCACTTCCGTTTCGCTTCTCATGCCCTGATTCGCTAAGCTGAACAGCCAATCAGAGTGATTTCGGAAGGTGTCGGCACGGCCGAAAAGACACGACGGTGCGGGACACCAATCTGAGTAGGGCGGCAGGACGCTCATCGACGGTCAGACATCTATCGACATCTATCGACGCCGAAAATCGGCTTGGTGTGTAAGGACCTTAAGAGCATCTCGTCTTCCCAGACAAAGTAGAAAAACGTATCTCAGATGCAGTACACTTGCTGATGATGCTACGTGTGATCAACACATTTGTGATGAAATTGGCTGGAGGGAAGCAATGTTATGCTAGCTGCTAGCTGTTATTAGCCAGTAAATGAAGGTTCAAAAGAGTTGCGTTGCACAATTTGATATTTTTCTGGCATGTTTCTTGTCCAAAGCATTGCCCACATGCTCTTGCATTTTGCATCACATGCACAAAAACATTGCTCCATAGTCTCTAACAGAGGTTACAAATTACACATGGCACCTTAAGAACATTTCAAACAGGATCACATTCAGATTTGTGCAGATTAAACATCAACACTTCCGATCACTGCTTTGCTTGGGGCACTGCTTATCCAGCATTTTTTGCTTTACTTTTATTTTATATGTTAACAATATTTCTCCTTAAAAAATGAAACTGACAGGTAATAGCACTAGTCCAACAAACTGTGTGTCTGAAGGAGTAAATCCCATTGGCGCTGCGTTCACTAGCAGAGCAGACAGGTCACCTCCAGGTCAAGGTGAGTGTGTGTGAGTGAGACATTAAAACTACACTCCCATAATTCTTGGGTTCCCCTGGGCTAAAGGGAGGGGGCACACTGGTACTTCACACATCCAGGCAGCCTCTGGGTATCATCAAACACACAAAGGGCTGTTACAGGGTGTGGAGAGAACCCTTCACAAAAAGAGAGGCGTAAGGGGAAGAGGCAAAGAGGGATGGAAAATGGAAAAGCTGACGTGAGTGTGTGTTGCCTGTATTAACATGTTACATGATGCAAATGAAGGAAAGTCATTACAGGAATGCACTAGTGTTTTTGACATGTTTTCCTTCTTTAAATGAAACTGCATTTCGTTGAAAAACCCTCTGACGCCAAATCACGATAAATGTATGATCTGAAATTCAGCTAACAAGGGAAGCATCAATTGGCCAATGAGTAAATAAATCAAACAAGCGACCCTAAATATTTTCTGTAGATAAATGAGGAAATGGTGAAACTCCCTTCCCTTAACATCCCTCCTTATCTTCATCTTTACTTACAAGGCAGTACATCTACCCTGAGGAGGAAGCTTTGATCATGGTGACAGAAGAAACATTGAGCAGATGTTGATTAAACTGTTAAACCTGACTTATGACTGTATGGAGAAATTCAACATGATATAGGATCTATAAATACAGCGGTGCATACATTAGCCCCCTTTAATAGTGAATGGCTATGACCTTTGCCATATAGTGATTCACAAGGACCATTGTATATGTGCAGCAGAGGACATTTACAGTGAACCGTTGCAGCCACTCACATGCAGCAACCAATATATGATCGTTAGATGTGTGAGTACATACAATATGATTAAAAGTCTGAACTCCTAAGAAATACAATTCTATGAACACACTCGACTATCAAAGGCTAACACAAGAACGATCGATTTGATTAAAAGCGAAAAATTGATATGTAGGGCGAAGAATGTAAACTGAAGTATGAGAGGTAATTTGGCCGAAGAGAGAACAATGCACAGAAACAAAAATAAGCTTGGTTTGTGTGTGTGTGTGTGTGTGTGTGTGTGTGTGTGTGTGTGTGTGTGGGTTTGTGTGTGTGTGAGCATGAGTGTGTTTCCGAGGCACACCAGGCTTTATAGAGTCCATCAGCACAGCGGGAGGAGAAGAAATCACTCCACCAAGTGCTAATGGCTCTCCACTGCTTTGTGTGTGTGTGTGTGTGTGTGTGTGTGTGTGTGTGTGTGTGTGTGTGTGTGTGTGTGTGTGTGTGTGTGTGTGTGTGTGTGTGTGTGTGTGTGCGTGTGCTGATTGATCGAACATGCCAAGTCCATCTCGGCATTCCCCGATGGGAGCCAGAGTGTGAAATTGCCAAAAAGGCAAACAGCAAATAATCAGGACACACACACACATCCACAAACGGACCAGCACACACACACACACTTTCTTTTACCATGTATCGCTCTCTATCTCATACAAACACATTCACACACACATCCACTTAGGACGCCCCTTGCTTCTGTAATTAGTTGTATTTTCCATGGCTGTTATCTACTTTACTCCCATTGAGGAAAAGCAAGAGCGTGTCTTTGTAACTGCACATTTTTCTGTCAACCACTTAAATGAAAACACTTACAAACACACACACCGGTCCAAAAAGACATCAGTGTCACAAATGAATCAATCATTGAGAAAAGTTAATTGAAGAGTGTTTGCTTTTCTTTCCCTCTCTGCAGCCCTGTTTGTGTGTGTGTATCCCCGCGTCTCCAGGCAGTAGCAGATACATTCCCCGTGCTACACTACCAACACACACTTACAACAAAGACTTCAGAGCAGCGTGTGTGTGAGCAGCATGTGTGTGAGCAGCGTGTGTGTGAACAGCGTCTGTGTGTGTGTGTGTGTGTGTGTGTGTGTGTGTGTGTGAGGCACGTTTAGCTGCATAGTAACCAACTTCTTCCAAGCTTGCAGTTATTCCATCCATCCATCTTCTTCCGCTTATCCGTGGTCGGGTCGCGGGGGTAGCAGTTCCAGCAGAGAGCCCCAAACTTCCTTTTCCCTGGCGACATCAACCAGCTCTGACTGGGGGATCCCAAGGCGCTCCCAGGCCAGCGAAGAGATATAATCCCTCCACCTGGTCCTAGGTCTACCCCTTGGTCTCTTCCCAGCTGGACGTGCCTGGAACACCTCCCTAGGGAGGCGCCCAGGTGGCATCCTAACTAGGTGCCCGAACCACCTCAACTGGCTTCTTTCGACGCGAAGGAGGAGCGGCTCAACTCCGAGTCCCTCCCTGATGACCGAACAGTTATTAAACAAGGAAAAGAAGCTCTGTGTGTGTGTGTGTTTAGTTGTCAAATTAAAGTGTTTAGCTGCGCCTCCCGCTCCTGGGGGATTGTGGGAAGTATTTGCGGTGCCTCTGCTGTCCGAAGGGAGACTATGTGAAGAGTTTTCTAGGTGAGAGAAATGGGTCAATTTTTGATCTGAAAACTGGCTAGCACGCAGCCTAAAGCAGCAAAAACGGTCTCTTCTGTACATGAGATGCTTTATTGCTTAAAAAGGACAAATTTCAGTAATTAAAAATGTCTATTTATGAGCTAATATGCAGTTAAAATCCACTTTAGCATAACGCCAGGGTATATAGAGTGTATAAACTGTAAGGTGTAAGATTATTGTGAGTTTATCGGGTTTTGGTTCTCTTAAAATTCAGATTGAATGTACCGTTTTAGAAAAATCATTTGGTACCATTTCTGATCTTCTGCTACATTACGTCCCGAAAGTCAAAACTAAACATGGAGAAGCAGCGTTCGGTGTTTATGCTCCAAATATCTGGAACAAACTCCGGGAAAACTGCTGCCTTTTATTGAATCTAATAACTATTCATATCCTTTACTACACTGTAGCTTTAATCTTGTATTTTAAACCCGTTTTATTCGATTTAAGCTTGTTTTAATGCGCTTAATGCTTTTAACATGTCGTTTTGAATTGCGTTGTTTAAATACACTTGACCTGCCTGACATGTACACACAAAACAAAGTGGATGAAATATATAAAGAAAAGGAGAAAATGCATTATGGTCTTCTTCCCCATCTGCTTGCTTTTTAAAAATATATATTTATACAAATACCCTCCACCTATCTGCCAACACAACAAACATACACATGCTATTCCTCACCAGAGATCAAGGGGCATCACATAGACCTCCTAAATCCAATAAACTCAATTGGCGGCAGTTTGACTACCCGTGCTCTAAAATTAGCCCCCGCTCCAAAGGAGAGTAAAAATCCATGTTGGCAATAAAAGAAATGAGGTCTACGGATATGGCAGGTTGCTGAGATAGACCTACTTCACCACAACACACTGAGCCACTGGCAGATAAACCTACAAGTGAATTTAGGACCCCGTTACTCCATCAGCCATGGCATTATTTGTTTTGTTTGAACTGTAAGAATCAAATATATACAAAATATGTGCAAGCACAGAAATAATTGTTATTCCAGATATCAACAAAAACTGGCCAAATGCTTGTACCGTATATATTCGGAGTGTGCCATACAAATACAGCAGGAGGTACAATCAGATGAAGCAAAGTAAGAGTATGGAGTGGTGCAGGAGTGAGTCCTAAAGCCGGGAATGAGGGAGCCATTTTGATGCTAGCTTCGGGTCGGTCTACAGAAATGCGTCATCACTGCACCACTTTAAAAGGTTGAGAGTTAAGCAGAGATGTTGGACACTTACAGTCGAGAGAGGAGTTCGTTCTTCTGAAACAGCAGCTCTGGGAATTGGCTGAGACGGTTCTTATTGAGGCGACTGGAGGGACAAAACAAATACAATCGATAAATGAATGTTAAAGTCTGTTCAGTGGACATGTGTCGTACATGCATGCACATTCATGTGAGTGTGTGTTCTCTCACAGTCTCTCCAGCTCCTTCAGCTCATCAAAAGCTCCTCGCTCCACGTTGCTGATCTGGTTCTCCATCAGATGACTGCAATGACAAACAACATTTAAAAAACAATCATTAAAATGACACTAAAACACATTGAGAAGAAATGCAATTTGGAGAACATCAAAATCTATTTGTTATTGATTCTATTTTTTCATTCTTAATGTATTATTGTGTATTTCATGGAATAGCTGTTCGTCAAATTATAACTGTTTTCCTTTTATAATAATATCAAATCAAGTTTTATTTATATAGCACATTTTTAAAACGATTTTTGGTCGAGCCAAAGTGCTGTACATAAAAATACTTTGCAATAAGGACACTTTACAACAATTATATATATAATAGCTGAATAGTTTGCCATTACATAATTTTCCTATACAAAGACTTTAAGCTAAGTATAACATCAGGATGTATTACAACAGACATCAGTGTATATAGGAAGGTAGGAACATGTGAAGTGTGAGAAAAGGATGTGGACTCGTGACTTAAATCATGATCCTTAAAGCTCAAATTCCAAAGATGTAAAGTTTTTCCCACTTTTCGAATTTTTGATCTTAAAATGCCGGGTCGATTATCTTCCCAGGAATAAAACAGTGTTTGGTTGCATCTGTTAACGCATGTAAAATAAATCCCTACAGGAATGCACTACTGCTTCATGTTTCCCTTATGTAGTAAAAATGTATTTTGTTGTTCAACCTTGTTAGCAGAAATAAAAAATATTTAATTCTTGATTCGACAAAATGCTACTTATTATGGAAAAACGTGGGCATCAATTTGCCATTTAGTAAAAAACATAAAAGCAAACGGCAGCATCAAGCTGTATTGGGGTGATATCAGACAAAAAAGGTGATTTTTAACACCTTGCAAAAAAAAGAAATGAAACTAAAACTCTGCTTAAAAATACATCTTTACCCTCCTATAAATCAAACTGGAAACCCAAATCACTCATTGTGTCTCCCACAGTGTCCGCTGGGATCTGTACGTTTGGTAAAAGCCCCCTGCAGACTTCCACATTATAAACCTCTGGTGTAACACTCAATCCCCTCCTGACAGAAACGACCCGAGGCTCCCAGCATGCTGATAATCTGCCCTGAGCCTCAGGAGATGTCATTACTTCCCGGCATGTCATCCTTTCTCCACCTTAATGTCCCTCCCTGACACGCAGGTAAACACAGTAAACTCCCATCACTGCTGCCCCTCCCTCAGGGCACTGTGTTTCCAGGTGAAAAGGTCACAGATAAACCCCTCCCTGTTGTAAATCTGACTGACACTGACACCCGACAAGCACCTCTGGGTGGCTCGGGTGTCACTGCAGAGCTCTGTTCCCTCTGGCTGCTGATGGTGCCGCCACAGCCAGGACTCCCACATTCCTCACACATAAAACTAGCAAAGAATTGTGGGAAAGAATCTGCTGAATACATACAAGCTGCTGCACCGTCAACAAAGACCCTGACAGCTGTGAAAGAAGCTTACAGCGCTTTATTTTACAGATATAAGAGTGTTACGAACCAAACGTAGATGAGTAAAAGGCACATTTTGAATTAAAAGACGTTGATTTAAAGATGTTATTGATACTATGGACATGTAAAAGACACAAATGTATATGTAGGTGAATGAGTAAACTTACAGGACTCTGAGGTGTTTGAGACCAGAGAAGTCTGCCTTGGTGATCGCTGTCAGGTTGTTCCCGTTCAGATCCCTGAAATAAACAAACAAGAAAACAGATTAGAGAACAGGAAGTACACGGAGGACTGAGGTACTTTGAAATTAGCAATAGGCGCTTTCACACCGGACTACTTTTCCCCTTTAGTTCCGATAGTTCCTGGGATTTTGCGGTCACACCAAAAAGAGAACTTAGTTCATGAGAACTTTTACCCCCATTTTTAGTGCCTGCTAGAGAGGTGGTACTTTCCCGGGGAGAAAAAAGTTCCAATTTCTGATTGGCTGGGCGAATTGCAAACCATGCCCCGTAAAACTCTGAAAAGTGTTGTGAAGCCGCCATTGTATTTGCTGGCATTAGCATTATTAGCATTAACATTAGCCCCGCGCACCAACGGAGAGAGACTAACTTATGGCAACACAAAAAAAAACATTGGAGCGGTGGAGAAGAGGAGGTGTCGGCGTTCTTTACTCGGAAGTCCCCAACTCCGGGGACTTCCGGCCGGGGACTTCGGGTGGTAGTATACGCCGTGAAGTGGTTTGCGGCCTGCCAGTAAACCCAAAGCAGAAGAAGAAGAAGTGACGTCAGCGGCTTCATTTGCCTAATCCTCCCCCAGGGAACTTATTCTGGTGTGAACGCGATCTGCTCTTTAGTTCCATGGGGGAACTAAGTGCTGGGAACTAAGTACGGCAAAGTACTTGGTGTGAAAGCGGCTAATGGCATATGCAGGGTAAAGTCCAAAAAGACTTGTCCAATAAGTTCATATTTTAGAGAAATATTGACTTGTAATAGAAGAGACAGTTTTAATTTGAACCTCAAAATGTACAAAAGCTCAATTTAATGAATGAATTTTGTATGAAATGTCTATAAAGTACAGCACAATGCAAACACAGTCGCATGTTTTAGGTTAAGCTTTGTGTTAACATTTTAACCCTGCTGTACTTTTTTTTGGGCAACACAAAATGGCAGAACATCCGAATACGCCTATCTGAACTTCCATCGCCAGCTCTTTAGAAAAACAAAGGACGCAATAAAGTCAAATTTCCCTGCTTGATTGGTATATCTCAGTTGCAATGGATATCTTTAACCTCTCATAGAGTGCCGCAGTGACGCGTCCTAAAACCTGGAAGTAAACTCTTTCCGGTTCCTTCGACAAAAACCAATGCAATTTCTCCATAGGGTTCTGGAAAACAGCTGGAAATCAGGTCTGTGGTTGAGACACATTTAAGAGACTTTAAGAGATTTTGTTCAGCCGGATAATCTCCACATGTCTACCCTACTTTTATAATTTTCTAATCATAAATCTAGTCGCCAGAAGCTAAATGCTAACGTTATGCTATAAAGGAATTACAGCCGGGTCGCTGCTTCAACGTCACGCCAACTTAAGATCCATATTCAAAACTACAGATTCAAAATGGTTCAAGTTGAAGCGTTTGTTTGAACAGTCTGCAGGAGGCAGGGACTTGCTTTCAAGCAGAACAGGGCAAACAAACTTAGAGGAGTGTTTCGTGTTCGGCGTAATGACGTACAACGGCATGGACAACTTCTGTAGTCCTATTCAGCCACTTGGTAACAACCATCGTTTTTCAGACACGTCAACTCTTCAAAAATCACCAGTGGGGTCACTGCTGATGGATTTAATGTTGTAGAACAAAACGTGATCCGTCTCTTCAATGTGTTTCAGCCACAGACCTTATTTCCAGCTATTTTCCAACATCCTATGGAGAGATTGAATTGCTTTTTGGCGAAGGAACCGGAAGTGGTAAAATGCTAACTCACTTCCTGTTTTTAGGACGCATCACTGCGGCACTCTATTAGTCTACTCGGGAACTTGTTTTACTGAACCATTCTTCTGTCTGTCTTCAATTTTTGAGTTTGTTCCTGCTATGAAATAATAGCAAAGATCTAACCAAAATGTTTAAATGGTTTGTATTCCCTTTAACAACTCAATTGGATGTTAAAGCTTTCAAGCCAAACAAGCGGTAAATCTGCATTAATTAGTGAAAGCAGCACATTCATCTCCACTGGAAGTCCCTGTCTGCTAATACAGCACTCATTAAAGTATTCAACTTTTCACTACAAGTGAGATCTTTCCTCAAGGACATTTACTATGAATACACACTGTATACATGTCCCTCTACTGGGCGGCACATTGTTTCTGCTCTTTGAAGTTATTTTCACTCAGCTTGTAGAGGAGAAGGACTTCAGTGGGAGTTCATTTTGAGGACAAGACGCATTTTGTCGGTGTTTGTTTTACTGTAAATCAGCCAACGTCAGCTGAGAGTTGCCAGAAACTGTTTCTCTCCGAAGTTTTTTAGACGTACAGTAAAGATTCCTTACAAAATGAACAGGCTTGTAGAGTAACGGACTACGTGTAACGGGATTACGTATAACGGGATTAATCAGGATACTAATCAGATAACTGTTACATTTCTAAAAATGGTGGATTACAAGCAGGATGTTAGAAGACCATAGTGTTTGTTGTGAAAGGATCAGACGTTATCTCTTCTCTGTCAGCTGTTCTGTTCTGTAGGATAACACTTTAAGTGTGAATTTATACTTCTACTACCTGAATCTGCTTTATGGTTTTCACTTTCTTTGCTTCATTTGTCCTGTTTTTAATTCAGCTGGTGAAGCTATAAATTCATAAAATAGTGTGTGTGAGCTTAACTGTGTGTATCTCAGATTGTATTTCTGCTTTTTAAACTGTAGTATGTGCTCATGTGTATCATTGTTGGTGTATAAGCTGAATATGCTTCATGAAAGGCAGGTTTGATGCTAAATATCTTGGTTCCTTCTTGTCTAAGGTCACATTGCTCTGTTGTCTAACCCCTTAGATGCACGAGTGAGTGCCCTACACTCTTCCATAAGTGGGTCAAAAAGAATAATATGTGTTTTTATGCCATTTTGGTTTAGAAAAATCACTTGTATAATATTTAGTATTATATTTTGGTTCACACTAGAAATATTTGATATTTAATTTTTCACTATTTATAATTTTAGAAAAAAAACGTTTTGAACATATCGATGCAAAGATCTCCGCTATTCTGAGACCCTCACAGTATTCCAGTGCCTTTTCAAAACTCATCTCTTCTCCTCTTGTCTACTCATAGCCCCCCCCCCCATCAATCCATGCCGGTTGATCAAGTTTGATAGTCCTATACCCCCCACCCTAACCTTCCCTTATATTGTAAAGCGATTTTGAGTCCTTGAAAAGCCCTATTCAAATATAATGTATTATTATTATTATTATTATTATTATTATTATACTGACAGGTTTCAGATCTTGCTGTGTAAGATAATCTTCCTGAGAGGTGCCACTTGTGATGTCGTCTGTGTGGTCTACAGTGAATGTATTCCTGACAGCAACAGGTGATAAGAATCAAAGGTTCCCAGAGGATCCCATAGAAATGCATGCGGGTCATTTTTGACCCACTTATGGAAGTTTGGGGTAGAAATACAAAAACTACAATTTCTTAAAATGTAAATAAAAAATGTGAATGGCCTGATATCCAAAACATGTTTTTTGAGGAAGAGCTGGAATATGAAATGATGAAAAAAAGGTAATTACAAAGATACTTCCAGAAAACCACCTCACCGGGTCAAAAAAGACCCACTTATGCATCTAAGGGTTAAGAAAACACTTACACGTGTTTTTCTCTTGGGTTTATTTGCATTGCATTTGATATTGAGGTTATCCAAAAGTGACGGAAAGTAATCAGGTTACATTTCATTTATATTGTGAAACTCAGATTAGATTTTTACTGATAACTAGCATTTTTACGACTAAATACCTTTTTAGAAAACCCACCCAACACTGAAAATGACTCAGTTTCTGTTTTAGTATAATGTTCATTACATTTTTTAACAGCTATCTGAAAAATGACTCATTCCAAGTCACTCACTGTAGAGGCTTCAGACATTTTGAACACACAATTTATGTAAAAACTGTTAGTGTGTGTGTGTAATGTGATATTGCACTGAGACATGCTCTCTTTTCAACACAGTGGTACAGGCTGCTCCATCAGGAGAGATTTAACCCTTTAACCTCATTGTCTGCTTTGATTGACAGCTGCGGAGAAAGAGAGGGGATGATGTCATTCTTCCCACGAGGCTTTGTAGAAGGAGAGGTAACTGAACCTTGTGTGCGTACCTGTGTGTGTGTGTGTGTGTGTGTGTGTGTGTGTGTGTGTGTGTGTGTGTGTGTGTTTATGCGTGGAGTGTCATGTTCCTGTTCTACTGTAAAGGGTGGAGACGAGTGTGACCTTGTCCTTGTATAAAGGAGAGAGAGAGAAAGGCGGAGAGAGAGTGGATGCTGTGGTTTGGGTGTGTGAACAGGATCTTTGCAAAGAAGATTTTGGCTTTCAATAAATTCTTTCCCCGTATGTTCCCATTTCTCTTTTATGAATTTAAGGTGAAGGCTAGGGTTCACAATGTATCAATGATTCTAGTACAATAATCATGTAACCATGTGTACATTGAAAGATGTTATATGTTTCTATATAAGACAAATTATGCTGGGACAAATCCACAGTTAGCGAGCAAAATAAATGTTTGGCTGACGATAACTTTTGAGTAAAAAATGAAATGTTTAACCTACAAAGTGATCTTTTAAGTTCCAAGTTTTCCCGATCTTTGTTTCTTTGCATGGCTACTTTAGAGCAAGGGGGTGATTTTGTGCTAAACAAAACGAATTTGACCACCTGAGAGTGTCTGTGCACAGTTTGTGTGTGTACTAGAAAGCCAATTTGGGTCAAATCCTCTGTTGACACCACAAAGTCCCCCTGGAGAAGTTCCCATTTCGCTAGGAAGGCAACTAAAAAAACATTTAACGTAATGACCTTATTTCCTATTATTTGGTGTTGGAAAACGCTTAACTTCTCATTATAAGAGCCAAAGAGTGTCATGTTGAACAGCTTTGTATTTGTTTCTGGACCTGATGAGCTGCTCCCACCATTGACAGGTTTGACTTGCAAACCAGTAGTGCTCAATTCACCAAGGGTACACAGCATGTAAGTAAAAGTAGTGAGGTTTATCAGAGCCCTAACTAGAATACTAAAGACTATACCTTGGGAAAATCTGACTTTAATTTGGTTTAACCTGCCATCTACTCCTTCTTATGAGGATTGAGCTACATTGGAGAGTTAAGTAGCACAACGAGAAGTCACTACTCGACAGTATAATAGGTATTTATTGATTGGCAATGGACTCATGTAATCCTGCCCAGTGTGTCTACCAAAAGTGTTCAATCTAGTTGAAGCTTGGCATAGAGAATCATGGCATGGTTTGCCTTGGCTCTCACTTCAAGTAATGGCCTTGTTCTGCACAATGTAACTCCCACTGGCACGGCAGATTGCTCCTCTACAGTCGATACAAAGACATTTGGGAATGGAAAATGTTTCAAGGTAAAATAATTTCATCCCAGTGGTAACAAAATAACATATGTGGAGGTCTTACAGTCTGAAGCTGGTAGAAGAGGTATTTCTTAGAGACTAAGGGCGAGCAGAAGCAGGCGATTGGCTGGGATTGAGGGAGGGAAGGATGGATGGAGACAGGTCGTGGCGGGGGGGCCAGAATCACTGCTTGGATGTGTGTGAAATTACCCTGATAGCTAGACCGCGCAGGCAGAGAGAGATGTAAAGCGAGCGATGGCAGTATTGTCACACACTATCAAAGCAATCCTCGGACACACACACTAAGTCAGGAAAATATCAGCCACTTATTGCAGAATCTTCATGAGATTGGTCTGAGGGGAAGGGAAGAGACACGAGGCGAAGGATGAACACAAACACAGCGCTGATGAGGCGTGGTTAATCGAGTTTTGTGCAGCATGGCGGGGTCAGGGGTCAGCTGAGCGACAGACTCCCCTCGAGTGGCGACTCTGCCAAACAATAGCTCATTAAAGCAGAACGCGTCCCACACACACCCACACAGCCTCAGTGGGCAGCGAGGCAGTTGATCCGCTCTGCTCTCCACTGTTAGATCGGACATGGAGGGAGAACAGGAGGGGGCCACGGAGGAAGATGATGAGATACGTGGTGTGGTTAGAGAGAGAGAAATAAAGATAAGCAACATACAGAGAATAGAAGCACTGATCCAGGATAAGAGACGGGTCTCTAAACTCAATCCTCTTCCGGTAGCAACAGAAATGTGTCAAAAGGGTTGAGTTTTAAGACCTGACAAGTATCATAAACGGCAATGCCTGGTGAAATTTCAAGTCTGTAACCGTAACTACGGAGCCCTGGAGGGTTCATAGAGAAAAATAAATAAAACGTGGCCACGTTTTACTTTCTCGTGCGCACGCTTTAGTAACTCGTGCGCACGCTTTGGTAACTCGTGCGCACGAGTTACTAAAGCGTGCGCACGAGTTACTAAAGCGTGCGCACGAGTTACTAAAGCGTGCGCACGAGTTAATAAAGCATGGCCTCGTTTTGTGTGTGTGTGTGTGTGTGGGCATGGGCATTTGTTTATGATAGTATCGTTCGTTCCGGTGCACTCCGGCAGGACTATAGCACATCAAGATTAAGATTAAACGAATTTCTTTCACTTGGGAATACACATATAACTATGGAGAACCGGATTTGTGTAAATTATTGTTCGTGGTAATTTTAAAACAAATGCCGGTGGTGTCGGACACACACAAACACACCGGACACGCACACACATCATGCGCCCCGGTGACAGGACATCTCCTTCATAAAACGAGGGGGAATACTCTGGTAGTTCGATGTGTGTAGAGGTGTGTGTGGTTAAACGTAGCAGCCTCGATCTCTATTCAGCGGTTCTAATGAAGGGAAACGCAGTGAAGTAAACAGTAAAAGGCACAGCTCTTTGCAGCTGGTGCTGCTCTTCTCAGATTCTGCTGGGTTACACGTTACTGCCTCCAGTGCCCTGTACGACGAAGCCAGTTCAACAGACCCTGGATATGTTTGATTTACCCGGCTTAACTAACCCTAACAAACGCGATGTCGCTAAGCAGTCCTACGAAGCTGGTTATCAACTCAGCAAATCAACCAGGGTTTCTCTGTCCGGCTGAGAGCGCGTTCACGTGAAAGGGACGGGGTTACCAACATTTGACCAATCACAAACATGGAGACGCGTGCTGACAGCGCAGCGTCATACTTCATGAATGAATAGTGTAAATAGCTAATCCTGCTTCGTAGTACAGGCCACTGGTGCCGCAGAGATTTCATAAAGTGAAGGAGGTTTTCCTTCTATAAAACAGCTGTGGGCAGCAGATACTGTGAGTCATGGACAGGAATCCCTCAATTTAAATACAACGAGGCCACGCTTTAGTAACTCGTGCGCACGCTTTAGTAACTCGTGCGCACGCTTTAATAACTCGTGCGCACGCTTTAGTAACTCGTGCGCACGCTTTAGTAACTCGTCCTAACCCGTCCCTTTCACGTGAACGCGCTCTCAGCCGGACAGAGAAACCCTGGTTGATTTGCTGAGTTGATAACCAGCTTCGACCGCTTAGCGACATCGCGTTTGTTAGGGTTAGTTAAGCCGGGTAAATCAAACATATCCAGGGTCTGTTGAACTGGCTTCGTCGTACAGGGCACCGGAGGCAGTAACGTGTAACCCAGCAGAATCTGAGAAGAGCAGCACCAGCTGCAAAGAGCTGTGCCTTTTACTGTTTACTTCACTGCGTTTCCCTTCATTAGAACCGCTGAATAGAGATCGAGGCTGCTACGTTTAACCACACACACCTCTACACACATTGAACTACCAGAGTATTCCCCCTCGTTTTATGAAGGAGATGTCCTGTCACCGGGGCGCATGATGTGTGTGCGTGTCCGGTGTGTTTGTGTGTGTCCGACACCACCGGCATTTGTTTTAAAATTACCACGAACAGTAATTTACACAAATCTGGTTCTCCATAGTTATATGTGTATTCCCAAGTGAAAGAAATTTGTTTAATCTTAATCTTGATGTGCTATAGTCCTGCCGGAGTGCACCGGAACGAACGATACTATCATAAACAAATGCGCGCGCGCACACACACACACACACACACGCACACACACACGCACGCGCACACACAAAACGAGGCCATGCTTTATTAACTCGTGCGCACGCTTTAGTAACTCGTGCGCACGCTTTAATAACTCGTGCGCACGCTTTAATAACTCGTGCGCACGAGTTACTAAAGCGTGCGCACGAGAAAGTAAAACGTGGCCACGTTTTATTTATTTTTCTCTATGAACGCTCCAGGGCTCCGTACGTAACCCTATATTTTAAATCTTTTTGTGTCAATATAGCGCAAACAAATGTATGCAATGATGGAGAATGCATATTTTTCTGAATTAAACATTTGGGGATTTGTAGAAAAGCATGTTAATGGTCCTCATAAGTAATAAACTGACAAGTCATTTCACAACAGGAACTCAAGGCTTAGCAAAACACAATGTTTACAACATGTTGTAACACTCAAAGACAGGATTGTACGACTATAAACAGATATTATGGCAAAGAAAATCTTTCACCAAAACAGATGTGAGCCCTCTGTCATCGCACAAATGAATGAGGTGCTTACGTCTTTTCAAACGGCTAACGCTCGGTCTTAATTCAACCTGAAAATCATCATAGCTTATAGATCAGGGGTGTCAAACTCAAGGCCCGTGGGCCAAATCCGGACCCCGACTTCATTTTATTTGGCCCGCAAAAATATAATACGTTTATTATAAGGTTGCATGCCACTTTAGAGAAGCACGATGTCCATAAACTACATGCCCCACAATGCATCTCATTTTGTGACATGTGCACTGAAGAGATTTGCAATTATTTGCACTAGACTTCTGCTCTCAGACGTAGTTAATTATGAGGTTATTACCCTATCCGATAATAATCCAATGCAGAGGCAATAATGTAAATTAATACATTATTTTATATGTATATTTATATAGGCGTGTGGTGCAGTGGGTTAGTGCGTTGGTGTTCGGATCAGGGGAGCACAGGTTCAAACCCCACTGCAGTCAGCATGTCGTTGTGTCCCTGAGACACTTCACCCCAAACTGCTCCTGTGGGGATTGTCCACAGTATTGAGAATGTAAGTCACTTTGGATAAAAGTAGTGTATATAGTCTTAAAGTTACAACCGGCCCTTTGAGTGCAATGTTAATGCTGATGTGGCCTGCGATGAAATTGAGCTAGACACCCCGGCTGTAGATATTGCAGGTCTCAAATGCTGCTTTTCTTACTTGATTATTGGTGGTGCAGTTTGGCAGGTATTGCGCTGGTCTGACAAAGGGCTGTGATTGAAATCTTGAATCTAAAAACCTTGTTTCTGTAGTTTGGATTCAGTCCTGACAAACCCCACCGCAGAGCCATGATCCAGATCACATCCGGTCAGGGCCATCTTGGGTAGGGAAACCCCAGTATTAAAATGGCAGTTCTCAAACAAAGTCAAACACACCATAAGGACAGAAAACGATTAAGACCATGGTAACCCACTAACCCTTTTTAATACATATTCAGAGCCATTCTGGGCAACCTCGGGGTGGTTTCTTCCTTTGTTTGGTCACATGAGAAGAGAGCAATCAGTACAAGATGTGACTGAGCGGGAGGTTTGTAAATGGTGCTTCATTTGGACCGACATCTGACCATGACCAACATCCCTCCAGGACACAGCAGATATTCTCCTGCTCTGACCAGAGTCATTTCCTGACCAGGAAAGAGAACTCCTGTAACGTGCTGTGTGAAATATTACAGAGTCAACACAAGGCTGCAGTGCAGATGTAAAAGCAATGTTCTTTTCCTCCTCCCCTCCCTTTCTCCTCCAACACCTCTTTCCTATTATCATCTCTCCCTCCTTCACATCACCAGTTCTCTTCTTTATGTTCACCCCTCATCTTCCTCATTTTCCCCCTGATAGCCTCAAACAACTCTTCCTTCCCCTCCCTCCTCCTTTTCGTTCTCCTGATGCAGCACGGTGGATATGACTGATATTAGAGACCACACACACACACATTCACGTCTAATGACACTTCATTAGCGGCGTCTTCCCCACTGAGAGGCTGCGGGGGAAATGGTGAGATGATTATAAGAGATGGACAGAGAGAGAGATGGGAGCGAGAGGCTGAGGTGGCAGCAGTAATTGCTAATGAAACGTGTGTGTGTGTGTGCGTGTGCGTGTGCGTGTGTGTGTGTGTGTGTAAGACTGAGAGAGAAAGGGAGACGAGGACTAGCGAATGATAGTGAAACAAAATAAAATCATTCAGCTACTTTAAGACGGAAAAGCATTCTACCAATTAGTACTGGCGTTTCTCCACTTCTACGAAATGATTTCTAGGAATCTTAGTTTCAATTTGTTGAGCTTTAAAGAAAATTAAAACAATGTCTTTGTATTAAAAAAATGTCCAGGTTTCTCAGGGTAGTCGACAGATCTGACCGTTGATGGTTACCGATGAAAGACATTCACATCTATGGATCATCTTGAGTAAAATGGACACCGTTTCATGAAGTTCTGTTTCCGTTTTGTTTTTCAAATTCATTTTTAGTAGTGCTTTGAGTAGAATTCAGAGCATATCTAAGACTGAGGGATTGCCTCCTCACAGTTCACATCAGGTTTCATAGAGCCAAAACATTTCAAGTGCTACTCAACTGGTTTTAGATAAGCCAGTCCTATATTAGTATATAAGTGCTTTGTTAGTAATTCTATTGCTCGAAGTGGAGTCGAAAGAGATGAGTTTTCAGTCTGCGCCGGAAGGTGTGTAAGCTATCTGCTGTCCTGATGTCAATGGGGAGCTCATTCCACCATTTTGGAGCCAGGATAGCAAACCCACGTGTTTTTGCTGATGGGAACTTGGGTCCCCTTCGCAGTGCGGGTGCAGCGAGCTGTTTGGCTGATGCAGAGCGGAGTGCACGTGCTGGGGTGTACGGTTTAACATACTGTAAGAGTGGGGGAGCGGCGGCCATTAGCTCTACATTGGAGCCAACACACATGGACTCGCATGCACACATGGCTATATTAACCAAGCACATAAAAACTCGGATTACAATACCCAGAGAGAGAAAGACTTCAATCTCTACTCAAAACGACATTACTATATCTTTAAATTGCGAATAGTTGTTGGGCTTTAATGAGGTGAGCTTAAAAAATAAACCACTTGTTGATTGCCAGTAATTAGTTAGTCCAGTAATTAGTTGCCTCATTGGCGGCTAAATATATATAATGGAACCCAACACAAACACACATGTAGCTTCATAAATACTTTTCTGATAAGACATATAGGAAAATAAATAAACAGAGAGCGTTTGAGTGTGTGACTGACTGCTGTGTGTAGCTCTGATTCACGCTGCTTCAGATATTTATGTTTGAGGTGTGAGTTTCCAGGAACTCTGCATTGATGGAGCACACACACCTCTCTCCCTTAGATACAGGAAGATAAAACATCAGAGTCCAACACAGACCTCGACCTGCACTTTCTCACACTTTCACAGGCAGACACAAGTCGACAGTCTGTTTAAACGTTTCCTGTCCATGTCCTACATTCAGAGTGAAGCAGTAGGAGGTAAAACGGGAAACGCTTGAGTATCAAACATGTACAGATACAGTATGTTTATTCAATATCATATTGTATAAACTGTTCACTTTAAACTGTATTTATTTATTCCTACCAGAGAGGAGTTCAACTGCTTAATCCAACAAAGCATTGAAAGTGTTGACCTTAAAACTCTATGATATGAAAAAATTAATTGTGCATCAAGAAGAGCAGTAGTACAAGTCATGCACACCCATCTAGTCTAGTAATTAAAATATTAAAAGGTAGGGTAGGTAAGAATGGAGAAACCAGCTTGAGTGCGCTAGAATTTGAAAATACACAGCCGAAAATAATCTGCCCCTTCCTTCAGACTTCCTTACAGAGCCCCTCCTCCAACACACGAACGCGCACATGACCAATGAGGGCACGAGATAAGTTTGTGCACAGATGGAAGGCTGACAGGCAGGTAGGCCATCCAGTTACTTTAGCCGGCTCAGATGATTGGTCGTGCTTTTTACAGCGCTACGGCTTCCACAGATTACATTTTTTAATGTATTTATTGTCAAAGCATTTAATGTATTCATTGCTATCGGGATGTTAAGAGCATTCCATGGAATATAACAACAAGTGTTTCTGAAGTGAATTACCTACCCCACCTTTAAGCTAATACTTCTTAAACCCTAGCAAACCACAGGAGATTTTAAAAAGTATATATTTCCCAGAACAACAAGTCGTAATAATTGTAGTAAACTGTTGACTTATTTAAAACTGCAGGAAATGCCTTCTTGGAATAAGAACAGTATAGTTTTATAATAAATAAATATAACCTCGCAAAGGTCCAGGCGACAATCAAATGTAACTTTTTTTTTTTTTTTTTTTTTTTTATAAAAAGGGACACGATCAGCAGCTTTTTTTGCAAATGGCCCTATGGTAGTCAACTATAAACTTGTAGAACTGGTTAAGAGTGTGGTCTCTGAGCAGGAGACATAATATCTGGGTGTAAGAAGATTAAAACGAGTCTGGGTTTTATTCCAAAACTCCCTTACAATGAAATAGTGATGATTTTTCATTAGTTCACATAAAGGATTGCTAAGTAATTGACAAGAAACGTCGGCTGTAAGTCCATTCTTTCCTCGAATACCAGTGCATTCACTTCACAGATTCTCTCACACTCCCTTTCTCACACACTTTTCCCTTTTTCTCAGCTCAAATAACCATGCTCATCATGGCCCAAAGGGGCATCCATTTTTCAGTGTTGCCATGACAATCCAACGAGGAGGGGGTGTTTGGTTTGACTGCAGTCACCTTGATAAACGACCCTCGTATTGCTGCCCGTCTCCCAGGGAATACTGTACACACACTCCGCTTCTCCCTCTCTCTCACACACACACACACCACTTGCTCTCCTTCCCCCAGTGGCTAGCTGTCCAGCTGACACACACACTCAGATCACTTTACATGCTAATTGGGAGACAAGCCCTCTAACAAATAGCTATTTAATGAGTTACTGTCTGAGTCTGCAGGATGGTAGACCGTCTGAGCAGAGGTCACACTGGCTGTGTTTACATGCACGGAGTAACCCGTCATTGGTCATTTGCTCATGTAGGACTTGTACTTTTAAAAGGGTCAGTTCACACACATCGCAAAAAAACCATGGGAAGGTTTTTGAGGTAACTGTCTCTGAAATGTCTGTTGCCATCCCAATACCATGGGGTTAAAATGGAATTCCAATGCTGCAGGAATAAGTCTTAAAACCCGGAGATGATTTAGTGTTTTGTCACTTCTGCTCCCTTTGTCTTGAAGTATTTTTGGTTAGTTGGTTGAAATAAGGTCTGCGGTTAACGCAAGCTGAAGAGATGTTAACGTTTTGTTCTACAACATATACTACTTCATTAAATATCCCGCTGGTGGTTGCTAACAAGTGTCTAAATATCAATACCAAATGTCATCAAGATGAACATGAGTCCGCCTTTAGCTCAGCTGTGGTGACTTGGAGGTCATGTGATCTTGATGTAGGTCATAGTGTTTATAACGTTACCTTCTGATGACTGCATTTACATTTGAAAATACATAAAGTGGTTTTCACATGTGGAGATTATCCTGCTTAACAGATGTGTAACGCAGCGTCCACACAGCGGCGTGCGTTGAAGCTTGCCGGTGAACTTGTCTGAAACTCGACCAACAACCAATCACATGAATCTCCCGCCCCGGACACACAAGCACACGGTTTGATTGGCTAGAGCTTGTACTGGCATATGATTTGATTGGCTGTCGCTTCCGCCGAAGCTTCAAAAGTTGAACATTGCTCAAGCAACGCTCCCACAATGCAGTTCGGCAAAGCGTGACGTCACCCCATTCAAAGTGAATGGGCAGAAGCGTTGATGCTTCAACACACGCCGCCGTGTGGACGGGCCGTAAGTATCATGAAAGTGTGTTTGCCAAAGAGCTTATTTTCTGCAATATTCAATGGAACGGAAGATTCCCATTGGATTTATGAGGCAGCCATCACTGCACTGTCAAAGCACTGAAAATCCTTCCAGAAACAATGGGTCTGTTTCATTTAGACAGTTCACAGATCTCACTACGAGTTTACTTTGGAAGTACTTTCTGCCATAGTCCGTTTGACAAATGTAAAACATGTGTTATGTCGATTATTAAGAGGACTAGAGACATGGTTTCCGGAGGACCAGCTTCTGATCCGTGGGAAGTGTGTTTGCAATATTTGGAGCAAACTAATTCAGGTCACTTGTATAAGGAGGGAGGCTGAGTTGTCTAAATATATCTGAATGTCTAGATCAGTGGTTCTCAACTGGTGGGTCGCGACCCAAAAGTGGGTCGCGGACCTGTTTCGAGAGGGTCGCGGAAAAAGTGAAGAAACATTTTTTCAAAAAGAAATTGGAATGTTTTTGTTTTTTTGGAAAAAAGTCAAACTTTTATTTTGAAGGCCCGATTTTCTAACGCTGTGCATGCAGTAGGCGTTGGACAGGAAGTACCGGAGACCATAAACGGCTTTGAAAACGTCTGTCACGTAGTGATCATCTTCTCAATAAAACATCTTTGCTGATGTTTTTTCGAGTCTTCTAGCCAATCAGAATCAAGATTGTAGCCGGAAGTCCCCACGGAGAATAACTTTGCGGTAGAATTATTCTTTATACATCCATGGTTACAACTTCAGATAGAAATGAACACGTAATGAAATATGACCCTCGGTCTGATGACTGACAGGTCACAGAACAATGGGAGTTATCTACCCTAACCCACAACTTAAAGTAAGTCACACAGACTCTCTCCTCTTTACTCTTCTCTCTGTGTGGAGCAGCAAGCTGTCAGAACAAAGTGAAAAACAAACAATGGCATAAAATATTATTAATATGTCGGGTAGTGATAGATTTATTTATTTTCTTCTCAGAGTACCAGAATGCGTAGTTTATGTTAGTATTTCTAAAAATCTCCTTGGGCGAATCCCCCCAGACCCCCTGCTGGGGTTGGGTTTTCAGCATGTGTGCCTTTTTATATAGTTCAGCTTTGATTCCATCATCTCATTAAACTTTTTTAAAAGCATACTTTAGTTCTGTGAAGGGATATAAGGAATATATGCACTGTATTTCACTTTAATTAATATTGTATGCTGAAAAGCGTATATTACAGCACGATTTTTTGTTGAATAGATTTGAGTGCTTCAAAATGTTGGGTCGCGATTTACTGACCAAGTAAAAGGTGGGTCCCGAGGCCTGACCAGTGGAGAACTACTGGTCTAGATAACACCGAAGATGCTTGAAAATATATTTTCGGTGTACTTCAATGTAGTCACTACTCCAGTTTATCCGACAGCAATGCCTCAAATTCCTGCCATAGTTATTGACAGCGTTTCCGCCAGGCGCCTTGCCGTCATTTCACGCTCTTATTCAGCTCGGAACGCCGGGCATCCAAAAAAATAAATAATTTGAGAGAAGATCGAGTTTTAATCGCTTGAAATTACGAAAAGGAAAAAGGACAAGGACATCCGTCTGTTGGAGGGGCAAAGGAGTCTGGTGGGATTATTTTCGCCGCCAGCAAAGCGCGTTCCTGTGACGGAAAAAAACAAAACACCGCCGCATCTTCCAAGGACCATGCAAGGAGGGGTGTCCCTGTCGGCAGGGAGACGTAAAGAGATAGTATCAGGGACGGCGCGATTCAAAATGGTGTGTGTGTGCATATGTAAAGAGATAGTAGCCTATCTATAAAGGGACGGCTCAATTCAAAATTCAAGTCACGTGACGTCCCCCCCCGTCCCCCGCTCTCAGGGTGGACGCCCTCTCAGCCCTGGTCTGGCGGAAACACTGGTTATTGACATACAAAACGTCACACTGCAGCACAGGCCAATCATTGGTTGTGATGTTCACAGGTGAAGAAGTACGATGGGACTTCCGTGATCACGAATGTCAACAAAAATGGTGCCAAATGCTAACAGTTGTCAACTAGGAAGGAGAAAGCAACAAGTCTTTCCATTTGGGACTCAAAGTTCGTCCTGAACTCGCAAACAATGTTTTTTGTTTTTTTTTATTCTGCCCGATTGGAGTCTGATTTCACACTTGTTGGATCCAGCCAGTACTGTGCTGGTATGGATCCTGACATAAAATATCAAATGTTATGATTTAACTTTGATGTTATTATACGGAAATGTCACCTTTCTGCTCCGCTAAATGAAACTGTAGCTACATTTACGACAATTACACTCATGTCAGCAGGTGAAACTAGAAATGCAACAGTATTTTCTTCAGTTTTTCAATTAGTTAGTTTTCTTTTGGCTGCACAGAAAGAAAACCTTTAGCGTAGGAACTGGTACCATCTCAGCGATATAAAAAAAGACAAACGAGCGGATGGGTTTGCAGGCTCAGAGTTTTTTCCAGGCCATTTCTCTTTGACCAGGGGGCCTGAGCCCTCTTCCCTGATCATAAAGCTATCAGCCTCAGAGGGGAAAACATCCTCCACGCTACAGTAACCCAGAGAGGAGGAAGGATAATGTATCTCTGCCGGCACCCCCTGACAATCATCAATTATTCACACACAGGCACTCGAGAACCTGAAGTAAACACACACACACTCACAACATACAAACACATACATGCACCGACAACCCCCATGCAGTACATACATTTATAGAGGGACAGAAACAGATTAAGTCTTTACTTTTTTATATATAAGTCAACTCTGCAATAGTCCTTAGGTTTTTTTTTAAGAGCACAGTTGTTGAAGTGAAATCTACGAATACAGAATGTTAAGATATTGGTGACGTGCCTTGCAGTTCTGGAATTATTTTTGGATGCATTTGGTCTGCTTTCTGTGCCAAAAGTCTCAAACAAAACATGGAGAATCAGTTTTTTCATTCTCAATATCTGGATCAAAACAGCAAAAATCTGCAGGTCTGCTGCAACTCCAATCAAAGCAACTGCACTCCGCTAAAGATGTTTTTTTGGGAAGATTTGTCTCTTTCTTCAACTGCTTTTTATTAAATCAAATAACTATTCATATCTTACACTGCCCTATAACATGTATTATTGTTCTTTAAAACGGTCTTGTCCTTTTTAAGCTAATTTTATTTCCATTCTATTGGCTTTTTCTGACTTTTTTCAACGTATTCAGATTTCATTATATCATTGGTTTCTGTTGCAGAATATATCATAAAGCTCTTTGAACTGCCTTATTGTTGAAACAAGCTTTATTAGTGAACTTGCCTTGCGTTGCGTTTGCTTGGACATATTTGTGAAAAAGGTAGATAACAGACCCTAATGCCACACCTAAATATGTCAGTCGGCTACAGCAGAGTTTCAGAGCAGAGGTAGTCCAAAAAGCGTCAAAAGCGAGGGCTAATGTCTAGCCCCCGATCTGCACCAACACATAGCTCTTACATAAAGTGAATGGCTCTTCAAAACAGGCGGACACACCAATCAAAGAACCAACAGTATTAGCAGCATTCCAGAATAATGTGAAGCATTGTAACATCGAGAAAATATATGTAACTTTCAACGTATATAAACCGGAAAAATGCATTGGTTTCACGCTGCTTCTCTGGCAGCTTTGGAAACCTCCTACTGAGACAGAGCAGCTGGTGTATCTGCAAATATGATCCAAATGCTAGTTTCAGTGAGAGTCAGTGATGATTCCTGGACGTTTCATCCAAATTAAATCAGTAGGGCAGCAATGACAGGCGTTCAAAATAGGGATCTAGTGAATATAGCAACACGTCTCATTCTCACCAAACTGGCGTGAAAATGCATCGACAGTACCTCAGACTGGTTATCTAGTTCAAAATGTTGACTTGTATCATTGTTTTTTGGTATTTAGAAGGCAATGATTAACCTAAGATGCACACCAATCTGATTGTAACATCCCAAATGGCTGTATGGACTGTATAGGGTTGCCGTAATGGGAAAGTATAGAATGGAGAGAAGAGAGAAAAGATGCCATCAGACGGTAAAATGCAAGACAAATCAACCAACTGATTGTGATGGTAGGTTCCTCCATTCGACAGAGAGTCTCAACCATATGAACAGCTGGAAATATGTAGTTGTATTGTAAGGTATCTTAGGCTTAACTGTTCCTCATAAAACTGACTTTTCTAACAGGAAGCAACTTCAGGGAAAAACATCCACAAAAACGTTTACAGTTATTCTGTATAAGCTGAAAGTAGATTCAGAGATTTGAATAGGATAAAAATAAGAGCAGAAGGAGAGAAAATATGAAAAGCTTGGCATTTTTCCATCATAGGTGATGAGGAATTTGTACAGAGCATTGCATGGGTGAGTTACGAAGAGCTGGCAATTAAAGAAACATATTAAACAGGGACCAGTGTGTATGTGTGTGTGTGTGTGTGTGTGTGTGTGTGTGTGTGTGTGTGTGTGTGTGTGTGTGTGTGTGTGCGTGTGTAGTTAACCAGACTGCTGGTAAACGGAGCTGGAAGGAGCATGGCACTGAGTCAAACCAGGAATTTTTATTTGTGTGTATTTGCACACACACACACACAAATACACAAAATCAGCCGCACTGATAATAAAATGTATCACTACTGACTCATGTTCACCTACAGACAACACATATCCATCAGATAAATGCATGATTGATGATACGTGTGAGGACCTTCACACCCTAATCTATAAACCGAAGCTTAGCATGATCCTAATCTGAGGTTTAAAATGTAATGAGCAATATGCCCACTCTGAGGGACTCCCTTCCTGCTAGATGCTGTGTCCCAGCGGCTCAAAGGACTCGTATTTCCCTTTTTCTTTCAATTTCTGATGTTTCTATACATATTTATTTATTCTATTCGAGTGCAACTGACTCGAAACCTTATTCCCCTGGGATTGATAACGTTTCCTGATTCTAATATGAACTGCTATTCTTAGAAGTACACTAAAACTGAGATTTACTAAGCTAAGGTACAAAAGTGGATTTTACATATTAGTATATAAGTATATTTCTAATACTTAAAATGAAAGTTAAGAGGTGTTTTTAGGTAGTCATCTGCATTTTACACTAAAATGTCTGTCTTTTTAAGTACATTTTACTCCGTATTGTATAGTAATTAAACTACCTGTGCACCTAAATGATTTTTAATTTGCTATACTTTACTTTTATTCCATAAACATTTAAGTAATATTAACAAATTGTTTCTTCTTCACTTCTCCATCATGCATTTGTTTAATCATTATCATCATAATCAAAGACAGCCGCTCTGCAGTCTCAGACCCATCTGTTTACATTGGCTTGTGTTTCTATTTGAGATGTGTGTGTTCCGTTCTCATGTGTTCCTTTCAGGACTCCACGTGGTCTGTGTTTTGTTTTTATGTTGACCTTACATTTCCTCATGTTGTTATTGTATTCATGTTTCTGTGGTCTTCATTTTAACTTTTGTTCTTTCTTGTGAATTGTATTTCTGTGAAAGGTGCTATGCTAAATAAGCATATTGTTATTATCATCATACGTTCTGCACAAACGCTACAGTAAAAACGTCTGAACACACACACGTTGTGAGTGCATGTATGAGTACTCACAGCCTCTCGGTGCCTCTGGGGATGTTTCTGGGTATGGAGTGGATCCCCAGGCCGTGGCAGTCCACCGTGTTCCCCAGGCAGCTGCAGGGGGTCGGGCAGGCCTCCACGGACCCCCATCCTGCCACCAGCACCAGGACGCCCCACACCATCATCGCCCCGCAGCCTCCTGACCCGGCTGCATCCCTGCTTCCTGGCATCCTGCGGCACACTGCAGATCAGAAACCTGCCTGCAGAAACCTCTGCTGTACTATGCTTCCCTCAGGGGGTGATTGAGCACCAGCAGCTGCAGCACACACACCTCCAAAAGTGGACAAAATTGCTCAGAGTACAATGAGTAAAAAGGCTTAAAGAGGCTGAGACCAGGTGAAGTTGAGCTCGGCTGCCACTTGATGCCAAAGTGGCTTTTCAGAGAGAGAGAAAGGACAGAAAGAGACAAGTATATCCACTTCTTCTTCTTCTCCCCGGCTTTAGAGCTCCTTCCAATTGGCTTCTCTTCTTCTACTCTCCTGTGTGTTCTCTGCTCTCCCTCTCCTCTCTCGTGCAGCCGTACAGTGTTTGCCTCTCCCCTCCACTTTTCATTGAGTCATTGTGCAGTGAACAGTGAGCCACTAGAAAGAGAAAAAAAAGCAAAGAAAGGGGGGGGGGGGGGTCTCCCTCACTCACTCCCTCTATCTCACACACACACACACACACACAGCAATCATCCATCAAAAGCTTTTACAAATAACAGCAGACTCCTCCCACACACACCCCCCCAAGTTACACACATGTACACACACACACCCCCCCAAGTTACACACATGTACACACACCCCCAAGTTACACACACATGGACACACACACACACCACCAAGTTACACACACACCCAGTTATATACACGTATACACCCCCCCCGTTACACACACACATGTACACACACACCCCCCCAGTCACACACACATGTACACACAAACACCCCCCCAGTCACACACACCAGTTACACACATGTACACACACACACACACACAGCAGCACCCGGAGTGAACTCACATCTATTCAGTGACTGCGGAAGCAGCAGCAGCCACCTCCAGTGACGGCAGCCCTTTTCTCCCTCTCTTCCCCTTTTTCCTTGTTTCTGTCTATTTCTCTCGCCCACATGCGCTCTCCTCCCTTGGGGGAGAACAAGAGCCCGAAGGCTGCAAGGACATGATGAGAGGAGAGGAAGGAAGAGAGGAGCTTGTGATCACTCTGACGCATCCGACAGGGAAGCTCCATAAGAGACGGAGAAACAACTTGAAGAAGGAAACAGGGAGTTCTGCTTTTAATGTGATGATATGTTTTTACGAAGGCTCGGTGCCAAGACAGCGCACAGGAAGTTGTTTTGGGGGAGAGAGGGGGGGTTTCTTGAGAGACTGGCATAACTGGAATGCCATAAGCTGCCACAGAGCTTACTCAGGAGTCTATTAGGAATTCAATGGCTCTGAAATTCAAATGGAGCCTGGCTGAGTTTTTTTTTTTTGTTGTTGGTTAATCTCCAAAAGAAGCACTGGCTTCAGCTTTGCCATTTTACCATTTTAACGAGGAAAAGAGAAGAGGGAAATCTGAATTATCAGATGTGTGGTGAAGAAAAAGACATGAGAGCTACATTTACCACTGAAAGAGAAAAAAACTAAAACTGTAGGACTGAAAATATAGTTCTCTTCATCATTAATCTGCTTTTATCCCGAAAGATAAAGCTAGTAATGCTAAGCAACCAATTTTCCAAAGTCCAAAGATTAAACCTGTCTAACCAATTATTAAAAAATACTCAACTTCATAATTCAGAATCTGAAGCCTGCAAATATTTGGATTTGTTGCATCATAACTGACTTTAGTTTAATATTGAAAGTATAGTGGCATTGGGGGTCTTTAGTCATCAGGAAAAAGGCAGAATTTAATAATGGAATTTTGTGTCCTTGATGTTGTTTGTAGCAATGTCATATCCATCAATATACCATCAGGGATGTATACGATAGATGGGGTTATGTGACTACGATTTGTTTTTAAAATAACAGATTTGATTTAGCATCCGTTTGCAGTATGACTAACATTGACATCACTCTCAAAATGAAACCAGGTTTTGTCTAACAGAAATATATTAAAGTAACATCCATAAAAACAAAGGAAATCAGCAGAAAGTTTGGGAATCTGAACGCTGCAAACGTTATGAATTGTTTAAAAAATGACTGATGTAATTGGAAAGTATATTAGAGGTACTTAGAAAGAAATGTGTAACGGACTTGTTGTTTCCTGTCATATTATCCCATCGGGGATTTATGGAACATATGATGGGGCTCTGTGGAGTATAATTAGATGTTCTCTGCGGTGTGATGACCAACAACTGGAGGGCACAGTTTACCCAGCTTTTTATTGACCTCCTCACATGAGTGATTATTGCTGGCGGACTCACGTTGTCTCCTCCCTGCGGACTCGCTACGTCGTCTCCTCCCTGCAGACTCGCTACGACGCGGTAATTTAACCGGGCGCTCCTCACAAGTGATGGAAAACAAATTGGCCACAGGCAGCGCCCGGCTGCAGCTGAATTGAATGAGTCATTTGGGCGATAATCTGCAACAAAGGGAAGGAAGAGATGTTGACATCTCCATGGGGGAGGACCCTTCATTTCTGGGGGCTATAATGGCTTTCTGAAGCAGGGGTGAGGGGGGGGCTTTTACTCCAGACGCGTCTAAATTGATTTCTGAAACGACAGAACAGATGCTTTTGTCTCTAACGCGTCAATTCACAAAACCTTCAGATCAGGTCCCTGCTTTTTATATCATTTGGCAAAAAGAAAACCTTTTGATCCAACGAACAAACAGGAGGACTTTTCTGTTAGCAATGCAGATGACTGAATTAGATTGATTTGATCAAATTAGACTTTCAGATCTAAATGGGTACAAGCACCCAGCTGGTTTTTTATTATTAAAGAAACGATTGGAACATGGAAAAACAATATTTACACATGCACTGTTTTGAATGCAGGTTAGGAGAGGAGAAATATATCAAGATACTGCTTATGTTTTAGCATGGCAACAAGATGTAACAAATGTCTAACGCCAAGAGAAGTAGTCGATCAACTTGATATTCACACATTCAAGTGCATAAGAAAACAAGCCAACTACAACTTAGTTTCAGATTCCATGATGTGAGGATTTATTGCTTTTGTCTCCGTTACAATAGACCATTTCCTTTTTGAGTATTGGTTGGAAAGAAAGCAATTTGAAGAGGTCACCATGGATTGTGGTAAATTCCGACTACAGCGTAGGCGATGTTCTGACATTTAATACAACAAAAAGCAATGAACAGATTAGATCATTAAGAAAGCCCTTAACATTTACTCTGCACTTCTAATCCTTACAGTATGATGTGGTCATTTCTGTTCAATCAGACTTAAGTGCAAACCTCAAAGACATAACTAACCAACAGAGAATATGTATAAAGTGGATATCACATGTACCACATATACCAAAGCAAATGCCTCGTATGTGTAAACCTACTTGATAATAAAAACAGATTCTGACATCAATATATTCACGAGGAAGTCAAATGCTCTTTAACTGTGTACCTTTCTCCAAATCTTTGCATATGTTCATCCAGTTAATGTTCCTTTGGGCTCGTCATTAGATCATAATACAAAGTACACTGATCATTTAGCAACAGTAGTTTCTTTGGTCATGTAGATGTTTTACTAAGCAATGCATTGACCTGAATAAAGCATTCAAACTGTTTTAGGGGAGACCCAATACCCAGACCTCATTAAGGTACCTGTCAAATCAAAATTCCTTTCCAAGCATACTGATTTAATAAGATATAGACCGTGTAACTCATCACACTTAAACCTTCCTCGACTGATCTTATTCTGTTCTCTAGAGATGTGTATTCTTTTAATACATCACAAGCTGAAGTAGGTTAGGATGTATAGGAGGCTTAAGGCTGCTATCTAACCCTGAGACTCACTCTGCCTGCACTGCTGAATCCCTACCAGCTGGGACACTTCACTGCCTGACCTCTGACCTCTGAGCTTCCTGCAGGAGAAAGAAAGAGTTTCTCAAATGGGAACGACAATATCACAATATTTAAAATGGTGATAAATAGTAGATGTCAAGATGTGCAACAGAGTAAATGACAATTAAAACTCAATCAAAATAGCAAAACAAGCAAAGTATATTCTGTACCTTTGGAAATGGCTTTAAATTCATGATAAATAGCGGAATATATTTATGTTAATGCAACGTGAAATCCATCTTATTGACTGTTTAAATTAATAAAACCGATTGAAAACCTCAAAAAGCAAAGCTATAGTTTACATGTACTTGTGAGGGCTTTCGTGACGCAAGAAAGTACCAAATTACCAGATAAAACTAATTAAAAAACATTTTTGCAATATCTGTCCTTCGACTTTCACCTCCATGTTATCTAACAGCACCCTCTAGTGGGCACATGACACATTGAAGGAACGTCTCGGCCACAGTTAGTTATACGACTACTTCTGGGCACTCATTTCCTCATACCAACTTTATAATGCATTATAAAAATGAAGAAATAAACATCAGTGAAAAAATAATTCAAACATGACAGACTTTGTTTAGGAAACATAAAAAAGTTTTAATCCGAAGCGGAGGGTTCGCCAAGGAATCCAATGCACTGTACAAGGTTAACTTATTTTACACTAAAAATACAAATAAAAAAAAAGGTTACCACAGTTCAAACCAGGCGGAACAAAAGTCACAGATACGTTCATTATCACACTGGAAGAACAGAGCATTGACAAATTTGAATAACAGTGTTTTTGATTAACCCATAAAACTCGTAACGTTGACATATCTCCTGTCTCATTGAACCTCATTAGGTACCTTAAACAACATGTATTCCCCCTACTTTTGTCATATAATGCTATTCGGTTGTTCTCAGTGTTAAACAAACTTATCAGGGACCATGTACAGATAGAAAGTAGAAATCAGTGACTAAATGTTTCACATTTATGTACAGAGAAAAACAAAAGAAAAAGACAGACAGACTTAAAACAGGAAGGCTCTGGAGACTTCTGTGTAACAAATAAAACAGCATGTCCACATCATACAGAATGCAACAGCTCTCATCTGCTTGACAAGGTAACAAAAAGAAAAATGGAAGTACCTTAAATCTGGCCCAAAGACTTGTGTTTCCCAAAAGGCAATAAATAAAAAAAATACAATAATTCTCTCCCTTAAAATAAAACATGTTGGTAAAACTGCAGGCTAGAGAACTGAAAAGGACTTCATGACGAAAAAGATGACGTCCAGAGATCCCAGTTCAGTTTCAAAAGCCTGCCGAGATGAATTCAGTCAGGGTTATTTAGAAATAAAAAAGTTATTGAGAAGACCATAGTACAAAGTGACCTTCAGAATATGACAATAAACGGTAAAATAACAAAGGAGGTAATGTCTTTGAGTGTCCATCTGCACCGGACATGTCATGCATGTTCAATCGCCTTCAACAAACCCATCGTTTCAACATCCACCACTCTTTCAAAACAGGATGCACCAGTATCAGATTCCTATGTATTTCCAATTAGACCATGAAGCAATAATACATGATGAACAGCAGGAATAGGAGAAACACTTGAGGAAGTCTCCTTGGCATTTCCAGATTCTATGAACACAAATGTAGCACAGTTAGGGTAGTGAAGTAGTTGGAGAAATCCACAGTTGCTTCCTGAAGGGCAGCACCGTTTTCAAAAGTTATTTAGTTGTAGAAATGTTGATACCGGTGCATGCGTACTCCCATACAACAAAATGAGCAGATGTCAGTAAAAATCAAGCCATGACAAGTAAAGCTGGAGGAACATACATAGGAAGTGTGCATACAAACTGGCCGTCCCACAAAATGTAGAAAATGGGCTTTAAGTACGTAACATTTTCTGCAAAACAAACAATTATGCACGTGTCATTTTAATATCTAAGTCCCTTAATCTGTTTTCAACAACAGGGCCTTCATCAGGTGTAAGTGCTTCTTGAGTGTTGACCAAATATACCCAGATACTGGACATTACATTAGGGCAATATATTAATATCCATATCGTCAGATTGTGTTAGATTTGGGATATCGTAAAATAGTGTTTCTTGGCTTAGATGAGATTTGATTTTCTAGATCTATTAGTTGTAATTACGAATGATTATTTATCAAAAAGCAACATCAGCACACCTCAAAATATCTGATAAGGAATATTATGATATACTCTATATAACCCAGCCTTACAGTACACGCACATGTTAAAAAGATCAGACTGTAACATTACTGCTCATTTCAACCTTCTCAAATCGTACAAAAACTTTCCTTTAAACCATCAACATAACATACCACCCTCACCACGTCACACTTCCATCATCCAGCTGACGAAAAAGTAAAACAAATTAAAGTATTTAAAGTCCTGTTAGACTGTAACATTTCATATTTGACTGATTCGTTAACAGTGGGTATTTTCACAGTCTGTGAGAGTAGTGATTATCAAATGAAACCTATTTTTCATATCCGGATTTAAAAAACATTGGAACTATAAAGTGACCTGCTCACTGACTCGGCATCAGCGGCACAACAAAGAGAGAACACATTCAGTAACCAACATATCGTACCACATCTCCCAGTTAAAAACACACACACACACACACTTACAAACACTGTACAAAATGTATACATATCCTACACTTACTAGTGGTCATAGAGTTTGATACAGTAGCTACAAATAAAAGTTTCAATAAGCAGGTCCGAGCCAGTGGAGCCAAAGCAAAGAAACAGGAAGAGCTAAACAATAACCCCAAAGTGTTATTCAAAACAGAGCAGCGTGCAATGTGACGAGCGTTAATGCTTTTAAGTTTGAACTGATCTCTGAGCAGATCTTATAATGCAGACGTGTTGATAAATCCATTCAAAAAGTCACAATGGAATTTGAATAGTTCTGATTCAAATGTATAACTTTGATAGCCGAGTAATGCAACGACATTATTGAAACCTGACAAATAAGTGGTATAGAAACTAAATTAAGAATGTTACAAAAAGATACATTTGCGTTCGTCACAGAAACTGATGCATTTATTCAAGATATTTCTGATATAAACTAAATCATGATAAAATAAATATTGTCCAACCTGATGCACAATGCAATATAATCTGAATAGTAGAAGTACGAGAAATCTGGGACTTTTCTCAAGTATTTCTGAAAGGGGTTTTCGCTTCAGATATCACGTATTGAAGTCATAACTGTTTTGCATGTTTGGAAGCAGAGTCATTTTTTCCCCATTAGGCATCTTTACATCAAGGGGGTGGGTTTAAATCAACTGGAAGTACCACTCACGTCTAGATGTCTGTCCAGCAGTGATTTCCTGGCTTTGGTTTGGCTGCTCTGGCAGAGGCTGAATGCTGCTATATATTAGTCACAGTTAAAAGAGACTGACTACGATGAAAACATGATAATAAACAAGAGGAATATTAATATTAATACTGCTCGAGTCCTGTCTGAGACAAGGAGGAGGAGGTGTTGGGTTTTTACAGCGAGATCTCCTGAGCGGGAGAGAAACACATCCGGGTCACAGAGGGGGAGTTCTGCTGGAGAGGGAGGAGGAGAGGAGGGGAGGAGAGGAGGAGAGGAGAGGAGATGGATGGATAGATGGGGAGACTCATAAATACAGTTTACGCTAAGAAATATCACATTTGTCCAACATGTTGAACTAAATGAGGATGTGGTGGAGCAGTTTCCCACAAAACGCCACAGGGTTTCTACATTTGAAAAGATTTTTTTAACAACTTAAAAACTGCTGACACACGAAGATCTTCACCGTATAGTTCTGCCAAATTACATTTCAGTTTGATAACCCCTTATTATTTAAAGACACAGGAAACTTCTGTGCATGACTGATATAATAATAATAATAGTCTATAATAGGGATGTAACGATACCAAAAACTCACGGTACGATAATATCGCGATAACAAGTCCACGGTACGGTTTTTATCGCGATATTGAAAAAATAAATGCAATAAAATATAGAAAAATGTTTGAAACAATTTATTTTTTACTTGAAAAAAAGTTCTTTATTAAATAATAAATCTGATTTGTGCAGCATTTTAGTAGATAGTAGTATTTTAAAGTGTCAACAATATAATAATCAGACCCTGCAATAGAATAAATCAAGTGTCACTTTAGTTTTTCAAGTAACTCAACTCTAACTCACTCACTCAGCGTCATCAAGGTTATCTGTTAGGAATGTGAGCATGTCCACATTTCCAGGTAGAAGCTGGGATGTTTGGGCGTTTGCAAAATGCCCTGCTGTGGAAACCACTCTCTTGCTTGGTACTGATGTTGCTGGGACAGCAGTGGTCGCGTTAACCTAAAATTTGTTTTAACAATGGTGGAAAAATGTGAAATCAGTCTGTCATTTTGACAGGTTAGAACACACTCGGAACAGCGCCAAAGTTTCGATGCAGCGAGGCTCTGGTGTTTGCCGTGTTATGCATGCCCCCCCTTGACAGTTCACGAGTGTGCTCTATCTCTTCGGAGTCGGCGGCGGTGCACTCACAACATCCTCACTCTGGGTTCCCCCCGAACCTTAGCTATTAGCTTCACCTTAGCATGTGTTCTTTGCAGGTGCTTGTTGAGGTTTGACGCGGTGTTTACAGCAGTGGATAACAGCTTCTGGCCTGGACACAGTTTGCACCTCACCGTCACATTCCTGTCTATTCTTCGGACAAACTCAAAGTAAATACCTCCACCCCTCGAAAGTTATCGCTGACTCAGCCATGTTTATGCAGCACTGCACGTAGTGATGTGGACGCGCAAGTCGCGCCGATTACTTATACATAAACCTGCGGCGAAAACCCCTCTTGTCTGTCAGTGTGATTATGACTGATTTTATAAAAGTAACGAAGTAACGCGTGTCGGGGCAATGTTAGTAACTGTAGTGTGATTACTGAATTATAAAAAGTAGCGTATTACACTACTCCGTTACCGACAAAAGTAATATTATTACAGTAACGAGTTACACCCAACTCTGGTGGCGAGTTCAGACTCGACAGGTAATAATGGATTATGACTAGGGATGCTCCGATCGCCAATTTCTGGGCTGATCGCCGGAATCAGTATCGGCCGATACCGATCGCCGATCCGATTGAGTGGGCGGGCGGAGCTGCAGGATTTCTGCTTCACACACGTTGCATACCGCTATTTTACTGTCTTTTTCGGACACCTTAAAATAATGCCAGACCGGTGAAGCCATTTTGGCGAGCTTGTTTTGCCGCACAGAGAAAAGTGTCATGTATTTTACGTCATGCGATCGGCTCTCGCGATCGGCATGTTTAGAGAGCACCGATCGATCGGTAGAGAGTGAGTATCGGCCGATCTCGATCGGAGCATCCCTAATTATGACGGCAATGTTAGGATCCTGTCTGTCAAAATGACCTCAGTGGGACAGAGATATGCTTTGGCCATGGGTGACAGCAGTGGGTCAAACTGTGCATTGTCTCTCCACCACTTCAAAAACAATACAGTGTTTGCCAAGATGGTGAGGCTTATTGACAGAGATATAAATATACTGTTGGTACTTGTCAATGTCTCTAGGTGTGTACATGTAGCACTGTAAATACGATGTCCTTTTGTGTTCCGTTGCTTTATGTTCATGTTGTAACCTACTTGCTGCCATGTTGGACAGGTCTCCCTTGAAAAAGAGATTGATTATCTCAATGGGACCATCTGGTTAAATAAAGGTTTTCGTTTTTTGAAATAACCATGTAATATCGCGGTAGATTTTGTCCGTCTCACGACGGCATTGAGACGTTTATTTATCTTGATACCACGATATTCGGTGTATCGTTACATCCCTAATATACATACATATATGTATGCAAGTATTGCTAATGCCATTGTATTGAAGTCTTTGTACATAATCCTCAATCTCAAATGCTTAAATTGTTTATGGATGCATTCAAATTTAAGACACTTTTTTGTTGTTGCATGAAGTCATACTGGGATGTTTGCTGAAATGTATATGTGGCACAGCAGTGATTTGCTTTGTTTGGAAACCGTGTCATACCTTGGAAACCTTCAGAACTCTGTCCTTGAAAGCAAAGTCCGGGTTCTTGACTATCAGCCCCCCCTTCCCCAACATGTGACCATTTAATGGGCTCTTCACCTGTACACACAATTAAGAATATTATTAATATTTTTGGCAGATTGAATATCTTCCAAGAGAAAAAGATAAATTAAAGAATACAAAGTACAACAAAAATACAAAATGCATTAGATAGTAATCCGAAGACAATTTCTAAAACAAAAAAATACCAAGTCTTACCGCCTGTAGGATGACGTTCTCTTTACCAGCTTTTCTTCCCGACTTGTAGTCGATATCTGGGGAGATTTGTCGGAGCCGCCTCTCCGCCGTCGGCTGCTCACCGCGAGCTTTGCGCTGTTACCAAAAGTACCAGGTGGAGAAAAAACGGTTATAAGTTTAGTTTAGAAAAATATAAGTCATGTTGCTGAAATAATTTCACACAAAGTGATGCATGGCTTTATTCAAGGACTCGAATCAGAGTTAGTCGTTAGACCACCAGTTGGACCTTACTAATTTAAGCAGGTGTTTGTTTTAGATTTGTTTAACTTGCAAATGTTAAGAAGAAATTAAAACAACTTGTAATCAATGTTCAGGCACATTTGGAGCTTGCCGATACACACAACTCTTCGTGTGTGTTCTGCTCCGCTCACCGGTCTGTCACAGCAGGTGGAGCTGCAGGATTTCTGCTTCACACACGTTGCATACCGCCATTTTATTGTCATTTTCGGACACCTTAAAATACTGCCAGACTGGTCAAGCCATTGTGGCGAGCTTTTTTTGCCGCGCACAGAGAAATGTATTTTACGTCATGTGAACGGCCTTTATAGAGAGCACCGATCGATCGGCAGAGAGTGAATATCTCGGCGGTCGATCGAAGCATCCCTAATACTCAGTCAGGGGTAGACATCACTGGCCCGGAGCATTCGTCCATCAAAAAAAATATCGACTAATCATGAAGAAAATGAACACATTGTTGCAATAGTAGTTTATGCACTAACTACATTACTACAACATTTGAGTCATCAGTTCTTCCTCATTTTCCTCAATTGTTCATATTTGGTTTATTAAAATAATGATGGTCATTGTTCAAAAAAATCTGCTATTATTATGAGTATTATTATTTGTATAATGCACTTTCTGCCTTCCTGTCATTAGGAGTTAGACATGTAATGGCTATAGATTAGATTAGATCCTTCATTATCCTAAACTGCTGGTACACTTCGCCAATACCTTTATATTGTCTCCTCTTCACTTACTTGTCAGCATAGGTCGGCATTGATGTACAGAGCCGACAGAAGACCTTGTTTATATTGGCATCATATTGAGAGGTGCAGTGACACGTCCTAAAACCAGGAAGTAAGCTGCTGGTTCCCTCCACAAAAAGCAATGGGATTTCTCCACAGGGTTTTGGAAAATAGCTGGAAATAAGGTCTGTGGAAAACAAACCTGTTTGATAAATGCACGTTTTGTTCAGCCGGATAATCTCCACATGTCTACCCTACTTTTATAATTTTCGAATCATAAATCTAATCGATAGATTATAAAAAGGGTTTTAGGACGCGTCACTGCACTAGAAGCCAACTCCATCGATCAAGCTGGCTGAAACTTCCTCTCCCTCTTCTTCTCATGCTCCCTGTCACTCTCCTTTAACTCCTGCGGTGACTTTCTTTTATTTGAAGATTGTTTTTTGCCCGGCTACCGCTGCTATTAAAAACATTTTGGCGAATGGATAGGTGGCGCGATAGTCTGTAGTGAAGGAGCGCGGTCCCGCTCACGGGAGCCTGCTCGCGCTGCGCTCCTCAGCAAACAGCGGTTTGCTTTTCCCCCAACAACGACAACCGACTCACGGAATGCTATGTTGTAGCTTTGATAAACGAAACAATTTAACAAAATTGCTAGTCAAAATACCAATACCACAGGAAAAAAATGTTAAAGCAATATTTTTAGTGGCCCGAGCGGGCAAGTGGAAAGTACGTTATGCTGGCCCGTGGTGTCTAAATAGTGCTTCCGGGCCAGCGGGCCATTTATAATGTCGAGCCCTGTCAGTAATTGTTTTTGTTTGGCTTGGCTTTTGATTAGTGCACCAAGTGTTTGCTATTTTAAACCTGGCTCCATGAGTCCAATATAATGTATTTATAATAATATATCCTGGCCAATTTTATTCATGAAAGCTTACCGCAACCATATCCTTGATGTTCACGACTAAAAAGCACTCTTAACTCTTGTAAAACATTACAGCAATGACTCCGAAGTTTAACATGATCTTGGTTCCATACATGGGCGTCATTTCCACTGGGGACAGGGGGGACATGTCCCACCCCACTTTTCAAAATGTGTTTATTATTTTACACATGCGGTCATCGTCACGGAGGAGCTTCTGTGTGTGTGTGTGGCACGAGCACATTTTGAGAGAGAGAGAGACAGAGAGTTACGGGGTTGTTGTTAGCATCTGATGCTAGCTCGGAGCTAACGGAGATTAGAAGCGGTTTCAACAATAAGGAGAGGGAGAGCTCTCTTCTGTCGAACTGAGAGGCTGAGATAACGTCAGTTTAGGGGAGCTAAAGGACTCTGAGTGATTAGATTTTAAACTTTAGGCCAAGTTATCTCAGTGGGTCTCAAACGGTTTGGTCGTCTCTGTAAACAAATATTTCCATCTATTTAATATAGTTGTTCAAAATAAGTTAAGAAATCCTTCCAATGTCAGTAAAAAATCTAAAACACAGTTCAAAAGGGGAGTGATTAGTAAAAATATGCATAAATAAAAAGAAAGAACGCAGACTAGGTAAGATCAATTATTTGTTATGAGCATATTCTAATGGTTTTTGCAGTATTGAAATATATACAGTTCCGTTTCATACGAGTGTTGAGAGCTGTATCCATACACCCGTGGTTCCATATAACATAATCCTAATAAAAAGTGGAAATCATATATTTTGTTCTTCTTGTCATTGTGACTTTCCCGGATGGTTAAGTACCTTGATGAGGCCTCCAAAGGAGCGGGAACGTGGGTGTTTCTTGCTGGCAGTGGGGGGGACCTGAAGCTGGTCGTTGGTAGGCGTCCCTGAGGTTGTCTGTTTGACTAACTGCACATAGAAAGAAGAAAAACATCACTTAGTTTCACATTTCACTCACACACTCTGAATCATAGTAACATGCAAGCTGTCTTTGGCTCTTTCATGCTGCGTGGGAAGAATAAAGGTATTCTGATTGTGATGCATTCAGGTTATACATGTTTTCAGTTCATCTAGCAGAGCTTTAAGACAGTAAAATAAGACCCTGAGTTGAACCTGTCGGACGAGTTTCTTCTTCTTGGCGGAGTCGGGCATGCTGTGGTTGACGTGTCTGAAGAGGTCCTTCAGAGCCTCCTCTGTGTACTGCTGGGCTGGGGACTGGCACTGCTCCTGGGGGGGGGGCGACCTCTTTAGGGGCAACACTGTCCACTGAGCAGGAGATCTGCTGGCTGCAAACAACTCCAGATCATCCTGAGTGAGGAGAGGGGGGGCGGTCAGACTGGCTGTGGACTTTGAGGATGTAACTGCTGTGTTGATATTTGATTCAGACACTAGTTTGCAATTGTACCGTTTCAGGTACCGCTCAAAAACACACCCGTTTGCTAGTGGCTGGTGGAATGGGCTCCCCATTGACATCAGGACAGCAGAAACTCTGCATGTCTTCTGTCGCAAACTGAAAACCCATCTGTTTCAATTGTACCTTCTCAAGTACCCCTAGGGGTCCACATACCCCAGGTTGGGAACCACTACGATCATGTTTACTAACCTTGGTCTGCAGAGCCTTGGTGCCAGTGAAGTGCATTCTGGCGTATTCCCGCAGGTAGACTGGAGCCTGAACAACATGCAGCAAACAGTCACTCATCCACACGGTAAACATTTAACCCGTCACATGCTACGTTTCTAAAGCCACATTTGTTTCTGTGCTTGAGTAAAGGAGAATAATAAATCACCCTGAAGAGCTTCTGTGAGTGTTTGATGAGGAAGGCCATGCTGCTGTTCAGTTTCTTCAGATTGTCTTTCAGGTCACAAGCGGTCATCTACAGCAGGAGAGAAAACAGAATACATGAAGTGCTATTTAGAGATTTAGACCACTATTGGACAGGAACACAATATCATTTCACCAACAGATAGCAGGGTAGTACATACGAGTTGTTTTCTTTATATTGCCTTTGCTTTAAAAAGAATAGGATTGCTTTATTCAGGTTATTTATACGAACTAATATTATTTGCTTAGTTAATTGATGCAATGGCAGCTGGAACAGAGCCGTGTATTCATACTGAAAAGCAGCATGCTACCACTACCCCTTCCTATAACACTGCACTACGACAAAATGAAACTGCTTCTAAATTAAACACAGAGTAGCTTTAAAGACAATGTTTAAATGGCCGTGTTCATATAATGTATGAATATTATACTTTACTCGGTTTCCCACATATTGTGTAAATATTGTATTTATTTGTCAAGATTGTCTTTAATTCGTTTTGTTTATAGCTTTTGTAATAGTAATGTAATTTGCTACATATTCTGCTTTCTGTGTGCAACATTTATACTAGGGCTGCTCGATTATGGCAAAAATCATAATCTCGATTATTTGGGTCAATAATTGATATCACGATTATTAAAAACGATTATCCATTTACTTTGAAAACATCCATTTATTGAAAATAAAATGTGAACAGTATGTTTTTAACAGTTGATTAATAATAATAGTTTTATTTCGATTACGTTGTTTTCATAATCGTTGCAAGCCAAAATCGTAATTGCGATTAATTGAGCAGCCCTAATTTATACCAAAGCAAATTCCTCACATGCGTAAACCTATTTGTAATAAAATAGAATCTGATTTGTGTTTAAGTCTGCTCCCAAATTGAACAAAAATAAAAATTGTCTAGATCTACGATTTCGGTCAATGTGAAGGCCCTTGGTCCTTGAACCCTGGTCATGTAGTTCCAATGATAAATCTTACGTTTCTGGGCCAGACGACGTGCGGCGCGAACATGAGGGCCAGGTTGAAGGCGGACATCTTGTTCTTGTCCTGCTGCCTGGCGGTGTGGTAGAGCAGGTCCAGGAGCAGTTTGAGCAGGGACCGGTTGGCCTGAGGTAACAGCAGGAAGAGGAGCTGCAGGGCTTCTATCTGACGCTCCTTGTTGGGCAATGCAGTCTTGTTCCCGAGTTCGTCAAACAGAGTCAGATCTGGAGGGGGAGGAAGTAAAGTCATGAATGTATTATAGAGTACAGTAGCAAAAAAGATTACAGTTTTAAGGTCACCTATCATGCTATTTTTAGGCAATAGCATAGGTCCCAGATATATAAAAAAACATGTCTATGAAGTGTTTTGCTCAAAATACCAAACAGATCACCCATTCTAGCCATGCCTCATATCCCTCTATTTCACTTCCTGTTTCAAAAGTGCTGATTTGGGTATAAAAGGTTTAAAAATCAAAAAATTGATAAGAAATAAAAAAAGAGGGGTCCGAGTTCATGCGGGACCCGGCAGCTACTGTCTAAACTAAATACTGCCGTGATGAAACACCATATCATGGATTCTCTCTGAAACAGTATGGAGCTCAAAGGCTTTCTCTCTTGCCGGTTATACCACAAGGTGAGTTCCTTTTTATTTCCTGCTTCTTCACACACATGCTCTCCAGTACAGGTTAGCTCTGAGTGTTAGCGATGCTAATGTAAACACCGACCATATTACGTCCAAAACAGTCGGGCATTGTTTCTGATAGCAACGTTTCTGATTGGGCCGTGGGTCCACATTTCAGATATTACGTCATATCGGACGCAAATCTTGATCAACTCCGTTGTTCCCCCGTTTTTAGAGATTTGGGTACGGAGGAAAAGCGAGAGGGTTTTATTTCCTGATGCTGCGTGAGTTCCTCGACACACAGGGGACACATTTATGTATAAAAGACATCAAAAAGTGCATTTTGCATGATAGGTCCCCTTTAAGTTGTAAAATGTCCATATTTGTACCCGGTGCATTCCTCCGTCTGAATGTGGAGTACTTTTGCTAAATGTTGAGACAAATTGCTCGTGTTACCACCCTTCCATGCTGAACTCTTATTGCACTTTTGGCAACGAGCATCAAGACGGGTAAAGTTTAACCACACCTTGGAGCGGGCGTGTGTGTGTGTGTGTGTGTGTGTGTGTGTGTGTGTGTGTGTGTGTGTGTGTGTGTGTGTGTGTGTGTGTGTGTGTGTGTGTGTGTGGCTGCATGTAGCAGCTGCATGTGTATAAACTGCCCCGCCCCCTCGCAAGCGCGCGGGGGAGAGAGAGATCTCTCGTCTGGGTTGGAAAGATCGAAAATACAAAAAAATACGCATTTTGCAGTCTTTTTGCGTATTAGAAACTGAGTTGGCGACACTAAAACTGCAATATAATGTTTGTGTAGCAATAATACATTTTCTACATGTCTTTAGTACCGATAAAAAGACCGATAACGTCAGAGCTTAACGGTACCACGTTCTTTAATAATTCAGCCACGGGGCCCGTTTAATACCGGGGCTCGGTACCCATCCCTAATTGGTTACATAGGCTATAAGGCCATTCATTTTAATTAACGCAACTTATGCAAATTGACCTACATATGCAAGTTAGCATCCAACAGTTTATATGTGCTGGGGACCCAGAATATACATTTCTAACATAAAATGTTGGTGTACTCAACATTTCCGGGTTCACTATTCTGGAAAAAAAGACTAAAATGGGATTGTATGTTTGTGTATTCATACCGGCTATCTTGAGGTGTGCGTGAAAGTGTCTTTGTGTGAGCAGGGGCTCGGGCAGCTCTCCCAGGAAAGTCTTGAGCAGCGTGGCCACGTCATTGGGGTGAAAGTCTCCAGACTCCAGGTCCACATCCACCCCGCTGTTCAGGAGCTCCTTCAGGGTCTGCTGCCGGACGCTGTTCCCCGGCACCCGAAACAGACCCTCCACGTGCAGATCTGAGCGAGTAAGAGCAGGTCAAAACGTAAAACATCTGATCATTTATTTGTGTTTTTTTTTCTTTTTTCAAAGCTAGCTAGGACAAACGGAAAACATGCCATCCACACAATTTTAAAACAAAGAGAAAGAACTTCTGTCCGGGTTGATCAGTGGTGCTGAATTACTGCAGGACAAAAGGCTTGTTCTTTGTACAGAAGGAAGTGTATTATCTATGTGTCAGGAAGTTGTTCTCTTTAAACATCACTAAACAAACTTTTATTAATGTATTTATTCAAAATAACTTACTTTTGCTGAGGTACTCGATGAGCTGGTAGATCTGGGCAATGCAGATTTCTGTTAGTGGGGTTCCAAACACAACCCCTTTATCTGCGAAAGTAATAGGAGCCATGAGTGATCATATTATAACCAGGGTTCATACACTTTCACCAATGATTTTCAATGACCGTTACCTAATTTTCCATGACCAAAAACATTACTCTTTCTCAGCGGTACCACTGAAAATGTTTGTTTTTTTTTAACATGGAACAGGAAAATAAGGTCTGCCAATGAAACAGGTTGTGCCTATCTAAAACAAATCAAATCGTAGGCTAACTAGCTTCTACACGCTAAAGCAACTCAAATCTCTCACCAGCAAAATACCATCTATACAATCCAAGCACACTGCTGATGCTGACAGCCCCGCTCCTGCCGCCCCCTTGCGGCAGACCACACTTGAAAGTGTGCGGGGGAGACGCCTGGACACGTCTACGAGCAGCAAACTTTGAACAAAGATCGCTAAATGGGTGGTGACCGCTTGCAGTTCAATTAACATTGTGGAGGACGAGAGGCTGCGTGATATAATTCGGGTCGCATCCAACGACTGCACTTATGAATTGCCTTCCAGAGCCACCACTGTGTCGAAAATACACAACTTGTATGAAGTCCAAAAAGCGAAAGTAGAGGAGGATTTAAGAAAGACTCACCGGAGACTATTGGACTTCACTCAGTAAGGACAGTTACCTCGGGGTCACAGCGCATTATTTTGACCCACAGTGGGAACTTCAGTCTCATGCTTTAACAGTTATGAAAACAGAGGAGGAGCGGCATCACACACACACTGAACGATTGATCAATTTGAAATCTGAAATGATGCGATTATCAAATCGCAAAGTCTGCGATTTAAAAAAAAAAAGATGTTGTTCTTCTTGTGTGTCAGTCATCCAGACCAATCAGAAGTGCTGTGCTCCACATGTACCAGCCATTGTTAACCAATCAGAAGTGGCCCATGATAGAAGGTGATAGACTGATTGATCCAATCACCTGCCAAGTATTTTTGAAAGTGCCTGCCCTTTCCAAATGGCTTCCAATGGAGCTTTCCTAGATGGTTTGGTGAAACAAAGCATCTGAGTCAGGTTAGTAATGCTCCATCACATGTTTCTATTACAGGGTGAATCTTAAACTGAAGCTTGACTTTAAAGTGGACCTATCATGCTATATTTGAAAAATATATTGTAGGGCCATACCTATATAAAACATTTCTGTGAAGTTTTTTTTTCAAAACACCAAACAGATCCCCCATTGTAGCCATGCCTCCTACTGCTCAAACCCCTCTTTTGCAGCCCTGTTAGAGAAACGCAGATTTTGGGTCCTTAGCTTGAAAAGAAAGAAAGAAGAGGCGGAGCTAATGCCTGATCAGAATTCTAGCGGAGATAAAGTTAAATTCTGCTGTGATAAAACGCCATCCTGTTTAAACCACGTCAAGGATTATTTCTGAAACAGTATGGAGCTCAAATGCTTTTTCTCTTGCAGGTTTATCACAAGGTGAGTTCCTTTTTTATTCCTGCTTTTTAAACACATGTGCTCTCCAGCACAGGTTAGCTCTGAGTGTTAGCGAGGCTTACTAATGTAAACAAAGACGAGATTACATCCAAAACACGTCAGGCATTGTTTCTGATAGCAATTTTCTGTGGGTTCGCTGCCGATTTGACGTCAGATCGGATGGACATGTCACAGCAGATAGTAATCTGGATCAGCTCCGTTGTAGCCCCGTTTGTAGAGATTTGGGTACGGAGGAAAAGAGAGATGGCTGTATTTTCTGATGCTGCGTGAGATCCCCGACGCACCGGGGACACATAATTATGAATAAAAACAAAAGACATCACAAAGTGCATTTTGCATGATAGGTCCCCTTTAAAGTAACCCAACGGAAGTTTCATGTAAGTTTAGTTCTTTCACTCGTAGCTCGGGCTGCGGGGCTGCTAAAGACGGGAGCATGTTGATGCGACCTTCCTAGCCGGAGATATGGCCACATTTTACAATAAACTTCCGTTGGGTCGCTTAAAAACAAATATCGCAAATCGAATGGCAATATTTGTCAGAAAAATCGCAATTAGATATTTTTACACACACACGTTTTATTGTATTGTGTGAGAAAGGTTCCAGGTTGAATTGAGGCGAATATTTGTAATGTTCAGAGGTTGTTGTGTTTAATATTCATGAGGATATTTGTCATTGTTCAAATGATAATAAACAAACATTTGCATAAAGCATATTTGTCCACTCATATGTTGATAAGAGTATTAAAAACTTGAAAAATATCCCTCTAAGGTACATTTAGAACAGATAAAAAATGTGCGATTGATTTGCGATTAACTATGGACAATCATGCGATTAAATATTTGAATCGACTGACAGCCCTAATTACTATACGATACAGTATTTATTATCATTATAGTATTACTATTTCTGCGATTAGATAAAATATAAATTATATTTGATGCAACTTCAGTTACATTTCCATGACTTTTCCAAAACATATTGTTTTCCATAACTTTTCCAGGGCCTGGAATTAGCATTTTGAATTTCCATGACTTTTCCAGGTTTTTAATGACCGTAAGAACCCTGTATAACTTACTAAAAATAGTTATTCTATTTCTGGTACAAAGACAACACAAAAGCCCCATCATATACAAACTGGTTAACGCAGCTGACATTAACACCAATGACCATCTCATCTATACATCCCATTGAAGGAAATATTAGTAGATGAAATTCAATAGACTTTATTCATCACAAATTGGGAATTTTATGAATGTTTGTTTTACATTTTCCCTTCATTATAGGTAAATGTTAAAACGAACCAACAATTACTAGTTTACAACTGTTGGGAGGGTTTCCAGATGAAAATTACAATTGTTCTTATAAATAGTTCTGTAAATATCAAATTGTGAAAACAAAAACAGAGAGGGGCTTTCACAGTTCCTATTGCAAGAGTTCATTTCTACAGGTCACATAGTTGACCTTTTACCTTTGCGTTTGAGGAAGTTGAAAGAGCGAAAGAAGCCTCCATTTCCACCTGTTGGGGTCTTCAGGCCCTCCTCACCAAGGAGCTGTGCAAACTCTGTCCCGGGAAGATCTATGAGGCGAGTGATGTTACTTAGTACCAGCTCCAAGAATATATCCGGGTTTTCGTGACGGAGTTTCTCCACAAAAAAGTCTGGGTTGAATATGACTGGAGGTCGGCTGGGACGAGAGCCACCAGATGATTCTTCATGATTGATCACCATACTGCTCACTGGACCTCTGAGGGGAGACACGGGAAATAGGTTAGACACATAGGCTGAGTAATATTGAAAACTGCAGCTTTATGGATCCATCTGTTCTTAAAAAAAGTCTGTAATACTAAGGGTTCTTTGTTGTATACGCGTCTGCGGAAAATCAACTACATTACCAATTAAAATACTTAAGATGCTGCGCTCAAAAGCCAGAGATATTACAATCCCGATGACATTAGGGTTATTTTTCAAGACTTTAAAAAGCTCCCGCCAGAACCACACAAGACAATATCCTATGGTTTTCACATGCCGCAGTACTCCTCTATACAAGTAAATTAGTACGAGTAACCTTTCGATTGCAGTGCTTATACTTGTAACTGAGTATTCCTAAACTCTGGTACTTCTACATTTAGTAAAGTACAAGATCTGAGTATTTCTTCCACCTCTTTTACTCCATTAACTGTTAAGTCACAGATGTGGATGAATGATGTGAATCTAATCAAGTGTTAAATCAGACTTTAGTTCCACCTGGAGTAAATCCACAAGCTACCCTGCAGTATACAAAGTAATTCAAACTAGCTGCACCTTTACCAGCTTTAAGAACACTTTCATGATCAATCATTATAAAACATATCATATATATTATTCTGAAATGGACCAATCTGCACAACGACTACTTTTACTGTCTTTCACTATATTTTGATGAGAATACTTTTCTACTTTTACTTGAGGAACATTTTGAATGCAGGACTTTTACTGTTTTACGGGGTGGTGGTGTCGAAGTCCATAGGGACTTGGCAACTGGAAGGTCACCAGTTCAAGTCCCGGAAAGACCAAGTACTACCGAGGTGTCCCTGAGCAAGGCACCGTTCCCTACACTGCTCCCCGGGCGCAGTACATAATGGCAGCACACTGCTCCTAACACTAGGATGGGTCAAATGCAGAGAAACCGTTTCGTTACATAGTACCTGTACTACGTCATGACAATAAGTTGAATCTTCTTCTTCTGTAACAGAGTATTCCTACACTCTGGTACTTCTACTTTTACTCAAGTACAAGATCTGAGTACTTCTATTTTACTCTCAAGTACAAGATCAGAGTACTTCTACTTTTACTCTCAAGTACAAGATCTGAGTACTTCTACTTTTACTCTCAAGTACAAGATCTGAGTACTTCTACTTTTACTCAAGTACTTCTCTGGTCTGCACACAATGCTTAAAACTAGCTAACCTACATTGTATTTAGCTAACGGGTATAGTCAGTTGGTAACGACAACAGGGCTAACGTTAGCTAATACAACCTAAACATTCCCACCAACGTACCTCAACTTATTTCCAAAGTAAACAGTTGAATAAATAGCAACAATGTCTAGCCACAAAGTTGTATTTAACCAAACTGATTGTCAGTTGTTTTACGGTAACGTTGAACAGCTAACGTTAGCTAGCTAGCAAACAAATGACTTTGTTGACGGCTAACGTTCGAGATTGACAGCCCCTTTGTTATCAGTGTCACACACGTATGTTCCCCACTTTAAAATGTGTCATGTTTAGTTTAGCCCTTGAGTAAAGCTGGGTTAATGCAGATAACGTTATAATATTAATGTTTGTATTTTTTTCTTACCTTCTATTTTGTGTGTTTTCATCGACATCCTTGCCCGCAGCCATGTTCGGTTTGGTTTGAATCCTCCGCTGTTATCGTGTAGGCCCCGCCCTCCTAGTCGCCGATTGGTCACTTGCCGAATGTGGGCGTGACGTAACGGGTCTGATTTGCATGTTCCTCACTGTGATTGGTCGGTTTGAATTCGGAAGCTTTATCAAGAGGAAAACAGCTTCTGCCTGTAACATCCTTATAAGACAGTCTATCTATTGTAACATTTACCTAAATGCTATTCATAAATACATTTTAAAAACTGCAGTTATACATACATGCTAAATCGCAATTCCTTACTGTATTTCAGTTGAAGGGTTATTTGTGAAATGTCACACACATATCTAAATCTCCTTAATCATGTTGTCTCCTACTTTTGTTGGGGCACATTTGGAAAAAGGGGTAGACAAATTATCAAGTTAAGTACAATGCAGAGAAACAGACAGTAGTGGTGGTAAAAACGACATTTACTCAAGAACTTTACTTAAGTATTATCGTATTAAGTACAAGTTAGAGGTCCTTGTACTTCATTGAGTATTTTGATTGTGTGCTACGTTCTACTTTAATTTATACAGTCTATGCTTTTACTCCCTATACTTTTTATAGGGACATTATTGTCATTGTCATTTTGACCACTACATTCATTTCAGAGTTTAGTTGAAAGATACTTTGCTTTTTTTTAGATAGATAGATAGATAGACAGATAGATAGATAGATAGATAGATAGATAGATAGACAGATAGATAGATAGATAGATAGATAGATAGATAGATAGATAGATAGATAGATAGATAGATAGATAGATAGATAGATAGATAGATAGATAGATAGATAGATAGATAGACAGATAGATAGATAGATAGATAGATAGATAGATAGATAGATAGATAGATAGATAGATAGACAGATAGATAGATAGATAGATAGATAGATAGATAGATAGATAGATAGATAGATAGATAGATAGATAGATAGATAGATAGATAGATAGATAGATAGACAGATAGATAGATAGATAGATAGATAGATAGATAGATAGATAGATAGATAGATAGATAGACAGATAGATAGATAGATAGATAGATAGATAGATAGATAGATAGATAGATAGATAGATAGATAGACAGATAGATAGATAGATAGACAGATAGATAGATAGATAGTTGAGTAAATGACAAAGTTACAGACCTACAAAACAAAAAAAGAATAGAAAAATAAGAATGTAAAACAAAAATATTAACATAACGACAATATTAAGCAATTATTTAGCAAAGCAAGTCAAGTATATGTTTATTTTATTGAACGTTTTTTGATTGAAACCATCAAGGCATGTAGGGCCCAAGGATCATTTCTTCTTTCTGGGGATTAACATGCATCCTGTTCATGCACATTTATAACGTAAAGGGGAAGAAAGCCTGGCCAGTTTTAAACAGTTTATTTTCTAACGCAGTCGAAAAAGAAACTTCAAAGACCACATCCTCCTTTTGAATATAGAATTTGTTTTTGGTGACTTACTTACATACAGTGTTTCTTATGTGCTTGATCTACCAGCTGATTTATCAGAGAGTGAGGAGCAGCTATGAGTTTAACTGTAGCAACGAGAGGGTTTGTCGTCTTCCTGCTCTCTGCACAAGGTACTGTACATCTAGATTCTACACTGTATACAAAGATTTCATCAATAATTTATCGTTCTTTTTTTCTTTAAATTACTTTCACTTCATATAACAATTATGCCATTTCTACTGAATTCCATACTTTGTTATTATTTCAACTCAGCTTTAAAAGCCAGTTCAAGGACCTATAAATTGCAGTGTATGTTTTCATTGTACTTATTAGCACAACAAGAATTGGGGTCTTTCAGTTTTCAAGAACATGTTTTTTTCAACAAAAGCAGCATCTTTGTACACTTCACTCTCTATAAAGTCAAGTATTGTGCACCTTTAAAGATAGTAAAACTGTGTTGGTGTGGATGAAAGTAATGATTGTACGTAGCTTCATTAACAGATAAAATAACCAACTAAATAAATTCATCGTTCAGTGGAACTTCCTCCATCTACCTGCGGTCGTTAACTCATCTTAAAGGCAGTGTTTCTAGACCACGTTTAGAGACTTTTAGATCTCTGACTTATAATGATCAATAATACATAAAACATAAAATACATTAAAAATAAAATAATGCAATAAAACACCAAAAAAAGAGATTTCTTATTGCAGAATATGCAGATTAATGAGATTAGCGTGGTGTTAAAGTAATCTTTACTGTTTTTGTAGATTCAATTTCAGACACAGATTGTTTAGGTTTGAGTAGAGCAAAATTACAATTCTGTGTTTAGGGTTCACAAAAATAGTTATCATTAATCTTAATTGTATGTTTGCGATGACTTCTGAAAGCCATTACCAGTTAAATGCTTACAAATATACAGGTACAATTTACCTCAATGCAGGACACAGCATTCATTTTAAGTTAAAAACAGATAGTTGCATCACCAAAGTTAGAGAACGCAGTCTCAATAAATTGCTGTTCCTTTAGTTCCTCTGTATGATGTCCTTCCTCAATGCATTAGACACACTTCACATCTATAATGTGTCGTACCTGCATGTTGTGATGATGTCACAAAAATCAAAGCACACAAAGACACCAACACACACACACACACCGACACACACACAAACACACGCACTGCCTTACTCCATTCTCATATCATGTGATGTTGTTATGAGTCTGATGAATGTTTCTGATGTGCTCTGTGTTTCAGTGGTTCAGGGTCTGGATGGCTGGCGAGTGACTTTCTCTTCTACTGAGATCTGTGCAGTGAAAGGATCAACAGTGGAAATAGGCTGCAGCTACACACCCCCGTCTAGATCGTATTTCAGTTTTAGAAAAGAAATCTGGTTTACTAAAATGAATAATGGTGAATTTGTAGATCTTAGTTCAGACTCAGACTATGCAGGTCGTGTGCAGTACAGTTATAACTACAAAGACTGCACTCTGAGAATCTCCGACCTGAGAGAGAGCGACTCAGCTGAGTACTGGTTCAGGATTGAATCAAAGCAAGAAGCTATGAAATATACTGGTTCACTTGGAGTCACTTTGTCTGTCACAGGTAACATTTTCATTAATGTTAGTTATTTCCAAATGTTTAGCACGATAGAAACATAACGTTCTCTTCATGAATCCAGGTGTCATTGTGCAAGTCCAGAAGAGCAGACGTGTTTTCAAGGCAGAGCTGAAGTGTCAGAGCAGTTGTCGTCTACCTGATAGTTCTTCCTACGTCTGGTACGAGAACGAGAGAGTTCAGACTGGATGGACATCTTCTTCTTATTCAGTCTACTATGATCCTGCAGACAACTATTCCTGTGCTGTAAACGGACATGAGAACCACCGTTCTCCTTTAGTGTGTGAGTTCACTCAGTACGGACACATTTTCACACAGTACAATCACAATAAGACATAGAGTAATTCCAATTGACTTTCCAAATCTTAATGTAGACACAGCAGCATTAAGTATTACAGCAAAAAACTAAATTACCAAAAGAAATGCAATATTGAGATACATGTTGTGATGTGCTGCAGAGAAACATTTGCAAACAGAAAGTGAAGCAACAGGAATTTTGACAGGGAATTTGTTGCATTTTTCAAATTCATTGCAAGAGCCCAACGAAAATATTAACGAGAACCTTTTTCCAAATCAACCTTAAGGTTTACTGTGCATCCCCCAATAGACTTTAATCACATGTTTTCGGGTCTAAGATGTGATGGGTCCAGGATCTGCACTTTCAAACAAACTAACCTGGAAAAATGTATGTTATTATTTCTCCTCCAGATGCTCCAAAGCTCCCCTCTGTGTCAGTGAGACCCTCTGCTGAGATAGAGGAGGGCAGTTCAGTGACTCTGACCTGTAGCAGTGACGCTAACCCAGCAGCTAGCTACACCTTGTACAAGAGGAATGGCAAAACAATCCTTCCTCCTTTCAAGAAAGGACCAGAGCTTGTCTTCAGCTCCATCCATTCCTCTGACTCTGGACAGTATTACTGTACAGCTGAAAACAATCTGGGGAGGAGGATATCTAAAGACAATCTGGGGAGGAGGATATCTAAAGACTGTGAGTGAAGTTTTAATCTGTCCAGTCTTTGCAGAAGAAGATTCTAATAAGTATAACTTCTTTCTTGAACTCTGCTTGTTGCACACATGTACAGTCTGCTGTTATTCTCTGAGCAGCTTCAACAGATTCCAGGTGTTTTGGGATCAAACATTCAATTGTCAGACCAGCTTCTAAATCTAAAATGCAGCTACACACAGCTAATCACAGTTTGTAACACCACACGTACTGTAAAACACCCTAAACTTAAAATAACCTTTGTAGCACTTCTCCTGCAGATCCTCCAAAGCTCCCCTCTGTGTCAGTGAGTGCCTCTGCTGAGATAGAGGAGGGCAGTTCAGTGACTCTGACCTGTAGCAGTGATGCTAACCCAGCAGCTAACTATATCTGGTACAAGGAGAACAGAAAAGTGTTTCTGGGAGCAGTAGGAAGTTATCATTTCACCTCCATCAGCTCTGAGGACAGAGGGAACTACTACTGCAGGGCTGAGAATCAATATGGAGAGGTCAACTCTACGTCTCTATTTGTAGATGTCCAGTGTGAGTAAAAAAATAAGTGAGTTTTCCTGTAGGGGGCACTAAAGACAACCTAGCCTGTCTTAAATAGAACTATTTCTACAACTTTTCTTCCAGATGCTCCAAAGCTCCCCTCTGTGTCAGTGAGTCCCTCTGCTGAGATAGAGGAGGGCAGTTCAGTGACTCTGACCTGTAGCAGTGATGCTAACCCAGCAGCTAACTACATCTGGTACAAGGAGAATGAAGACTCTCCAAAAGCTTCAGGACAGATCTTCACCATCACTGACTTCAGAGCTGAACACAGTGGGAGTTATTCCTGCGGAGCCCAGAACAAGTTAGGACGTAGTAACTCCACCTTTCATCTGATTATTTTGGCAGGTAAGTTCTCCACCTGACTTTTTGATTGTATGATTAACAGATCGCATCACCCAGAAAACTATAGGGAAGAGATACTCAGATACTCAGATCCTCTGGAAACACCTACCACCTTTAACCAGTGGTGGAAAGTAACCTAGATCATTTCTTTAAGAACAGTACATTTTAGGAAAGGTATAAACTTTACTTGAGAATAAACGTAACTTGAGTATAAACTTTATTTTAGTATTTGTATTTTGCGTAACTGTATACATCACATTAATTGTACATCTTGAGAAACTCACTACTTTACAGATTTTGATAATTAACAAAGAAAAAGATGTAAGGGATAAAGCGAGCCGGTCATTCATGAAAAAAGAAAGCCAACAGGTTGAGCAGGAACATGATGCGAAGTGGTTTAATACATGGCTACGCACTGAATAAGCAATGATTCACAAAATAGTTATAAAACTGATCGTATGGCCTCCGCTAAGAAAAAAATAGTCTGTTTCTTCCTGTCTTCTTCTGCTGTTCCCTTTAGTGTTTACTTCCTGTCTGTCTTCTACTATTGATATCTCTGTTATCCAGCGCCCTGTGTCTTTAAACCGCTTTCCTTCTCTTGCGCTACTTTTTTTTACTCGGGACAGTTTAGCCATATTGAATCTAAAGTGTTGTGCCCTCCACAAAAATACTAATGATTATTCAAAAAGAACTCCATGGTGATTTGATTTCTGATGGACAAAATGTTTGGTGTCCACAGTTAATGTTAAATTGACCAGTGAACTTTCTGTGGATTCATAGTCCCTTATCATCGGTCTGTTCTCCTTAGCAAGAGCCTCTTAGCAAAAATAGCAGATATTTGGAATGTCCAAATTGGCCAATCAGAATTGAGTATTTAACCTACACGTGAAATTCAGCAGGTAAATAACAGTACAGTATCTCACAACTATGTATCTCCATGTCTAGATGAATCCATAATGATCATGAACATCACCAGGTTGACTCTGATGGTTGAGATGCTGATTCTTCTTCTTCTTTTCTGTCTCTTGATGAGGTGAGAAAAAAACCTTAAAATATTTACTTACTTTTAGAGTTTTTCGATTAAATGTTTCGATGTTTTTTTTGTGGATTTAATTCAGGAAGGAGAAAGCTGTGAGCTTCAACACTGAACTGAATGAACCCATAGAGACTTGGGAGGTAGGAGAGAGACTCGTGCACTTATTCTGTCATTAATGTTTATGAAAATATAAAGAGGATTGAAATGTAACTTGATGAGTAACACCTTTCTTAATAGATGCACCATTGTGTATTTACCTTTTTAAAGGTTGTCCAACTAGATGTTGTAGCAGAAAGCAATTTAAGGAAACAATTTGTTCTGCGTACGTTTTTTTTTAATTCAATGTAATTGCATCCAAATGATGGCCTCTGACTCTCCTCTCGTTGTCTCTCCATCAGTTAGACCCTTGTTCTGTGTATGAGAACGTCTCAGACCTGAACATGGTCTCTGCAGAACAGACAGAAGAACCAGAGGAGCAAGAGGACCTGGTGTGAAGGTCAGCAAGCTCTCACTCAGCTGTATTTATGAAAACAAACCCAAAACAACTTCCTGAGAAATAACTCACCAGAATTGTACATGATTTATTGTAGATGCATCAAACCAGAGGGAGACTCACCTGGATGAAACAGCAATTAGAAGTAGTGGGAGGAGTTTGCAGTAAAAGTCAGAAACAACCAGAGAATATGATTATAATGCTTTATTTTTACATTTGCAGGTAAATTATATATGTTCAGGATTTAACTTGATGTCCAACATGCTTTTTCATTCAGATTGTAATGTAATAAATTGCTTTTAAACAATTGTTTGTATCATCTTAAATGGAGTTTATATGATATTCAAAATCAATGAAAATGTAATCACGGTTTCTCTTCTTTATTTCCTCCTCCATCAAACAATTGTAATTCTAGTTTTGGCATCATGAATAGAATAGTCTTTAATAGTCTTTCAGGAGTAAGAAAACTATGATTTATAAATGTTTATGACCCCTTTAACATCTCTGTAATAAACCTACGGTATTTCTTGTAAAGAGGTTTTTATCACATTTGGATTTTACTGACAGACATTGTTATTGTGAGTCTTTAATAACACGATGCAAGTAAAACAGGAGAATGTCTATTTGTTGGCAGCTTCCGTGTTTAAAAGCCATTTGATTTATACCACTGAGCTCTGGCAACAACATCGTTGGAGTAGTCTTTACCAGTTGTGTTGGCATCCACGCTATCGTAGGAATGGACATTTCCATCACCCATATTGTAGGCTGCGATCCCTCCTGTAAAGACAAACACAAATGAGAAACACAGCAGAAGATTGTGACGAGAATTTCTGATCCAGTGAAACCAACCTTTCAGCTTCTGCTCGCTGCTCCAGCTCGGAAATTTCGTACTGATCCGATCGATAAAATAAACCAATATTCCCGTGGCTTGGCTGAGGTGCTCCTCACTGTCCCAACTACCACGTGCAGTGTGTCCACCTCCATTTGGATTCACATCAACCTAAAGAAATGGAAACGTTTTTATTTTATCGTAATGTGAAGCTCTACTAAGACGATGCGATAAAAAACAGAAGAAGTTCTAACAACCTGCATCAGTCCCCAGGCGTTACCATGGTCTCCCCAGCCATTCTGTAATGCATTTCCAGCCCTGGACTCTCTGGAGATGATGGCAGCGATGAGAGCTGGCTCAATTCCAGATTGACCTCCCACACTGTTGATTTTAGACCTGTATTTTGCCATTCTTCCACTATCAGTCTGTGCCATGGTGTGAGATGCCGCCACACCTTTAGAGAGAAACCAAAATATGCCCTTAGTGCAACAAATCTATTTCCTTGTGAACATACAGAAAAGTTGATACTATGTTAAGCCCTGAGCCTGTTTTTCAGGTCACAGGCTCGAAAAGGACATTCCCAGAACAAATGACTATATCTTCATTTCTAAAAGGGGAACATTAATAATCTTTTTTCTCAAAGCAATGATAAACCAATGAGTTAGATGTAGAAAAGTCAGAATCAATAGAGAATTTTTTTATTTTAAAGCAAATTCAGATTGAACATAGATAAAAAAAATATTACTTATAGTGAAAATCACCCTTGAATGATGGGATCGGAGACTAAAATCTTGTTACGCTCTGAAAACTGAAAACTGAAACCTAGGCTTAGGCCATAAATATGAAGCTGGATTATCAGTAATAATTTCAAAGTGACACAGACACATTGGATTAACCTATGGATTAACCTTCAGCAGTGTTTTTATCGTTTTAATGCCATTGAACACAACTTTTGATCAGAAAACAACAAAGGTAAGGCATATTGCCATTTTGGCTACCTAAAACTACGTTGTGTGATGTCTGGATTTGCTTTTGCTGCGGTGAGTTTTGATCGCACATTGATGATACTTATACCTGTAGAATCTGTTGAATCTCAGCTTTAATCTGATATCTTGTTTGTGCAGATCCGATAAGTTCAGAGGCTTGGTTTTATAGTTGTGTTTTGTTTCGGTAAAAATGGTTCATATCGTCAGTTAGCTGAGTTTCTTCCCGTTAAGTGGGTATGACACATTATTAGGTTGTTAAATGTTAAGAAGCCAAAACGCAGACTACGATCCCTTTAACATGGAGATATATGATAACTTTTTTATAGAATTTCTGATTATTCAGCTTGTGTGTCTTGTAGTGATTACCTGTACATCCAAGTTTGTCCTGCTGAGATGTTGACCAGGAAGCCCCACTAGTTTCAACACGCATTACGCTGGCGTAACCTGGTAATGATACGCTTATTAGATCAGTTTTCATTCACATAAGCATTGTTGGAGGAAGAGTTTAAAAGCTTTTACTTAAGTCAAAATACTAATACTCTAAATTCATTCTTACATTTAAAATGTTAAATTATTAGTAAGTATAAAAAGCAAAATCTACTCAAAGTATTACAAGACATTTTTTTTTCAAAAGCAAGATTAAAACTCGATAATCATTCAAAAATAAACAAGACGATTATTTTATTGTTTAAAGATGGAAAATAATTTCCTGTCTGTTTATAATATATAATGTTATGATGTTTAAATAAAATATCACTACAATATATTGTAAACAACAATCTAAATGTCTAAAGTAACTAGAGCTAAAAAGTAGTCGAGTACAAATTTCAATATTTCTTTTGAATTGCAGTAAAGTAAAAGTCCATAAAGAAAATACTCAAATACAGTACAATTACCTCACATTTGTACTTATATGCAAGTTAATTGCGTTCCACCACTGGACACATTGACTTGAGGGGACTTTTCGGCAGTATGGGAATATAATAAAGTGCATTTACTCCTGCACTTAAATAGAATTTAGAGGTACTTATTTTGCTATTTTATCATTTTCAGGTTCAGAATATTACCTAATACCAAATATAAATGAAGTACTAAGTCACAATTTACATATAATTATAATGAAGTAATCCAACAATCATAATCCAGTCCTTTATAACCCTTTAAGTAAATAGCTACTGTGAACCACGTCCTTAAGTACAATATACGAAGTACAAATGAAACAATTATAAAAGACAGGTGCAGTCGAGGCGTGTGTTACTATATTACACTTTTTGAATGAAGTTGTACAGAAAAGTATATATTAGCACTCACCCATTTTGCTTGTTATCTCTTCTGATGGTTTCCTTGAAGTTGGAAAGTGAGTGAAGAACACTGAGCTCCCTCTGAGCTTTTATTCAAGCTCACAGAAAGTGAAAGCAAAGCAGCCAATCACAGGAGAGCAGCTGATTTACAAGAAACAGTCCACAGTGACTGTAACAAGGGCAGGGCAAAACATAATGCTGCTGCTCATGTAGTTGATTGGAGCATGCTGTGAACCAGGTATACAGGACATGTGACTTTCAGAAAGCATGCTGCATGAATCATACATATTCCACAAGGAAAGTCCCAATCATTTGAGGAATTTAAAGAATTGCAAGTTGAATATTTACTCCTTGCTGTGTCTCACGGAGAGATACTGCAGGTCCTTCCTTCCTGCAGCGGTCAGACTTTAATAAGCACCATGGCACCTGGTAGACCACCACACAATACAGACTGTTACAATCTGGTTGAATAGAAATCTGAATCAAATATCAGAAACCGGTTTATTGCCAAGTAGGTTAACACATAAGAGGAATTTGCCATGGTGTATTTGGTGCATACATAGGATCAATTGTAAGAAAAGGACCATCAAATAAAACTATGTTAAGAAAACTAAAAATATAGCAATATTTACATTGAATATGGATGAAATATAGATATACCCGTGTGCAGTTACAATGGGCAACATTTGAAGGGTTGTGCAGTACTGACTGTGATAAGATGAACGAGATAAAATAAGCCTATTCTGCAGTTACATAAATAGTGCAATAATGACTGTTATGTGCAAAACATACATTTTTAACAATCACCTTGATATGTTTACGTAACCTTGAAAAGCTGGTACTAATGTCCAAACATGTATGTGTACTTAGTTCTGGATCAATACTGAGCAGAACCCAGAGGTATCACGCTCAGTGGGGGATGGATGATCCCCGCTAAATGTCTCTTAAAATTTGCCGGAAGCACTCCACGGTTTCTGCGATGACAGCTTCTTCTGGTAGCAAGTTCCACTCTCTGATTGTTCTCGGAAAGAAGGAGTATTTAAGAGTGTCACTAGTGACACTTAGCAAAAATAGCAGATATTTGGAATGTCCAAATTGGCCAATCAGAATTGAGTATTTAACCTACACGTGAAATTCAGCAGGTAAATAACAGTACAGTATCTCACAACTATGTATCTCCATGTCTAGATGAATCCATAATGATCATGAACATCACCAGGTTGACTCTGATGGTTGAGATGCTGATTCTTCTTCTTCTTTTCTGTCTCTTGATGAGGTGAGAAAAAAACCTTAAAATATTTACTTACTTTTAGAGTTTTTCGATTAAATGTTTCGATGTTTTTTTTGTGGATTTAATTCAGGAAGGAGAAAGCTGTGAGCTTCAACACTGAACTGAATGAACCCATAGAGACTTGGGAGGTAGGAGAGAGACTCGTGCACTTATTCTGTCATTAATGTTTATGAAAATATAAAGAGGATTGAAATGTAACTTGATGAGTAACACCTTTCTTAATAGATGCACCATTGTGTATTTACCTTTTTAAAGGTTGTCCAACTAGATGTTGTAGCAGAAAGCAATTTAAGGAAACAATTTGTTCTGCGTACGTTTTTTTTTAATTCAATGTAATTGCATCCAAATGATGGCCTCTGACTCTCCTCTCGTTGTCTCTCCATCAGTTAGACCCTTGTTCTGTGTATGAGAACGTCTCAGACCTGAACATGGTCTCTGCAGAACAGACAGAAGAACCAGAGGAGCAAGAGGACCTGGTGTGAAGGTCAGCAAGCTCTCACTCAGCTGTATTTATGAAAACAAACCCAAAACAACTTCCTGAGAAATAACTCACCAGAATTGTACATGATTTATTGTAGATGCATCAAACCAGAGGGAGACTCACCTGGATGAAACAGCAATTAGAAGTAGTGGGAGGAGTTTGCAGTAAAAGTCAGAAACAACCAGAGAATATGATTATAATGCTTTATTTTTACATTTGCAGGTAAATTATATATGTTCAGGATTTAACTTGATGTCCAACATGCTTTTTCATTCAGATTGTAATGTAATAAATTGCTTTTAAACAATTGTTTGTATCATCTTAAATGGAGTTTATATGATATTCAAAATCAATGAAAATGTAATCACGGTTTCTCTTCTTTATTTCCTCCTCCATCAAACAATTGTAATTCTAGTTTTGGCATCATGAATAGAATAGTCTTTAATAGTCTTTCAGGAGTAAGAAAACTATGATTTATAAATGTGTATGACCCCTGTAACATCTCTGTAATAAACCTACGGTATTTCTTGTAAAGAGGTTTTTATCACATTTGGATTTTACTGACAGACATTGTTATTGTGAGTCTTTAATAACACGATGCAAGTAAAACAGGAGAATGTCTATTTGTTGGCAGCTTCCGTGTTTAAAAGCCATTTGATTTATACCACTGAGCTCTGGCAACAACATCGTTGGAGTAGTCTTTACCAGTTGTGTTGGCATCCACGCTATCGTAGGAATGGACATTTCCATCACCCATATTGTAGGCTGCGATCCCTCCTGTAAAGACAAACACAAATGAGAAACACAGCAGAAGATTGTGACGAGAATTTCTGATCCAGTGAAACCAACCTTTCAGCTTCTGCTCGCTGCTCCAGCTCGGAAATTTCGTACTGATCCGATCGATAAAATAAACCAATATTCCCGTGGCTTGGCTGAGGTGCTCCTCACTGTCCCAACTACCACGTGCAGTGTGTCCACCTCCATTTGGATTCACATCAACCTAAAGAAATGGAAACGTTTTTATTTTATCGTAATGTGAAGCTCTACTAAGACGATGCGATAAAAAACAGAAGAAGTTCTAACAACCTGCATCAGTCCCCAGGCGTTACCATGGTCTCCCCAGCCATTCTGTAATGCATTTCCAGCCCTGGACTCTCTGGAGATGATGGCAGCGATGAGAGCTGGCTCAATTCCAGATTGACCTCCCACACTGTTGATTTTAGACCTGTATTTTGCCATTCTTCCACTATCAGTCTGTGCCATGGTGTGAGATGCCGCCACACCTTTAGAGAGAAACCAAAATATGCCCTTAGTGCAACAAATCTATTTCCTTGTGAACATACAGAAAAGTTGATACTATGTTAAGCCCTGAGCCTGTTTTTCAGGTCACAGGCTCGAAAAGGACATTCCCAGAACAAATGACTATATCTTCATTTCTAAAAGGGGAACATTAATAATCTTTTTTCTCAAAGCAATGATAAACCAATGAGTTAGATGTAGAAAAGTCAGAATCAATAGAGAATTTTTTTATTTTAAAGCAAATTCAGATTGAACATAGATAAAAAAAATATTACTTATAGTGAAAATCACCCTTGAATGATGGGATCGGAGACTAAAATCTTGTTACGCTCTGAAAACTGAAAACTGAAACCTAGGCTTAGGCCATAAATATGAAGCTGGATTATCAGTAATAATTTAAAAGTGACACAGACACATTGGATTAACCTATGGATTAACCTTCAGCAGTGTTTTTATCGTTTTAATGCCATTGAACACAACTTTTGATCAGAAAACAACAAAGGTAAGGCATATTGCCATTTTGGCTACCTAAAACTACGTTGTGTGATGTCTGGATTTGCTTTTGCTGCGGTGAGTTTTGATCGCACATTGATGATACTTATACCTGTAGAATCTGTTGAATCTCAGCTTTAATCTGATATCTTGTTTGTGCAGATCCGATAAGTTCAGAGGCTTGGTTTTATAGTTGTGTTTTGTTTCGGTAAAAATGGTTCATATCGTCAGTTAGCTGAGTTTCTTCCCGTTAAGTGGGTATGACACATTATTAGGTTGTTAAATGTTAAGAAGCCAAAACGCAGACTACGATCCCTTTAACATGGAGATATATGATAACTTTTTTATAGAATTTCTGATTATTCAGCTTGTGTGTCTTGTAGTGATTACCTGTACATCCAAGTTTGTCCTGCTGAGATGTTGACCAGGAAGCCCCACTAGTTTCAACACGCATTACGCTGGCGTAACCTGGTAATGATACGCTTATTAGATCAGTTTTCATTCACATAAGCATTGTTGGAGGAAGAGTTTAAAAGCTTTTACTTAAGTCAAAATACTAATACTCTAAATTCATTCTTACATTTAAAATGTTAAATTATTAGTAAGTATAAAAAGCAAAATCTACTCAAAGTATTACAAGACATTTTTTTTTCAAAAGCAAGATTAAAACTCGATAATCATTCAAAAATAAACAAGACGATTATTTTATTGTTTAAAGATGGAAAATAATTTCCTGTCTGTTTATAATATATAATGTTATGATGTTTAAATAAAATATCACTACAATATATTGTAAACAACAATCTAAATGTCTAAAGTAACTAGAGCTAAAAAGTAGTCGAGTACAAATTTCAATATTTCTTTTGAATTGCAGTAAAGTAAAAGTCCATAAAGAAAATACTCAAATACAGTACAATTACCTCACATTTGTACTTATATGCAAGTTAATTGCGTTCCACCACTGGACACATTGACTTGAGGGGACTTTTCGGCAGTATGGGAATATAATAAAGTGCATTTACTCCTGCACTTAAATAGAATTTAGAGGTACTTATTTTGCTATTTTATCATTTTCAGGTTCAGAATATTACCTAATACCAAATATAAATGAAGTACTAAGTCACAATTTACATATAATTATAATGAAGTAATCCAACAATCATAATCCAGTCCTTTATAACCCTTTAAGTAAATAGCTACTGTGAACCACGTCCTTAAGTACAATATACGAAGTACAAATGAAACAATTATAAAAGACAGGTGCAGTCGAGGCGTGTGTTACTATATTACACTTTTTGAATGAAGTTGTACAGAAAAGTATATATTAGCACTCACCCATTTTGCTTGTTATCTCTTCTGATGGTTTCCTTGAAGTTGGAAAGTGAGTGAAGAACACTGAGCTCCCTCTGAGCTTTTATTCAAGCTCACAGAAAGTGAAAGCAAAGCAGCCAATCACAGGAGAGCAGCTGATTTACAAGAAACAGTCCACAGTGACTGTAACAAGGGCAGGGCAAAACATAATGCTGCTGCTCATGTAGTTGATTGGAGCATGCTGTGAACCAGGTATACAGGACATGTGACTTTCAGAAAGCATGCTGCATGAATCATACATATTCCACAAGGAAAGTCCCAATCATTTGAGGAATTTAAAGAATTGCAAGTTGAATATTTACTCCTTGCTGTGTCTCACGGAGAGATACTGCAGGTCCTTCCTTCCTGCAGCGGTCAGACTTTAATAAGCACCATGGCACCTGGTAGACCACCACACAATACAGACTGTTACAATCTGGTTGAATAGAAATCTGAATCAAATATCAGAAACCGGTTTATTGCCAAGTAGGTTAACACATAAGAGGAATTTGCCATGGTGTATTTGGTGCATACATAGGATCAATTGTAAGAAAAGGACCATCAAATAAAACTATGTTAAGAAAACTAAAAATATAGCAATATTTACATTGAATATGGATGAAATATAGATATACCCGTGTGCAGTTACAATGGGCAACATTTGAAGGGTTGTGCAGTACTGACTGTGATAAGATGAACGAGATAAAATAAGCCTATTCTGCAGTTACATAAATAGTGCAATAATGACTGTTATGTGCAAAACATACATTTTTAACAATCACCTTGATATGTTTACGTAACCTTGAAAAGCTGGTACTAATGTCCAAACATGTATGTGTACTTAGTTCTGGATCAATACTGAGCAGAACCCAGAGGTATCACGCTCAGTGGGGGATGGATGATCCCCGCTAAATGTCTCTTAAAATTTGCCGGAAGCACTCCACGGTTTCTGCGATGACAGCTTCTTCTGGTAGCAAGTTCCACTCTCTGATTGTTCTCGGAAAGAAGGAGTATTTAAGAGTGTCACTAGTGGCGAAAATTCGCTCGAAGTTCAAAGAGTTGGCTTTGCGGGTTGCACTTCTTCTAACTGGCTCTAGGTACATTGATGCATCAATGGCTGAGATGTTATGGACAATCTTGAAGAAGAGAACCAAACGAGCCAATCGCCGCCTTTCACTTAATTCCACCCAGTTCAACCGCTTGAGCATTTCTGTGACACTGCTGTCCCATTCATAATCTCCAAAAATGAATCTTGCACCTCTTCTTTGTACTGATTCCAGGGCATCACTGTCTTTATCAGTGCAGGGGTCCCAGACCGAGCTGGCGTACTCTAGTTTAGAACGTACTAGGGCCAGTTGTCTGTATTTGTATTTCTACTAACATGTGCTTCTCTATATTGAATATGTTAGCTTATTGTTTGCCTTTTATCTGCAATATGACTTTTGCTGTAATGCTGAACAAATGTTGTGTAATTAAAATGTGATTTCTGATTTCTGGTTTCTGAGTAACTCTTTTTTGTTTATTCAAACATTAATAACATTTGACTATTTGTTAAGCCAACATAAGTCTCACAAGACACACAATGCAAACAAAGTTAGGCTGTAAAATAACCTCACAAGCCATAAAGCCAAAGAACTTAAAGGAGTTATAGTCATACAGTTGAGATAAGACTCAGCTGTTTTCAGTTTCAGTTTTAGCTGGCTGATAAAAACGTCTATGAGTTGTTGCTTGGACTTTGAGACAAGAAACAGAATCCCTGTTTTAATATGCTAAAAATTAAATGTGCGTTATGCTAACCAAAAGTCTTTTATCAGGTGAAACTCTTGAGATCAAAACTGTCACAATCTGCAAAGTGTAACCTAAAAATGTGGGTTTAGAGGAACCAAACACTACTCACAGGAAACAGTGTTTAGCCAGAACAACAAGAGGTAAAACATACTGTTAAATAAAACTGGACCAAAGAAGAAATTCAAGAGAATATTGCACATTTTTCCAGGAATGAAATGAGGCTTATTTTGTCATTATTCAATATGAGTCAGACTCATGTCTCAGACTTTGACACTGTCACTGCAGCATACACCGAACACACAATCTTTATTGCTTGGATGTCCAATAGAACCATTCATTATTGAATAGTAAGAACACTTCTAAACAGGGTCAACACACTTTATTATCAGTTTCACTATATAGAACAACGGTTTGGGACTCCTGACCCCAGGAGACGCCTCTGTAATCACAGTTACTTTCCATGAGCTGCAGTCAGTTCTTCCAACCTGGCACTTGGATCTTGTTCCATTCTTTTTATCATAAGATAAGATAAGATGGACTTTTATTAATCCCTCGTGGGGAAATTGTTTCTCTGCATTTGACCCATCCCAATGTTATTTAAGTCAGCAGAAGCTACATAATTACTTGAAACAGATGTCAGTGTTGGCTGGAAATATACAAAAGAAACAATCTTGAAAGCACTGGAATAATTATTTTACTGATATTATTCTGAGCCTTATTCGATAACCATTAGGCAACAAGGCTGTGTCAGGTCGAAGAATACATGTTCAAAATTAAGTAATTGGTCATATGATTAGAGTGACATAAGAAACAGCTTTAGATAAACAATTTAGTTTCATTTTCAGTTTTAGCTGGCTGTTTGTGAAATATGACCTGTTGCTTGGACTTTGGGACCAGAATGAAATGAATGAATAAAATATTCTGACCATGAAATTACAAAAGACTAGAATCTGAGAAGAGTAACCTCAAAATGTGGGTTAGGAACAAAACCCTACTCAAAGTAAACAGTGTTTAGTCAGAACAACGAGAGAAAAAGAGAACTGCACCCTGAAACAGTCAAAATGCAACCTAAACGATAAATGTTATATAACCATTTATGACTCCTGACTCCAGGGACGTCCCTGTCATAAACCTAGCCTTATCTTCCCACGTGTTAACTACAATACTTCCTGTATGGTGCAAGGATTCAGAAACCATTTTGTAGTTGCTGCCTTTTATCCTGGTTGGACATTTTTTAAGATTTGTATCTATTTCGATATAATTGATTTTCTTTTTTTACCACGGATGTTACTAACCACTTGTTTACCACAAAGAGCAGAAAGAACAAAAAATGAACAGCTATGGGTTTTAAAATATCAGCAGCTGGATTTATTGTATTCATTTTCTCTGTATCAGGCATTTTATATTTGTTTACATTACATGTCACTTGTTAGACGCTTTTATCCAAAGCGACTTACATACTCAATACTGTGGACAATCCCCACAGGAGCAATTTGGGGTGAAGTGTCTCAGGGACACAACGACATGCTGACTGCAGTGGGGTTTGAACCTGTGCTCCCTTGATCCAAACACCAATGCACTAACCCACTGCGCCACACACTTCCATATTTAAACGTCTTTCACTTATTCTCTGGGCATGTTAGGAAGCAGGACCCAAATGCAGATTAAAGTGTCAATTATAACTCCTTTATTTCAAGGCTAAACTATAAACGCAGCCTAAACAGAACACTCACCAAAGACCAAGTCATAACACAAGACGAACCGACAAAGACGGACAGAAAAACCAGAACTTAAATACACACAAGACTAATCAAACAAACAAGACACAGGTGAGGAGGGAGGAGAAAACACAGGGACACCAGGTGAACACAATCAGGTAATCAGGGAGGGAAAACAGACAGAAGGCAACAGGCAAAACAGGAGGTGAACACTTTTCAAAACAAAACAGGAAACCAAAGACAGAAAAAGACAAGACAAAACACAACACAGACAGATCTTGACAGGGCAACCACAATATAGAGTGAGTGTAACGTGTGCTGGCTGATTTGAATGGTTAAAGCTTGTTCATAAATTAGACACAAACACCACATTTCAAAGTTCATCATTGTGGAAATCATTTTTTGAGTAACCATATACATCTGTTTTTAATGCACCACAATAGGACTCATTGACTTGTATGCGCATTTGTAGTTGACTTATTGGCAAAAGGAAAAAGTTGGTGTCAGAGTACTGTCAGTGCAGAAAATCCAAGAACTTAGTTAAACTTCTTTATATAAATATTGTTATTATTACAATATGTGCATTTATACCAAATACTTCATGCATTTCAATGCCTGTGAGAGAAAGGTCCATTTATGGTTTGAGCACATGTTCTGGGTTTCTTCTTTCACAACAGTGAGGAAATGATAAAAGGATGTGTTTTTCTTGACATTTTTAGAAAGCAACTTGCTATAGATTAATGCTCTCTCTTTGATCAGCTTATGTATTGATATAATCTGCAGCCTTTGTTATTTGTCTTAGTTTACTTCAGTTCACCTCATTCATTCATATTGAGTTATAAATATATATGAAAAATAAGATTAAGATAAGATAAGATGTACTTTATTGATCCCAATTGGGAAATGTTTGCGTAGCAGCATAAAAGACAAGGCATTGCACATAAGAGAAATTAAAAGACTAGAAATAAACATTTCAAAAATGTAAACATCACAAATAGAAATAAAATAGCATTGAAAAAAGTAAGGCAAGGCAAGTTTATTTATATAGCACCTTTCAACACAAGGCAATTCAAAGTGCTTTACAAAAAACGAAAGACATTAAGACAATGGCATTTAAAATCAGTCATTAAAAAGAAAAGATAATAAAATAAACATTAAAAGAAAAAATACATGGATAAAAGTTACAGTGCAGTTTAAGATGTGAATAGTTCAATTAAAAGCAGCGACAAAAAGAAAAGTCTTCAGCCTGGATTTAAAAGTAGTCAGAGTTGCAGCGGACCTGCAGGTTTCTGGGAGTTTGATCCAGATATTTGGAGCATAATAACTGAACGCTGCTTCTCCATGTTTAGTTCTGACTCTGGGGACAGAAAGCTGACCAGTCCCTGAAGACCTGAGAGATCTGGATGGTTCATAATTTAGCAGGAGGTCAGAAATGTATTTTGGGCCTAAACCATTCAGTGCTTTATAAACCAGCAGCAGTATTTTGAAATCTATTCTTTGACACACAGGAAGCCAGTGTAAAGACTTCAGAACAGGAGTGATGTGATCCACTTTCTTAGTGTTAGTGAGGACTTGAGCAGCGGCGTTCTGAATCAGCTGCAGCTTTCTAATAGATTTTTTAGTGAGACCTGTAAAGACACCATTGCAGTAGTCCAGTCTACTGAAGATAAAAGCATGGACAAGTTTTTCCAAATCCTGCTGTGACATTAGTCTTTTAATCCTAGATATATTCTTTAGGTGATAGTAGGCTGATTTAGTAACTGTTTTAATGTGACTGTTGAACCTCAGGTCAGAGTCCATGACTACACCTAGATTTCTGGCGTTATCTGTTGTTTTGAACATTGCAGGCTGAAGCTCAGCGCTAACTTTTATACGTTCTGCCTTGGCTCCAAAAACCATTACCTCAGTTTTATCTTTGTTTAATTGGAGAAAGTTCTGACACATCCAGTCATTGATTTGTTCAATGTACTTACTCAGTGTTTGAATTGGAGCATAGTCTCCTGGTGAAATTGTTCTGTAAATGTGTGTGTCATCCGCATAGCTATGGTAACTTATTTTGTTGTTTTTCATTATCTGAGCCAGAGGTAGCATGTAGACGTTAAAGTGAAGAGGCCCCAAGATGGAGCCTTGAGGTACCCCACATGTCATATTTGTCAACTCAGATGTGTATTTATCTATAGAAACAAAGTTGTTTCTGTCCTTTAAGTAGGATTCAAACCAATTTAGAACTGTTTCCGAAAGTCCCACCCAGTTTTCCAGTCGGTCTAGTAATATGTTGTGGTCAACAGTGTCAAACGCAGCACTGAGATCTAATAATACTAACACTGAAGTTCTGTCACTGTCTGTGTTTAAGTGGATGTCATTGAAGACCTTATAAGTAGAACATATAAATGTTGAAATACCAATTTACAGGAAACAAAATATAAAGCAGGATATTATATACACACAAATTAGGCTAAGTTATTCAATGAAGTGAGAACAATTCGCCAATATTGTTTTTGGAATGTTGCAGAGCTAAATTTTATTATTTTTCAAATTGCATGTGTATTGTTTAACTTGCTCATCATTGCCTCTGATGTGGAGCCTAATAGAGCTGGGCAATATATCAATATTATATCGATATCATTATATGCTGATAATATCATCAACTTATCATTTTATATTTATTTATAATGTGGCATACGTTTTGTCTTTTGCTGGTTTAAAAGGCTGCGTTGCAGTAAAGTTATTTAATTATCTGAATTTGTATTTTTAATTATTTTTTTATTGAGTCAGGCACAATGAGTTTACATTTATACCGTCAATATTTTTCCCTCCCCCCCCGGTCCCAGCTAGTAAAGTAAATAAATAGATACATATATAGGTAAAAATAAAGTAATGTAAAAGATAATATTAAAAGAAAATTAAAATGAATAGATAAGGAAATAAAGAATAATAACTATAATACATGTACCCATATACTCACATATGTATACCCACATATACATGTATACACATATATATATGTACATACCTACACACATATACACATACACGTACATACATACATGTATATAAAGACAGAAACAAAGAATTGTCATTATCTGAACTTACCAGATCTTTCTAGCTGTTCTATTACTGAATAAAAAAGGCGGATTCAAATAAAACCTTCTTTAATTGTCATACAATACATGAACAAGGCAAATTGTTTAACTATGTCTCTGCATTCAACCCATCCCATTATGAGGAGCAATGGACAGCTATAGCACTGTCAACCCTACAATCTTGTGTTGTTTGATCTTCTTACTATATTGCCTTGCATGTTACTAAGACACTCTTTCCCCTGTGATGTATAATTCTGATGTTCTCTGTGTTACAGCGGTTCAGGGTCAGGATGGCTGGGGAGTGACTTACTCTTCTACTGAGATCTGTGCAGTATCAACAGTGGAGATAAGATGCAGCTACACACACCCGGCCGTCCAGGATAAATGACCGTGAAACTACAGCAACAGAAACATTATGGTTCACTAAAGGGACTGATTTGGCCCCCGTGGATCTGACAACAGATGCATATGCAGGTCGTGTGCAGTATCGCTGTGAAAACAACATCTGCACTTTGAGAATCTCAGACCTGAGAGAGCGACTCAGCTGAGTTCAAGTTCAGGATCGAAACAAACCTACCAAGTGGAAGATACACCGGTGAACCAGGAGTCACTTTGTTTGTCAGGTAACATTTTCAAATGTAAATGGATCATTTTGTCTTGGAAACAGTCTTGGGAATGTGCTATGCCTTAATATATGAGTAGTGCTGTTAACTTTATAACCTGTAATGTTCACAGGTACGGACCTAAACCCAAAAGCACGACGGGAATACACAGAATATTCAAGAAGTTCAATTTACTTCAAGTCAGGTGCAGGCATGATCAAAACCAGGATATCCAGCAATGAGGCAAACAAATCCAATCAGCGGGTCCAAAGGCAGGCAGGCAGGGTCAGAAACGGCAGATGGGATTACTGGTCAGATATGAACTGAACGCTTGAGAGCCTGGCAATACACACAAAACAATATGGAAGCATATGCCCTGTGTAGCACGTCCAGAGGGGAATAACTGTACGAATACTACCATATCATATGTGTAGCACACATTTTAGCGAAAGGGGAATAACTGTATGAACACTACTAGGAGTAAATGCCCTGTGTAGTACACATGTCGCAGATGAGGAATCAAAGTGGCTCTCCGTTTCAGCAATTTTTTGTATGCTTTAGCTTAGTTTGGGAAAATTGTCGGATTTCGGGCCAAAAGTTAATGATTGAATGAAAACTAAGCTTATAAAAAAGTCTTAGTCTAAAATGTCAATTGTCTTCGTATACAGCTCTCCAGGTGAGGGTACAGAAGTACAACGTCAGCGTGAACGTGTCCATGCAGAGCTACCTCTACCTTCCTACTTCTGGTATTTAACTGGACGGAGTTCGATCAATGCGCAGACAAAGGAAGGAATATCTTACGTAAATAACTTTGCTTACAAAGACAGTTTTGCCTGTGCTGTAAGAGGACTGCAGAGTTTTGCATCTCGCCCCGTGTGTAAGTTATCTTTCCATTACTTGCACTTTTTACTTTTTATGCACCATGTCTTCATGGTGTTTATATATTTTTCCTCTTGCAGAGAGAAGCATCTGTGCCTTCAAGGGTTCATCAGTTGACATTTCTTGCAGTTACTTTGGAAATGAAGCAGGTTTATATGTCGCGTCCCGATTCTGGTTCAATCCTGGACGTAGCCATCAGTGGAGGAAACCCTCAGTAAATAAATATCTCAATGAAATGTTCCCAATTGATAACTAGTATTAAGACAATTATATTTCGTATTAAAAGTTTTCTGCAATGTGATGTTTAAATATGGAAATGAAGCATTATGTTATGTTAACTTTTGTTGAAAACAGGGGAAATCTACAGACCCAAATTTACAAAGATAGTAAAATAAACACTTAAATGTGCATTTTCGATTTCGATTGGATGTTTTCTTTCCACTATTCTGAAAGAAAACATGTTATGAAAGTAAATTAGCCCAAAGTTGCTCAAGTCAACATGGATCATGCATTACTTTGCAACTTGTCATTTGTTCTGTGTTTCGACAAAAGAGTATTTAAAAACCAGTGCAATCTCTTTTCCCTCTTTAAACGGGGGCTGTGGCTCAGTGGCTAGTGTGATGGTCTTCAAATCAGGGGATAGCAAGTTTGAGTCCCACTTAGGGCTGCTCAATTAATCGTATTTTAATCACGATTACGATTATGGCTTGCAACGATTACGAAAACAACGTAATCGAAATAAAACGATTATTTTTTTATTACTATTATTACTCTTTTTTTTTTTATAATAATTTTTTTTTTTTTCAGTTGAATTATACTTAACGTTCACGGTAATCAACTGTTAAAAACATACTGTTCTAATAATCGCAATTACAATTATTGACCCAAATAATCGAGATTATGATTTTTGCCATAATCGAGCAGTCCTAGTCCCACTACAGTCGGCATATCGTTGTGTCCCTGAGACACTTCACCCCAAATTGCTCCTGTGGGGATTGTCCACAGTACTGAATGTATGTAAGTCGCTTTGGATAAAAACAAATGACATGTAATGTTATGTAAAATACCCAGATCTGCAGATAAATGTGAGTAAAATGTCAGTGCATCTGTCCTTTAACGAGACTTAGCTGAAGTGTCTCAGCAGCTGCAGTCCAGCCAGCCGGCTCTCTTTTGTCTGGTTCAAGAACAGAGAGATCATTAGAGGAGAAACATTTTCTTTCAGAGGCCAGATCCATCCTGGAGACGTCATCTCCTGTGCTTTCAAAGGATACGAGAGTCACCGTTCTCCCGCAGTCTGTGAGTTTCCAACAGTGTGTCAGTGACAAAACATCATGAGAAATCTGAAGAAAGTCACAAGAATTTAACTTCACCTTGTCTGTGTCAAATGTGTTGCTGCTATTATACATTCAGTCTGTGATTAACGGCAAGTTTGGTGGTTGGGTAATATATTCAAAACATTCTTTGGTATATTAAAATTACTTTCTTTGTCTGATAATCGTTTCCAGATGGTCCAAAGCTTCCCTCTGTGTCAGTGAGTCCCTCTGCTGAGATAGAGGAGGGCAGTTCAGTGACTCTGACCTGTAGCAGTGATGCTAACCCAGCAGCTAACTACACCTGGTACAAGGAGAATGAAGACTCTCCAAAAGCTTCAGGACAGATCTTCACCATCACTGACTTCAGAGCTGAACACAGTGGGAGTTATTCCTGTGGAGCCCAGAACAAGTTAGGACGTCAAAACGCCACCATCTGTCTGACTCTTGCCCCTGGTAATTTAATGTGACTTGCAAAGCCACGCAAAGATTATTTATTGTCCTACTTACTTGTGTGAATGCTGATATTTGATAGATGGAACAGTTTTCCTAACATCATTTACTTGATCTCAGTAGGTTACTTTGTCAGCGTTGCGTCAATGTCTTCTTTATACTTAAGTAACTATCTAATAATATCCTATAGTGCCGTTAAAAACTCAAGCTGCCTTGTTATAAACGCTATGGTAACGTTAATGTCCCTTCTTTATACTTGAAGTGGTCCAGTTTTTTTAATGCATTATTTCTGCAGGACATTACAAACACCAATGATGTTTATACCGATCTGAAAATGAATAAGAAGATTTAACATTTTCTGTCAGAATCTTAAGGGTTTACTGAAAAAATGATTTATTAAGGCAACCATTAAACTAATGCATGTCTTTCTGCATTTCTAGATAAACCTATAATAATAATAATTATTGTAGTCATAATTGTGACGCTGCTGGCTCTGATCCTGATAGCTGTTCTTCTTCTGTGTTGTTGCAGGAGGTAAATAATTTCACCTTTAAATAATTTGTCTTTGTGGACATAACGTAAAACCTACCTTACATCTCTCAGTTCTGTCCTTTTTTGTAAGGCAATTAATAGCGTTTTAAGACTATAAGATAGATTTATTTTCAAGATTTCTAAATCATAAATTGTTTGTGACAAACTAAATCCAGGAAGAAGAACACTCTGGACTCCCTCAATGAAGCAATGAGGGGTAGTGCAATAGGTCGCCATTGTCAGTATGTGCGTCTGTGTATTGTGTTTGTTCAAACGGTGTATGACTGATGATATGTGTATGTCTCTTAATGTCCACTATGTTTGTATATGTACATGTATGCTGAACTGCAGGACGGAGTCCAGAACAAATTTCCTTACGGGGACAATAAAGTATATCGTATCGAATGACTGAGAAAAAGTCAGCTGAAATGGTGGCATAGTTGCCACTGCTTTACGTGTCAACAGCATGTTTGAACGTATTTGCAGCAGTAAATGTGGCTGTTTGGCCACTGACGTTGCCATAACAACACCTGAATTTAAATGTGCAACCTCTTTTAGTGACAGATTTTTGCAAGAAATTATAATTCTTCTGAATGATATTCCTATTGACAGCTAGTTTTTATGTGAACATTATGAGATGGACAGCCAGAGAGAATACATGAAAAACAGTTATGAAATACTATATGACAAAACAAGAATACAGTTTAAGTGATTTGTACAATATCCATAAAGAAAAATCTGTTTACAGTTCAGTTTCATATGGGTGTTGAGAGATGTATCCATAGATCTCTTAATGTTGCTCTCAAAGTGCACCAGATTGATGCTTTTAACCTCAATATTTAAAAAAAAAAAAAAATCCCGGGGGAGCATGCCCCCAGACCCCCCTAGAGGAGGTTAGGTCCACGGTGTTTACATGCTTATTTATACAATATGTGTGCTTATGCTAACATCATAAGACAAAAGTTGGTTCTGTGTTGTGTGTAGTGAGAACGCGCTAGAGTGAGGGGGGCCCCCAAGCCAAAGCTCGCTTAGGGCCCCCAAAAGTCTAGGGCCGACCCTGGGCGATCTGACCAATCAGAGCACAGTGGGATCATAGGGAGGGGGGGGAGGGGCAGGAGCTCCAACAAGCCGTTTAGGACAGAGAGTGAATACACATACTATACAGAGATGCTGTATGAGATTTTTTTTGATTTTGGAACATTGAACAATGTAAATCTATTCTAGTAGACCTCAATAATGGAATTATGATCAGTAGAAATCGCCATGACATGACATGGGACCTTTAAATCACTGTTTTCAAAATCAGCTCGGTTGTTTTTGTCGCTTGTTAAATTGTAAGATATTGTCCTTATCATTCTACTTACATCAAACATTGGCATCAAATTAACGTCCTAAAATATGACCATATATAATTTTTGTGTATGAGAAACAAAAATGTGCATAAAAGTACATATGTGCGGTAGATACAGGTGAGGTTAAGAGTGATCTTTACACAGAACATAACAGATGATTTTGTGTCGTTGAATGCAGTTTAGTTTGATGTTCATTCAGTGTTGTACGAGTTGAATGGGTTGATGATTATTTGCAGTAGCTGTGAGCATCTGCCGTGTGTGGTTAGAATAGTGTGCTCTTCCTCTACCTGTGTTCTGTTGCCTTTCCGGTCACCTGACCTTATTTATACCCCTGTGCAGCTAACCCACACCACCAAGTGTTCAAAAATAATATTGCATTGTAAAACTAAACAAAATAATATAACATGCCAACAATAAACTTAAACGGCTCCTATAATTTGTATTACATTTGTGTAATTTAATTTTAAATAAGGTATAGGTTAAATAAGATTGGCTTATCCCTGCTCCTTTCCATTATGGGCTACACAAAATGTGTACATGTTTTGTTTTATAATAATTGCCATGAGTGGAATTAACTAATAAATAAATAGATGGATGGATAGATAGATAGATAGATAGATAGATATATTTTTTATATTTATATCTCATATCATTATACATTTTAAGAAAGACACACATTCTAGATCCATGTTTTCAATTCATGAAGTTTATTGAGTAGTTACTCCAGAAAATAAAGTGAAATGACCCTCATGTTTGATTGACCTGGAATGATTAGGACTGTATCATTTACTGTAGGAGATGATTCTGAGTACAACATCACACACTGAAAAAAACAGAGCTGATCAAACATCTGTAATAATTACTGGGTATCATTCACTTATATATAGGTGACATTTCAGTTCCCACTAAGTAGCCGCAGCAGTAGTTGTATGAGTGAGGCAATATTGGGGGTTGTGGTTGCCCCAGCCTGGGTAGTAGTCGTAGCTGTGGTAGTGGTGGTACTCTGCAAGAAAATCAGAAACATTCAGATTCAAATGTGTAGGAATTCTTCAGTATTTGACATATAGGTGTGTTGAATGTTGAATTAGAGAAGTTAAAGAAAGCACTCACCTCTCCTGAATTTGACTCAGATGAGCTTGAACGAGCAAGTCGTTTATGCTCCATGTCATTCTGGAAAATAAATTCACAAGTTGCAAGTTTGAAACTGACTGTTATCGGATACGAATCATAAATGATATTGAGAATGGACATATTAAACTCACAGGACGAGCCAGAGCCAGGCTCAGGAGGCATCCAAGCACAAGAGCTAGCTTCAGCATGGTTACAGTGATCACACTGTCAAATGGAAAAAATCAAGACTGATGCAGCTTTATTACAAAATTGGCAAAATCACCACCAGCCTCACATATAAAGTACAGAAAGATAAGATATATTTACCTTCAAATCTTTGCACCTTCAGCAGTTTATCTCACAGAGAGTCGAGGAGGTTTTTGAGTTGCTATGAATGATGAGCTTTCCTTATATACAGTAACAGGAGCGCATGTCATCCCATTACCAAACAGCAAGGTTGGGAAATTGTTATTTCTACCACCACATTTGAAGGTGTTGATGATCCGACATTGAAAACACTCCTAGATGTATGATAAGTTGCATTAATTTAATAGCTCAGATCAGAATGAACATACAGATATCAAATGGATTTGTTTTCATAATCAGCAAACATTGTATATTAACACTGTTATCTAGGTTTAGTAGGTTTACACTACACCCTTCTGTGTTGGCCAATCAGACAGAGATGTAATCAAGTAAATGTCTTGCATGGACTCTCTACTTGTGAGACTACCTGAGCCAGCTTTGTACATCATATAATACAAACATTTCACCACTATCTACAGCATGTAAAACATTTCTGGAGGTATCTGAAGAGGATGAGAATGATATATGTGAATGCTAAGACAACAGCGTGTATTCCTGGAGACAGTTTGGTTGGAAAACATAATAGGATACATTGTTTTGTGACTCTAAAATTTAATTTAATTCAAAGGCTTATCAGAGAGTGGAAGAACACTGCAGGCAATGGGATAAATGAGATGAATTGCTGACTATTTTGATATTTGTTGGCAAGAGATAGGTTAAAAATATTAAACATATTTCGAACAGAATTGCATTGCTCTCTTTTTGTTATTGGGCTAAACCCCAGCTGACTTGTGACAGCTTTCTTGACAAACATATTTCATCACATAGATACAGTCTATCCATCTAAATCCATGAATGACTTCAGAGAAACTCTCCAACAAAGGATGACTGGACTGCAATTGTTAACTAAATGAACTACATGTGGAATTTTACCTTCACATTATAATATGATGGATTCTATTACATACTTATTTGAATAACCCCTTTTGTGCCCATGGCAACACCTTGGTTTGGGGTTATTTGACACATGTTAATCTATATTTACATCTCATTATTGTAATTTTTAGTAAGTATGTTTGAAGATCAGGCGTGGCATGTTTCCTAATGCCCCCCGGGTCTGTACTCAAGTCGTCACTCATGTGTAGCTTTGAATGAACAATAAAGCCTCACAGGTTCTTAGTAAAAAGGTCAAAAGAGTTCTCATTGGCAATATGACACTTTTTCAGGGTCTTTCAAAGACACGTGTAATGGGTAATATAATATTGTGTTAAGGGACATTTCTGCAAGCAACTTGTTTTAAATTCAATCCTTTTTTGTAAGTATTCTGCTGCAGCTATTTCAGTGTGAAAGCTTGTCAAATGTCATTTATTGTAAAAAGATATTCATCCTGAGTCACGAAAAGGCTGGGGTTGTGCCCAATGCAAAAAAAAAGTATTGCATTTCTGCTTTGTTATATAATAATTGCCATGAGTGGAATAACTAGATAGATAGATAGATAGATAGATGTCATTATACATTTTAAGAAAGACACACATGCTAGATCCATTTTTTCAATTCATGAAGTTTATTGAGTAGTTACACCAGAAAATAAAGTGAAATGACCCACATGTTTGATTGACCTGGAATGATTAGGACTGTATCATTTACTGTAGGAGATGATTCTGAGTACAACATCACACACTGAAAAAAACAGAGCTGATCAAACATCTGGAATAATTACTGGGTATCATTCACTTTTTTAGCATTTTACTGCAGCTATTTCGGTGTGGCAGCTTTTCAAATGTGTTTTTATTATAAGCAGACATTCATCCTGAGTCACAAAAAGGCTGGGGTTTTGCCCAATGTAAAAAAAAAGAAAAGATCATTCAATTTTTATTACAAATGTTCTTTTCAGCCGTGTCTTGCCAAAACATATGCAGAAGGGATTCAACGCAGGAGATTACATTTACAGATTTCATTGCATTTGTTTTCTTAATTGTTCAACACTAGACTAATTAGATTAACTATAATAATTTATGATATGAGGTATTACATGAATGCAACACACCATCATACAGTGTTTGGTTTCCATCTCTGATCCACACCTTGAAATGTGGAGGAGGGAGATTTCCTAATATTTGCAGTTTGCCAACATTGTTTTTACCTTGCTAATGAGAGGACACCCACTCCTGTACCTGTATATAAGCAAAGCTCAACACTCAGAGAAACTCAAAAACCTCCTCGACTCTCTACGAGACAATCTTCTGAAGTTGTGAAGAATTGAAGGTAATTATATATTTTCCTTCTATACTTCTAAGTGGGAATTTGCTCATATTTTAGAAAACCTGCATCACTCTTTATTTCTTCCTTCTAACAGATCATCACTGTAACCATGCTGAAGCTAGCTCTTGTTCTTGGATGCCTCCTGAGCCTGGCTCTGGCTCAGCCTGTAAGTGTAACATTTTCAAACTTAATATCAGTACTTTTCTTCTCATACCGTGATAAAAGTATTTTAATTCTTATAGTAAAATGAAGGCAATATCATAATTGTGGCTTTCCCTACAGATGGACATCGAGAACAAAAGACTTGCTCGCTCTGACTCTGGCTCTGAATCAAATTCAAATAAGGTGACTGCTTTCTCTATCCTCTGAAGTTCAACAAACACTTGATTGTGAAATGATATACAATTCCCTAGCTACTCCTCTGCTTTCTATTTGACAATGACTCTGATTTTCTTGCAGAACATCAACAACCAGCTGCCCATTAACGGCCGGTCTGTTCATGTTGTCGGTCACCTGGTAAAACGGCTAGCGACCACTGCAGCTACAACTACTGCTGCTCCTACTACCACTGTTTGATAAGAACACTGAGTTGGATGGAAAACCATGTCATTTGTTGTGTACATGTGTGATGAAAATGTTTGTTTACACAATATCCCTACTTAACTTAGGGACTTGTGTGTCCACTGTGTGGACATTAACTACAGGTCGCGGTACTCCAAGTGTACAGGCATGCCACTGTGTGGACATTAACTACAGGTTGCGGTACTCCAAGTGTACAGGCATGCAGTTCGGCCCCAGAGCAAAATAAAAATAAGCTGGGGTGCTACATAGATAGCCAGTGCAGGGGCCTTCCACGTGGAAAAAGAACCGGAGACGGGCGAGCTTTCCCCGCAGAGATATAAAAGGTTAAAGTTTTGGGGTTTCTCGCGTAATTCAGGACAAATGCACCGGGGGGCTTAATGTCCAGTGAGTGGACATCATTGTCCGTGGCGTGTACAGAATAATATGTCCATATCACGGACATTAATACATAGAGTGGTGTCCATGAAATGGACATTGCAAATAAGTGTTTAAAACGTGCGGAAAACTGTTTGAAATGTCGGGGAAAGGGTTGTGAATACAGACCCAGAGCACAGGTGGTGCAGCACCTGACTTTTCAACCCAGGAATACGTGTTTGAAAGGGGGGGGAAAGTATTGTAAATAGAGGCTATCTCAGACTTCCATGAAATACACCGGGGAAAAGCACCTCTCTGTGGCCCTACACAGAGCCCCAAATCACAGACTAAACAGCTACAACAACATTTCATCCACATTTGACACATGAAATGTACAGGAATATGTCCAGGCTGTGACCCAGAGAGAGCAGCTCCATCCAGCACCTCGCTCAATCCCACCCAGAGTTGACAGGCTGCTGCTTACAGAGTCACTGGTCCCACACTCACAGGCAGAGCTCCAGGGTGATGCACATGGCCTTATTACCCCGGAATGAGTGCTTACAATAGGGTAAAGTCTCCCTGCAGCCCCTCCATAACGGTAATAATGGTTAGAAATCATTGCCATGTAACCCCGGCAGCAGGTTCACTGCTGTAAGCAGGGTCCCACACTCACAGGCAGAGCTCCAGGGTGATGCACATGGCTTTATTACCCCGGAATGAGTGCTTACAATAGGGTAAAGTCTCCCTGCAGCCCCTCCATAACGGTAATAATGGTTAGAAATCATTGCCAGGGCAGAAAGCTGTTTTTAAAAGTGAAAAAACGATTTAAAACCCTTTGAAATGACTGTCAGGTGCTGATGGAAAGCAGGCGGAAATAGGTAGGTGCTGAAGGAAAGCAGGCGGAAATACATTGATTGTTTTACCCGGGAATAAGGGCTTACAAGGCGGGTACAGTGCTCCAGCCCCTCCATAACGGTAATAATGGTTAGAAATCATTGCCATGTAACCCCGGCAGCAGGTTCACTGCTGTAAGCAGGGTCCCACACTCACAGGCAGAGCTCCAGGGTGATGCACATGGCCTTATTACCCCGGAATGAGTGCTTACAAGCCGGGTAAAGTCTCCCTGCAGACCCTGCATAACGGTAATAATGGTTAGAAATCATTTCCAGGGCAGAAAGCTGTTTTTAAAAGTGAAAAAACGATTTAAAACCCTTTGAAATGACTGTCAGGGGCTGATGGAAAGCAGGCGGAAATACATTGATTGTTTTACCCAGGAAGAAGGGCTTACAAGGCGGGTTAAGTCTCCCTGCAGCCCCTCCATAACGGTAATAATGGTTAGAAATCATTTCCAGGGCAGAAAGCTGTTTTTAAAAGTGAAAAAACGATTTAAAACCGTTTAAAAAGCCATTTGAGTGCAGTTATCATGTGTCCCCACAGGAGGGCGCATCAGCCAAGTGAGCACAGTGCAAAAACAGTCAAAAACACCCTAAACAAAGGGCAAATCAATGGATTTAAAGTGCAGGGAAGCTCCACAACACACACAGGTACATTCCTAAATCCCCACAATAGTGACAACGGTGATTTAAACTAGTTTCTGCGGGGAAAGGACTGCTAAAAATCGGATTAAACAGCTCCAGCATCTCGACCTGACATGAGCAAACAGGCTGTCAGGTGCTGAAGGAAAGCAGGCGGAAATACATTGATTGTTTTACCCGGGAATAAGGGCTTACAAGGCGGGTAAAGTGCTCCAGCATCTCGACCTGACATGAGCAAACAGGCTATCTCAGACTTCCATGAAATATACCGGAAAAGCACCTATTTGTAGCCGCTCACAGAGCCCTAAAATACGGACTAAACAGCTCCAGCATCTCGACCTGACATGAGCAAACAGGCTGTCAGGTGCTGAAGGAAAGCAGGCGGAAATACATTGATTGTTTTACCCGGGAATAAGGGCTTACAAGGCGGGTAAAGTGCTCCAGCATCTCGACCTGACATGAGCAAACAGGCTATCTCAGACTTCCATGAAATATACCGGAAAAGCACCTATTTGTAGCCGCTCACAGAGCCCTAAAATACGGACTAAACAGCTCCAGCATCTCGACCTGACATGAGCAAACAGGCTGTGAGGTGCTGAAGGAAAGCAGGCGGAAATACATTGATTGTTTTACCCGGGAATAAGGGCTTACAAGGCGGGTAAAGTGCTCCAGCATCTCGACCTGACATGAGCAAACAGGCTATCTCAGACTTCCATGAAATATACCGGAAAAGCACCTATTTGTAGCCGCTCACAGAGCCCTAAAATACGGACTAAACAGCTCCAGCATCTCGACCTGACATGAGCAAACAGGCTGTCAGGTGCTGAAGGAAAGCAGGCGGAAATACATTGATTGTTTTACCCGGGAATAAGGGCTTACAAGGCGGGTAAAGTGCTCCAGCATCTCGACCTGACATGAGCAAACAGGCTATCTCAGACTTCCATGAAATATACCGGAAAAGCACCTATTTGTAGCCGCTCACAGAGCCCTAAAATACGGACTAAACAGCTCCAGCATCTCGACCTGACATGAGCAAACAGGCTGTGAGGTGCTGAAGGAAAGCAGGCGGAAATACATTGATTGTTTTACCCGGGAATAAGGGCTTACAAGGCGGGTAAAGTGCTCCAGCATCTCGACCTGACATGAGCAAACAGGCTATCTCAGACTTCCATGAAATATACCGGAGAAGCACCTATTTGTAGCCGCTCACAGAGCCCTAAAATACGGACTAAACAGCTCCAGCATCTCTCCCTGACAGGCACACTACCATAACCTCGCGCACCGTGGGTCCCCGGGCCCCCGAACTTAAGCACTCCCCCACGGACTAAACCCAGATGATCACACCCTCAAGAACCTCGTGCCCCTGGTAACCTTAAAGGGGGGGTGTAGTTTGCGGTGCTTTACAGTCCGCCCACCAGCATCCATATTCATCCTTATTAACAGCCCCACCCACCCTCCTGCGGAGGATGTTCTCATGGCCCTGGTAACACTTAAAGGTGGTGGATTGTGTGGTGCTTTACTGTCCGCCCACCAGCATCCATATTCGGCTTTATTCACAGCCCCACCTGCCCTGCTGGAGGTTCACACTTTAACTTTTTTTTACCCTCCTCTGCCTTACACATCCTCCAACACTTGAGCACCCCTCCATGCACACCACCAGAACCTCGTGCCCCTGGGGACCCTGAAGGGGAAAACACCCTTATTTCCAGCATATTGCTTTACCTTCCCTCTCATGCTACTCACTATTGTCACTTGTTCCGCTCCAATTATCCGGTACCAACTCATCATTCTCCACTCCCATTATCCGGTACCAACTCAACTAGGGTGTAATAGTTTTTAAAAAAGAGGACCAAGTAAGTAATTTTAACAAACTTTATTACAATAAATAAACATGCATTACAGAACTATATACATTGACATGGTCGCTTTATAACATGCTAACATTATTCACTCATCCAGCACAAGGGGACTGAGTTGAACAACACATTCCATATTTACAAGTTGGTCAGTGGCTTGTGCACTGGTAACATTGTCCGTATCGGGTGAAGTTGGTGCAGAGTATGGCACCCTCTCTTCACCCATGTCTGAGGGACTGTGTTCGGCCATTGACTGTTCCCTCTTCGCCACTCTCCAAGCGTTGAAGTTTAAGTAGAATTCTTCATCTGACGTCTCGGCATCGGGGGAGTCTTGGTAGGGAGTGGGGCTATGCACCTCTCCAGAGCTGTCACTGTCAATGTCAATGTCCCCCAAGTTGTCTTCACTCCCCCCTGATGCTGCTGCTGCTGCCGCTGCTTGCAGTGACTCTGTGAAGAGCAGCCGTATTTCCGCAGCCTCCTTCAAAGAAGGATTATTGGCATAAAATTTGTCTGCAGTTGCAGTGTTGTGACACATGAAATCACTCACTCTTTGGCGGTTGCCTATGTCCTGAAACCTCTTCGCATTATCTGCGTGGACTGTGCGGAGGTCGGTGAAGTTAATGGGACCGTTTAGTCCCACATCAGCCCATGCCAACCTCAGGAAGTAGGCAAGGTTCCTCGACGGGTTCTTCCCCGCTGTGTATAGGAAGTAGCGGTTCTGGGTGCAGGTCAGCGTCCCCTTGATTTCCAGCCACCTCTTCATCCATCCGAATTCTTCTATGGTGAGGTACAGCTGCGCTTCACCAAACGCGTTGGCCGTCTTGTGGTTGCTTACCTGTTATGACAGAGGTAGAGAGCGTCAATACAAATATCAATCATGCACAACATGTTTATCACTGCCAGAATAAACACATTTTGTAATAGCACTCACGTGGATGAGGTAGCCAAAGGCAGTGCCAGTTGTCTCCGCCTTTCGGACCTCGGCGTTGGTCATGTTGGAGTAGACCCCCGGACGGTGGCCATAAATGCAGCTCCAATGGAGGGTCATGTACCCATAGAGCAATAGCCGGGTTGCGGTAGTCGGATTGCTGGCCATCACGTCCAGGAGCTGAGGGATGCGAGTGTTGGCCGCAGTCAAACATGCCATGATGTCTTTATGGCTCGGCAGACCTTCCATCTTGTCCCGCTTCACCTGCATCTGGTGGATAAGCACCTTCTTCCTCAGGGACTTCAGGATGGCAACAACTTCCCGTTTGATTACAATCATGTCGTATTGGTTGAGCCTGCTCCCCTTGCATGGTGTGTCTGCCATGTACTTGAGAAAGTGTGATATATTTTTGATATAGAAGTCAGAGGTCGTGACCTGTAGGCTTGACTTTATCAGGCTCCGGGACCAGCTGTTGGCAAAGGAAAACGCATCAGTACATCGTATTGCGTCAATGTGGAGAACACACACAATGATGGTAACATCATGGACAGTTTTTTGATGTTACTCACCCACGTATCCTCTTCAGATCCCTCAGAAAGAGCCAGTCAGACAGGCGTTTGAAACCGTGTGCCATGAAGCTTAGGAACGATTTGACTCTGCTTAGTTTGGAGACTGCGTTTTCTTGGAGCCTCACTGTTGGGTCGATGCCCTCGTAATGCTCCCGATATCCTTGTAGATACTCCTCTGTGAAACATAACAGTACTTTAATGACAACACATTGTGTGTTACAGAAACTGCATTTGTTGTTGTTATTCAACACACTTACCCATGATGGGTGGGAATGTTATTTCCCGCATTATATTCCCCCGGCCCCTGCCGCTGAACCAGGGGGAATTTATGGGAGGAGAGGTTGACGAGGCCTCTGTATCTATGGATGCCGGTTCAGAGGAGCTGGATACAGGTGTCTGAGAGGCAATGGGGGACTTGCTGCACGAGGGAATGGGAGACTTGCTGCGCGAGGGAATGGGGGACTTGCTGAAGGAGGGACCTTTGGACTTGGACTGCCTCTTTGGTGTTGCCTCTGTTCGGGGTCGTTTCTTTAGAAACACCCGCTCTTGTTCCTCCCCATCCTCTTCATCGAACCCATGCATGTCCTCGGCCCTCTGGTTCCTCCTCTGTCGCTTGTGTTTTATCATCTTCTGCAGCTTGCTGCGCAGGGCTTTCACCCCAGCAGCATACATGTCCCTCTGATTCCTCATGGTGGTTGCCTCCATCCTCCATTCAATACACTCCGGTTTGTGACATGAAATCACTGGGGACAAGGGTGGAGGTGGTGACAGGACCTCATCACCCTCATAGTCCACCTCCCAAGAGGTAATCATCGCAACTGGAGGGTTTTTCAATCGAAGGTCATGAAGCTCCTTCGTTGCTACTGTCATTTTTACTTTATTTACGACCACATGTATCTCCTCTCGGGACAGCTCAACATGGTCTCTGTCCAAGTGCCGGTCCAGCCTTGTCCCGCTATATTCACATCCTGCAATGGTGCATGGATGGAGCCTAATGTTTGTACGTCCATTGGCCAACAACAGCAGAATTTTTCGTTCAACTAAATTATGCACACTATGGTGCCTTTGCAAATGCTTGCTGAGGGCCCTGTAGGACGTTTTACAGATCGGACAACCGATCAACATCCTATCTGTATGCATGAGCATTTTGGTACCGGGAAGTGTACCCAGTATAATGTATAGAACCGGGGGCGACAAAGAAGGAAAGTTGCACTCAGCGAACTAGGAAGACCCCTGTCAAATCTATCTAGTTTATTTTCAAAACATTGTTTTGTTCATTTGCATCATCGTGCGAAAGGTGTCCCATTTAGGCACTCGTTAGGCGGGCAGAGATCCCTGTCATATCTCGGTCCTATCCTCCAGGCAAGGCGGGGGCCAAAACTGCGTGGAAAAGTATCCGAAAATAGTGCATCATAATGCGGGTAGAGTCCCATCAAACTTCCCTTGCAGTCCTCCAGAGTCTGGAAATACTCTGTTATCTTTTTTGGAGTACCATGAAAACCGGCCAAATGTATCCGGAAATAGTGCATCATTATTCCGTGACAACTCTCCTTGAATTCCTCCAGAGGCACGTTCAAAAACTTAAAGTTTGTTAAGAACCATGATTAGGGTCCTCCAGGCAACAATTGTATCCGAAATAGTGTCTCATTATTCCGTAACAACTCTCCTTGAATTCCTCCAGAGGCACGTTCAAAAACTTAAAGTTTGTTAAGAACCATGATTTGGGTCCTCCAGGCAACAATTGTATCCGAAATAGTGTATCATTATTCCGTGACAACTCTCCTTGAATTCCTCCAGAGGCACGTTCAAAAACTTAAAGTTTGTTAAGAACCATGATTCGGGTCCTCCAGGCAACAATTGTATCCGAAATAGTGTCTCATTATTCCGTAACAACTCTCCTTGAATTCCTCCAGAGGCACGTTCAAAAACTTAAAGTTTGTTAAGAACCATGATTCGGGTCCTCCAGGCAACAATTGTATCCGAAATAGTGTCTCATTATTCCGTGACAACTCTCCTTGAATTCCTCCAGAGGCACGTTCAAAAACTTAAAGTTTGTTAAGAACCATGATTTGGGTCATCCAGGCAACAATTGTATCCGAAATAGTGTCTCATTATTCCGTAACAACTCTCCTTGAATTCCTCCAGAGGCACGTTCAAAAACTTGAAGTTTGTTAAGAACCATGATTCGGGTCCTCCAGGCAACAATTGTATCCGAGCCAAAGCACTCATGTAGCGGACACATTCCTCCATGATGTGAAACAGCCGTTTTTTTTCTAAGTGCTCTCAAAAACCGGGTTTCCGATTTCGTGCAGATGGTAGCTTGGAAAAGATGAATAGATTTATTTGACGGAGGAAGGGAGGTCTCGAAGCCCCTCTCCCTTGTAAAATGAAACGTGGGGGTGAAAATGTGTCCGGGGCTTCCGCCGGAAGCGCCGAAGACTTGAGTTTTTGTGAGCCCCTCCTCCGTTGGCACTTAGCCGTTTTTTCGAGAATTTCGAATAACCTCCATAACCTCGCACCGTGAGACCCCGGGACCCCGAAATTAAGCACTCCCCCACGGACTAAACCCAGATGATCACACCCTCGAGAACCTCGTGCCCATGGGAGCCTTAAAGGGGGGGGGGGGGGGGGTGGAGTTTGCGGTGCTTTACTGTCCGCCCACTAGCATCCATATTCGGCCTTCTTCACAGCCCCAGCATATATCCCTAACATGCGCACTTCCATAACATCGCACACCGTGAGACCCCGGGCCCCCGGACTTAAGCACTCCACCACGGACTAAACTCAGATGTTCACACCCTACAGAACCTCATGCCCCTGGTACATCACGTTGGTTAAACGACAGCTCCGTAATGTACTGCACCACATCACATGGGTAAAATGAGCTGCGTGTCGCCCTGCAAAATCACATTTCGTGTATTTCCAAAAAGCAGTGAAAATACACCTATATCCGTCATGTCCTGTAAAATAGCATTTTTTGTTTATTTCCATCATTCAGGCAAATACACATATATCTGTCCGCTCCAGGAGCTTCAAAGTGCAGACCCCTGAGCCCTGTAAAATATTATTATTCCGACCGCCAAGCACCGGCATGTGGACCCGGGGAGAAGGCCCTCCGATGGCGGGTCAAACTTGCTGTTAGCACAGCTGACGGCTGGACACTAGCCGTAGAGGAACACCAGGGCAGGACCAGGCAGTTCCCTCTTTGCAGACAAGCACATATGGTTGTTACCCAGGATCAAACAGGTAGCCTGTGATGAAGTAGGGTCGACCCTATATCATGTGAAGCCACCGAACACTGGTCCCCGGGGGAACCGGTGCCCGGAGCAAGGCCAATTGCTGAATGCCGCAGCCGACGAAGGCCGCTATGCAACAGTGGAGGGTAAGAGAAACATGAGTTTTTGCCGGGCGCAGCGCGGCGGAGGTGGGGTGGTTCCAGCCCGGAACCTCCGTCCCGCTGCGGGACCCGTGGTGGGACCCCTGAGTCAGACGGTTCGTCTCGGTCACGCTTCATATCGGGCGGCCCGGGAGGGAAGAGACACGCAGGGTTACCCCCACACAGCACACCCTCCCGGCCGTTAGAGTCGAACCCGCAGTTCGGAGGAACCGACAGCCAAAGCACCGGCACGTGGACCGGGGGAGAAGGCCCTCCGATGGCGGGTCGCGTTTACCATTCGATCAGTGAGAAATCAGGAAAAAGTCTGAGTTCGCCTTTGGGAGAACCATGAAAAGCCGCCAAATGTATCCGAAAATACTGCTTCATAATGCAGGTAGAGTCCCCTGACAACTCCCCTTACATTCCTCCAGAGTCTGGAAATACTCTGTTATCTTTTTGGAGAACCATAGGAAAGGGGTGAAAATGGATAAAAGTACCCCAAAATAGTGTTTCATAAGGCGGGTAGAGTCCCCTGGCAACTCCCCTTACATTCCTCCAGAGTCTGGAAATACTCTGTTATCTTTTTGGAGAATCATAGGAAAGGGGTGAAAATGGATAAAAGTACCCCAAAATAGTGTTTCATAAGGCGGGTAGAGTCCCCTGGCAACTCCCCTTACATTCCTCCAGAGTCTGGAAATACTCTGTTATCTTTTTGGAGAACCATAAAAAAGGGGTGAAAAATGGATAAAAGTACCCCAAGATAGTGTTCCATAAGGCGGGTAGAGTCCCCTGGCAACTCCCTTTACATTCCTCCAGAGGCAGAAAAAGTTCAAGTTAACTTTTGGAAGAACCATAGAAAAGGGTGAAAATGGATAAAATGTATCCGAAAATAGTGCACCATAATGCAGGTAAAGTCCCCTGGCAACTCCCCTTACATTCCTCCAGAGTCTGGAAATACTCTGTTATCTTTTTGGAGAACCATAAAAAAGGGGTGAAAATGGATAAAAGTACCCCAAGATAGTGTTCCATAAGGCGGGTAGAGTCCCCTGACAACTCCCTTTACATTCCTCCAGAGGCAGAAAAAGTTCAAGTTAACTTTTGGAAGAACCATAGAAAAGGGTGAAAATGGATAAAATGTATCCGAAAATAGTGCACCATAATGCAGGTAAAGTCCCCTGGCAACTCCCCTTACATTCCTCCAGAGGCAGAAAAAGCAAGTTAACTTTTGGAAGAACCAGAGGAAGGGGTGAAAATGGATAAATTGTATCCCAAAATAGTGTATCGTAATTACGTGACAACGCCCCTTGTATTCCTCCAGAGGCACGTTCAAAAACTTAAAGTGTGTTAAGAACCATGATTGGGGGTCCTCCAGGCAACAATTGTATCCGAGCCAAAGCACTCTTGTAGCGGACACATTCCTCCATGATGTGAAACAGCCGTTTTTTTTCTAAGTGCTCTCAAAAACCGGGTTTCTGATTTCGTGCAGATGGTAGCTTGGAAAAGATGAATAGAAATAATTGACGGAGGAAGGGAGGTCTCGAAACCCCTCTCCCTTGTAAAATGAAAGGTGGGGGTGAAATTGTGTCCGGGGCTTCCGCCGGAAGCGCCTAAGACTTGAGTTTTTTTTAGCCCCTCCTCCGTGGGCACTTAGCCGTTTTTTCGAGAATTTTAAAAAACTTCATTTTTGACTATTTTAAGATATAATTGACCGTTTTCTTTACTTTTTTTTGCTTTCCACGGGTGGGGGCGCATGGCAGGCCGCCTATGAGCTCCCAAATTCGGCCTGGAACCTCCGGGAATTGTGGACTAAGCTCCATAAACTGACAAAGTCACCCAGAAATGTCATTTTAATAGCCCAAAAATATATAATACAAATACATTTAAATAGTAAAAGGTACAATTGTGCTCCTAATTACCCGGAATTTGATTTATATAGCCCCATGATAGTGATTAAAAATAATTTTCATGGAAAAAAGTGTTAAAATGCCTGATTAATATGTTTGTAATGCTGGCAGCAGGTTCACTGCTGTAGGCAGGGTCCCACACTCACAGGCAGAGCTCCAGGGTGATGCACATGGCTTTCTTAGCCAGGAAGAAGTGTGTGAAAGCTGGGTAAAGTGTTCATGCAGCCCCTCCATAACGGTAATAATGGTTAGAAGGGCTTACAAAGAGCTCCAGGGTGATGCACTTGGCTTTATTACCCCGGAATGAGTGCTTACAAGCCGGGTAAAGTCTCCCTGCAGCCCCTCCATAACGGTAATAATGGTTAGAAATCATTTCCAGGGCAGAAAGCTGTTTTTAAAAGTGAAAAAACGATTTAAAACCCTTTGAAATGACTGTCAGGTGCTGATCACTGCTGTTAGCAGGGTGTCAGCTTCGTGGACCCCAAAGTTAAAAGGAAATGTCCAGGATATTGACATAGCATATTTATATACAGAATGATGATTATTTTACCCTCAGATCAGCGCTTTTATGCGGGTATCACGGCTGGTGTCAGCTTCGTGGACCCCAAAGTTAAAAGGAAATGTCCAGGATATTGACATAGCATATTTATATACAGAATGATGATTATTTTACCCTCAGATCAGCGCTTTTATTCGGGTATCACGGCTGGTGTCAGCTTCGTGGACCCCAAAGTTAAAAGGAAATGTCCAGGATACTGACATAGCATATTTATATACAGAATGATGATTATTTTACCCTCAGATCAGCGCTTTTATGCGGGTATCACGGCTGGTGTCAGCTTCGTGGACCCCAAAGTTAAAAGGAAATGTCCAGGATATTGACATAGCATATTTATATACAGAATGATGATTATTTTACCCTCAGATCAGCGCTTTTATGCGGGTATCACGGCTGGTGTCAGCTTCGTGGACCCCAAAGTTAAAAGGAAATGTCCAGGATACTGACATAGCATATTTATATACAGAATGATGATTATTTTACCCTCAGATCAGCGCTTTTATGCGGGTATCACGGCTGGTGTCAGCTTCGTGGACCCCAAAGTTAAAAGGAAATGTCCAGGATATTGACATAGCATATTTATATACAGAATGATGATTATTTTACCCTCAGATCAGCGCTGTTATGCGGGGATCATCAGTGCTGTTAGCAGGGTGTTTGCTTCGTGGACCCCAAATGTAATGTCCATGATCCACGGGGTGGACACAGACACATGCGTAGAGCACCCCCAAGTATGTAGGTACAGTTGGTCAAATTTGTCCTGTCGGTGGCAGGGACTTTGCATTATAAGTTGACGTCACATTTCCATTGTGCGGACATTTGTACATTTAAACGACAAATCACATGTAAAATCTGTCCATAAGGCAGACCTTTCCCTTCCTTCCTTGAATTGCATTTATTCTCTGTAGTTTCTACAAAATAAACTTCAATGTAAACAATATACCAGACACATTCGCTTTTCTTAAAACATAATGTGTATGATTAACTGTGTATGTGTGTATCATAAACATAATTATAGATGGATAGATAGTTACTCACAGTTTTTGGGGGAGATGGAAGCTGTGGAGGACCTTAGGGATCTTTCAGCAAAATAAAATGTAAGAAGATCGTGTTGTTTAAAGCGCCATAAACACAGTTATAACACCTTCACTGTTCGCACCTCTGAGTATCTGTCTGACCCAGCCAGTTAATTGGATGACAGGATGATAAAAGGAGGATCTGCTGATGGAGAACCACTGCAAAAGCTTGGTGACTTCCATTTAAATCATAAAAGAAAGTCATTAGAGGAATCATTGAGTATAGGTAGGCCTAGCTGCAAATATATATACATATTTAAAAATTCTATATAATATACATCTTTTAAAATTCACAAACAGTTTGGTTACATGGTTATATACCATTGTAAAAACATTTCAACTTATATGTAAGTCCTATCATCAAATCAAAAATACCTGTGAATTTAACTTAACATGATACATTACTCATTTACAGAACTGCACAAACTCCTTTTTGGGACTCTGAATGGCTCTTTTCATACAGTACCTTGATGAGGTTTGTGAAGACAGATAACAGATATTTCGTAAATTGTATATGGATGAACATGGCATTTCACCATTCTCTCTAAGTCACAGACTGGTTTATAGCCCATCCCAGGATGAACTAACTTTTCCTTACAACTCAAGGTCTATTCCTCAACCCAGATGAATTATTTCATTAATTGTAACGTTCAGTCACATAATCTTGTGCAATAAATGCTGGACGTCATATGCAGAAGATTACCAGGGATTGATCAGGCATGCCAAAACGATTAGTTTCCAGTATGTATCGCAAGAGAAGACTTAAGGTGTTATGTTATGAGAGCTTGGGACCAAATTCAGGAGACAATGGTTGACTAGATCTGCTGTATTTTATATCAGATATCCTCTACATTGTAGAAAAGATGTAGATGTATATCCTTGTAGTGTCTACAAGGATATACATCTACATCTTTTCTGGCATGATGCTACTGTATATGCTATGCACTAACTTTGGCTGTTTTTTTTTTTTAAACCTTCAAAAATAGTTGGACATGACACACCTTTTTTTCCTCAGGTGTGCAGGCAATGATAATCTATCACCTTCTTTATTTAAAGAGACTTTTACAAAGACAACAGTAAAACATAATAAACATAATACTGGATGTGTAATACCTCCTGTTGTTTAAGGTCATTGTGTAATGAGTGACAAAGTGTTATTGTGGGGAGACACAGTTTGTCAGTGTTCTGGTACAAGAGTTAATCCTTAGATGTGTAGCAAGTGTTTGTTTTAGCTGTGTAGTTTGTTGTGTACTTTGAATGGGAGACTATAGCAGAGGTGGGAGTAAGTCCTACATGTGCAAGTCATGAGCAAGTCTCAAGTCTTGACCTACAAGTATCAAGCAAGTCCCAAGTCAATGTGGTGAGAGTCAAGCAAGTCAAGTCAAGTCATTGCTCAGGTCAAGCAAGTCAAGTCATACGAAATTCTGATGAATAAGCCCAGTTTCCGCATTTCCGCATCAGTTAAAAGACAGTGGTTATGAACATGGATTTAACCCACACTATGATCTTCATTACATACACAGTTAATCATTTGAAATCTAATTTAGACCGATGACAATCATATTAGATTCATATTAACCCTAGAACTGCAGACAATATAGCTAGGACTCAATCAAAAAGTCTGTTCAAAAAGGCAGAATTCCAGGTAAGAAAATCATATATGGCATTTGCCATTACACATATTTAATTTAAATTTCTGTTAACACTAGAACCGCCAACAGCGTCAGCACCTACATAGATATCATTTTCAAATCATTTAATTTGTTCCTCTTCATAATTTCCTTATAAACTAAGTAGGACGATTTAAAACTCTTTTAATAGTGTTAATTTAGAAATTGCTTCAGTTTATCATCATAACAGATCAAAAAGTTCAGATTCACTTTACAATAAATCAAGGAAACACTTCTACAAACAAAAACAACATAATTAAAACATTTAAACAAACTACTATTTGTAGATGAACTACATTATTAATTGGTTTACAGTAACTTCTGCTCTCTCTCTCTCTCTCTCCCTATCACTCTCTCTCTCCCTATCTCTCCCTATCTCTCTCTCTCTCTCTCTCGCTCTCTATCTCTCCCTCTCTCTCTCTCTCTCTCTCTCTCTCTCTCTCTCTCTCTCTCTCTCTCTCTCTCTCTCTCTCTCTCTCGACAGCCCGTCAATATCAGGGTTAGTCAAAATGAATCCCTTGGCGGTTCTAGTGTTCATTTACCGTTTTGTCTTCTCTTTGCAATGCTTTGTCGATTTGAAGCCAAGTCTAACGTAGCTTAAACTTAACGTTAGCTTTTCTAGCTAACACAACACGTTTTTTCTTTTGTAGTGACGAATGAAGTTGGATGTTGTGGTGGTCGTGTCACTGATCTTTATGCTGCAGACCCTGCATACCGCTGTTCTCTTCTTATTACTGTCATCGACAAAATATTCCCTGAATCCAAACTTCACTATTTTTGGAGTAAAGCTAGCCGCTGCCATGTTAACTGAGACTCCTGCCTTCTAGTGGATTGCCAGGTTTGCGCGCATGGCGCTATAATCCTCACTCAGCCTTATCTTGTCTCAGCCGTGCTACTCCACGGAGTTTCGCCGGCACACACACTCACTCAGCTTTATCTTTTCTCAGGCTGTGAGTGCGTGGCGAACTGTGTGGCGAACAGCCTGGCTGTGACCCCCAGTTTCCACTGGGTCCATCTGCGCCGCGCTGCGCCGCGTCACGGCTGCGCCGCGG
>CM053245.1:41289893-41302393 GCA_028583405.1 Pogonophryne albipinna
AGGCTGCTCCAGAGCATCTTATCGTGTCAGTCACGTTCCAGAGAAACACATGAAGTCTTTCAAAGACGGCGAAGTTGTGAAAGAAGCATTCCTGGAGGCTGCCGACGCGCTTTTTGGGGGACAATAAAAATTAAGCATTTAAACAGGTTTTTGATATAATAAAAACTCAAGTTAGATACCGTTATTAATCAGCTGTAAGTTTGAGTTTGTTTGAACTTATTCATTATAATTATTGTACAAAATGGTATAAGAATGCAAACTTAAATAGATTATAGTCTATCATCAATTCAGGTTAAGAAGCTAGTGTTGCTTGCATCCTATTTTAAAGGCATTTCTTTTTATAATCTACTAAAATGCAACAAATAAGGGTTTGATTCTATTAATTTAGTCTTTTTTATTGCACTGTTGCAGCAGATTCCTGTGTAGCTTCAGATCTGAGTTGTCTTATTAAGCCTCATTTATACTTTTGTAGCAACACTATTTGTATATAATGGCAAAGAAAGGGTTCAGAGTCTTTTCTTTTCTTCCTGAGTCACATGTGGCAGCACTGTTCAATGTTTCTTGAAAACATTACACACTGTAGTGACGTGTGAATAAACTCCAACTCTGTATCAACAACACTGTTGTGTAACTTCAGTTAAATACTTGTATGTGTGTAGATTAGAAAGAGGTAAGATAAAGGATCTGCAGTATTTTATGAAGTATTAATCGTACAAAGGTCAGTTTTATTCAAGTAGAAGTGTGTATTTACCTGGTTGTAGGCTGTCAGTAATGGCTACGCCTCTCTATTTGGACTGGTAGATCTCGGCAGACTGGCAACTTTAAAAGTAGCTCTCGGTTCAAAAAAGGTTGGGCACCCCTGATCTAGAAGAACCAGTATTCCTCCATCTAGTGACTGTGTAACTCCCTCTCTTGGATATCAGCATGTGAAGGACACTGTTCAGGAACTAGTTGATGCTCTGTATGCGATGACTACTTCCATTCTGGAGAGGATCACAGATACATGGATCCTGATTATTGAAGCTCAGATATGGACGGGTAAAGAATTCCAGCTGAATAAATAATGAACTTCCCCTCCAGGTGTCCTCTCCGAGCTGTGACTCTCAGGGTCTACACACCGAAGAGACCCCCACATCAGAGCCCCAGAGCCCCGTCACTCAGACGGTGGGAGGAGGCGTTGCTCCTTCATCTGTGAGACCCTCTTCCTGTCTCACTCCCCTCCCTCTGGTGTCCAAAGTGAAGACAGAACAGATGGCCTCCACACCACAGCCACATCAGGTAGGACGTCGCTAACAATCCTGAAATAAGCAAAGTGTTGCATTGATGAAGTTGTGCAGGGTGGCGTCTTTTTGTAGGCTGACCCCTCCACAAAAAGCCAATTGGATTTCTTCATGTGATTTTGGATTATAACAGAAAATAATCTCTGTGGCAAACAAACATTTCATTTATGCTGATAATCTCAACATATTAACACCACTTTATGATTTCTGAAGTAAAAAGCTAACGTTGGGCTATAAAGGAACTACATCACGGTCACATGACTTCACTTCACCACCGCTAAGCTAAAGGTGGCTAATGTTGGGCTATAAAGGAACTACAGCACGGTCACATGACTTCACGTCTCCACCGCTAAGCTAAAGGTGGCTAATGTTAGGCTATAAAGGAACTACAGCACGGTCACATGACTTCATGTCACCACCGCTAAGCTAAAGGTGGCTAATGTTGGGCTATAAAGGAACTACAGCACGGTCACATGACTTCATGTCACCACCGCTAAGCAAAGGTGGCTAATGTTGGGCTATAAAGGAACTACAGCACGGTCACATGACTTCACGTCCCCACCGCTAAGCTAAAGGTGGCTAATGTTGGGCTATAAAGGAACTACAGCACGGTCACATGACTTCACGTCACCACCGCTAAGCTAAAGGTGGCTAATGTTGGGCTATAAAGGAACTACAGCACGGTCACATGACTTCACGTCACCACCGCTAAGCTAAAGGTGGCTAATGTTGGGCTATAAAGGAACTACAGCACGGTCACATGACTTTACGTCACCACCGCTAAGCTAAAGGCGGCTAATGATGGGCGATAAAGGAACTACAGCAGTATTGATTTATACAAGGGCTAAAATGCTGACTCATGTCAACCTAATTTATTCTTTTCTATCTGACAAAAGACAAACTATTTGAAAAAGTCAGAGGTCTTCTTTAAATGCTCTATAAGAGGCTAACCTTGAGATGCCAAAAGCCGTTAAAGGTCACAAAATTCATATGTATAATCATTTCCAGGTTCATGCTTGCATTTTCTGTTTCTGTTAGAACATGGCTTTAATGTTTTAAAAACGCTGCGTTTTAGCACCTTCACAGAATTGCTTTGTAAGGCAACAGCTTGGATCCATATTTACTTATATCTCATTATTTAATAAAAAAATAAATGTATTTTAATGGTACTGAGAGAAACTAATCAATACAAACCAACTTTACTTGCATGTTTGAGAAGATCAATATGAAATAAGCAATTTAGCTCGTACGCCATAACGAAAAGTGTTGACATTTTGGCCTCTGGCTGTTTCTTCGTACATTAGACTAATCTCTTTATTGTTTATTATTAAAATAGTTAGTTTATATTTGTTAGTGCGTTCTTTGTTATTGTTTATTTCAGAGTTGTTTACAGATAAAGGTAAATAAACCAGTGTTTCTCTCTCAGCAGGAGGGCTCTCCTACTCGGTGGTCTGCACCCTGTTGCTAAGCGACTGTGGGAGGGGAGTAACCGTGACAGCGGCGGGGGTGGCGGCATGAGGAAGAACGCTCGCTACTCAACATCCTCCTCCTCGTCCTCCTCTCAACAACATTACCCAGGATGCATCTGGGCGCGTACCTACAGCCAACGCCGCCATGATGGGTGGAAACGGTGTTGCCACTTCAATGGGAGGAGCCGTTATCAACAGTAACCACAACAACCATAACAACAACAACAATAACTTAAACGGCGGGACCCCGATGGAACAAGCCCTGGCACGCTGAGCGTGTACACCAGCGACTCGCCAATTAGTTACCATGAAGACGAGGAAGAGGACGACGTTGTGGACGAGTGCGCCGAAGAACAGTACCGACAAATCTGCAACATGTACACCATGTACAGCATGTTGAACGCTGGGGCAGCAGGTGAGAACAGTTTCATTTCTACTTTAAAGAGTCCTCTCCTGCTGATGTTCAGGTGTATATCAGTATGTAGTGTCTCTACTTTAAAGAGTCCTCTCCTGCTGATGTTCAGGTGTATATCAGTATGTAGTGTCTCTACTTTAAAGAGTCCTCTCCTGCTGATGTTTAGGTGTATATCAGTATGTAGTGTCTCTACTTAAAGAGTCCTCTCCTGCTGATGTTCAGGTGTATATCAGTATGTAGTGTCTCTACTTTAAAGAGTCCTCTCCTGCTGATGTTCAGGTGTATATCAGTATGTAGTGTCTCTACTTTAAAGAGTCCTCTCCTGCTGATGTTCAGGTGTATCCGATCCGAACACCAACGCACTAACCCACTGCACCACAGCCTCCCGATATGATCAGTAGAAATGGCCATGACATGGGACCTTTAAAGCGCTTTTACTCCCAAGCAATGAATAGACAAAACAGAAGGAAGTTGAAAAATGAAAGCCACCACCAACACTATTTTCATATGCCCATTCATTTGGATCCACTCTGAAATTGAATGCGCTGTTCCTTTTGCAAATGCTTCACCTTTCCACCATAAATATCAGGATAGTAGTTTCTTTTTCCCAACCCTCTCTTTTCATATTGTAAAGCAACTTTGAGTCAGAGAAAAGCGCTATATAAATACAATGTATTATTATTTAGAACTGAGGACCTTCCTCTGGATCCAAACGTGTCTCCACTGACCTGCGACTGAATCATAGATTAAAATCTCTAATTCCAGCTGACTAAAGTGAGAGTAAAAACACTTTAGTAAGTGCACTAAATGATCTTAATGCATGAATGGAGGCGAAGAAGCACGCGATGCAGAGTGGAGAAAGGAGAGAGGCCTTCTACACACACTTGTGAATTATCTCACTTGCATCACGGCTAAAAGTAGAGCAGGCTTTTTCTGTTGGATGACGTTTGTTATGGAAAAGTTAACAGGTTTTCTGGGTAGGAGGCTAAGTGCTAAGTCTGGAAGATGTAATGCAATATGTGTCATTAGCAAATGTATTAATAACAATAACTTAAGTTGAGCTAAATCGCAATTTAAGTGAGTTTCTAAAAGTAATTTTTGGGGGAATTGGAAGTTTCCCCCTCAGAACACTTTATGTAAATAACTTTTAATTAGCTATAATGGTATATGGATGATAATTAAACTGTGCAAAATAATCATTGTTTAAAGGGGACCTATCATGCAAAATGCGCTTTATTATGTCTTTTCTACATAAACATGTGTCCCCGGTGTGTCGGGGAACTCACGCAGCGTCAGACAATAAAACCCTCTCTCTTTTCCTCCGTACCCAAATCTCTAAAAACGGGGGAACAACGGAGCTGATCCAGATTTGCGTCCGATATGACGTAATATCTGAAATGTGGACCCACGGCCCAATCAGAAACGTTGCTATCAGAAACAATGCCCGACTGTTCTGGACGTAATATGGTCGGTGTTTACATTAGCATCGCTAACACTCAGAGCTAACCTGTACTGGAGAGCATGTGTGTGAAGAAGCAGGAAGTAAAAAGGAACTCACCTTGTGGTATAACCGGCAAGAGAGAAAGCCTTTGAGTTTAGACAGTAGCTGCCGGGTCCCGCATGAGCTCAGACCCATCCTTTTTTTAAAGCTTTATACCCAAAATCAGCACTTTAGAAACAGGAAGTGAAACAGAGGGATATGAGGCATGGCTAGAATGGGTGATCTGTTTGGTATTTTGAGCAAAACACTTCATAGACATGTTTTTTATATATTTTTATATATCTGAGACCTATGCTATTGCCTACAAATAGCATGATAGGTGACCTTTTAAAATATTAACTATTTTGACAATTCTGGTTTTTATTTTAACCAATTTTCTTGATCTTTAAAGGTGGGGTAGGTAAGTTTGAGGAACCAGCTCGAGTGCGCTAGAATTTGAAAATACACAACCGGAAAAAATCAGCCACTTCCTTACAGAGCCCCTCCTCCAACACACACGAACACGCACATGACCAATGAGGGCACGAGATCAGTTTGTGCACAGATGGAAGGCTGACAGGCAGGTAGGCCATCCAGTTACTTTAGCCGGCTCAGATGATTGGTCGTGCTTTTTACAGCGCCACGGCTTCCACAGATGAAATGATTTTATGGATATTTTGTCAAAGCACTTCAGATATTCATTGCTATCAGGATGTTAAGAGCATTCCATGGAATATAACAACAAGTGTATCTCGAGCCGGTTTCTCAAACTTACCTACCCCACCTTTAACATTTGAGAAATGTGTTTATGTTTTCGTTTTTTAAATGTTTTGTCTTAATTGTAAGTAAATTCTATTCTATTATCTAACAACAAAACAAAAAATGGGAAACGTTTTTGAATACGCTTTAAAACTGGCACTTAGAAAATAAAATGTCCAATGAAATTCAAACTCTGAATGTAAGTAAAAAACAACCTAAAAATCCCCCCCTTTTCCCTCCTCAGTGGTCGGTGAGCGGGTGGAGGCTCTCCCAGACTTACCCCCAGACTCCGGTAACGGGCGGGGGGGCAGAGGCGCTCGGGCCCGGCAGGATCTGGCCTCGCTCCCCGCAGAACTCATCAGTCAGATCGGGAACCGCTGCCACCCCAAGATGTACGAGGAGGGCGACCCGGCGGAGAAGCTGGAGCTGGTGAGCGGCACCTCGGTGTTCATCTCCCGCGCTCAGCTGATGAACTGCCACGTGAGCGCAGGGACGAGACACAAAGTGCTGCTGAGACGCCTGCTGGCCGCCTTCTTCGACAGGTCAGTGATCAACATGTAGTCCAACGTATATTGGGTAGAGTGTAGTAACAGGTATGTGTGTGTCAGTGGGTGGGGGATAGAAAATAATAAATGGTGCATTCTCAGATTTGGGAAGTCGTACTTTTCACTTTGGTGTGTTCATGAAAGGACGCTTAAAAAGTATGTGTAGGTAATAAAAACAGTACTTTGAATTGTAATAATTTGAGTACATTTAGCTCATTATACTTCTGTACTTCTAAATAAGTAACGCTTTGAAATCAGGACTTTTATTTACTAATGGAGTATTTTAAGTCAATAGTATTTATACTTTTTCTTAAAGGGGACCTATCATGCAAATTGCACTTTGTGATGTCTTTTATACATAAATATTAGGGCTGTCAGTCGATTAAAATATTTAATCGCGATTAATCGCATGATTGTCCATCGCAAATGAATCGCAATTTCTGTTTTAAATGTTCCTTAGAGGGATATTCTTCTAGTTTTTAATACTCTTATCAACATACGAGTGGACAAATATGCTTTATGCTAATGTTTGTTTATTATCATTTGAACAATGACAAATATCCTCATGAATATTAAACAGAACAACCTCTGAACATTACAGATATTCGCCTCAATTCAACCTGGAACCTCTCATACAATAATACAATACAGTGTGTGTGTGTGTGTGTGGAGATAGACACTGTGATGGATTGTTGGAGCTATGTGCAACTCAAGGCATCTGCTCGACCGGGAGCTGCCTGGACGCTGCAATCATGTTGCGCGCACTATCCGTGCTGAGTGTGCTGACTTTTCGTACAATGTCCCACTGTCTGGCTTCCTGCATAAAGTCAAGTGCTCGGCGAAATGTCGCTCCTCTGTTTTCATTGAAACAGCTCCTTATATCCGTTAGCGCAGCTAGCTAGCACCAGATGCTAACAACAACAATACACGTAAGGTGTGCTCGTTCTCTCTCGCTCGCTCGAGCCACACATACACACACCCTCCCGGTCCTCCCGATGGCCAGTCGGTGCCTGCCAGTGAGCGTGGAAGTGTGGTCTGCCACAAGCGGGCGGCAGGAGCGGGCTGTCAGCATCAGCTTGTAGATGGTATTTTAAACTCGATGCGCTCTGAAACTACGAGGCGGCCGAGGACAAAAAATACACATGCGTTAATCGCGTTAAAATAATTGGTGCCGTTAATTTTTTGTTTGCGTTAACGCGTTATTAACGCGTTAACTTGACAGCCCTAATACATATGTGTCCCCGGTGCGTTGGGGAACTCACGCAGTGTCAGAAAATAAAACCCTCTCTTTTCCTCCGTACCCAAATCTTTTAAAAAAGGGGGTACAACGAGCGGACCCACAGAAAATTGCTATCAGAAACAAGGCCTGACGTGTTTTGGACGTAATCTCGTCTTTGTTTACATTAGCTAGCATCGCTAACACTCAGAGCTAACCTGTACTGGAGAGCACATGTGTTTTAAAAAGCAGGAGATAAAAAAAGGAACTCACCTTGTGATAAACCCGCAAGAGAAAAAGCATTTGAGCTCCATACTGTTTCAGAAATAATCTTTGATGTGGTTTAGAACAGGATGGCGTTTTATCACAGCAGAATTTAACTTTGTCTCCGGTAGAATTCTGATCAGGCATTAGCTCCGCCTCCTCTTTTTTTTTTTTTTTAAGCTAAGGACCCAAAATCCACGTTTCTCTAACAGGGCTGCAAAAAGAGGGGTTTGAGCAGTATGAGGCATGGCTACAATGGGGGATGTTTTTTATAGGTATGGCCCTACAATACTTGTTTCCAATATAGCATAATAGGTCCACTTTAAATTGGAGTTGGAGGCTGGTTCTTCTAACTTTGGTTCGTTAATAAGATTTAAGTCCTAACGTGGAAACAGAATGGACCCTTAAAGAGTCCTCTCCTGCTGATGTTCAGGTGTATATCAGTATGGAGTGCCTCTACTTTAAAGAGTCCTCTCCTGCTGATGTTCAGGTGTATATCAGTATGGAGTGCCTCTACTTTAAAGAGTCCTCTCCTGCTGATGTTCAGGTGTATATCAGTATGTAGTGTCTCTACTTTAAAGAGTCCTCTCCTGCTGATATTCAGTGTATATATCAGTATGTAGTGTCTCTACTTTAAAGAGTCCTCTCCTGCTGATGTTCAGGTGTATATCAGTATGTAGTGTCTCTACTTTAAAGAGTCCTCTCCTGCTGATGTTCAGGTGTATATCAGTATGTAGTGTCTCTACTTTAAAGTGTCCTCTCCTGCTGATGTTCAGGTGTATATCAGTATGTAGTGTCTCTACTTTAAAGAGTCCTCTCCTGCTGATGTTCAGGTGTATATCAGTATGTAGTGTCTCTACTTTAAAGAGTCCTCTCCTGCTGTTCAGGTGTATATCAGTATGTAGTGTCTCTACTTTAAAGAGTCCTCTCCTGCTGATGTTCAGGTGTATATCAGTATGTAGTGTCTCTACTTTAAAGAGTCCTCTCCTGCTGATGTTCAGGTGTATATCAGTATGTAGTGTCTCTACTTTAAAGAGTCCTCTCCTGCTGATGTTCAGGTGTATATCAGTATGTAGTGTCTCTACTTTAAAGAGTCCTCTCCTGCTGATGTTCAGGTGTATATCAGTATGTAGTGTCTCTACTTTAAAGAGTGCTCTCCTGCTGATGTTCAGGTGTATATCAGTATGTAGTGTCTCTACTTTAAAGAGTCCTCTCCTGCTGATGTTCAGGTGTATATCAGTATGTAGTATCTCTATTTTAAAGAGTCCTCTCCTGCTGATGTTCAGGTGTATATCAGTATGTAGTGTCTCTACTTTAAAGAGTCCTTATGGCCCGTGATACAACCTTCTACCAAGTTCCAGAAAAAAAGGTTCCCTGTAAATCTGCTGACACAGAAAGAACATGCCAACAGAACATCCCCTGGTTGGCAGAGGTAGAGAGAGGGCACTCTATAAGCTGAGGTGCTTTATGGACTGAACCTCAGTGAGAATCAATGTCTGCTCACAACCTGCTGAGCTCTGGAAATCTGGGCTTTGAACAAATGGTGTATCTCGGTTCTCACAGAAAGGGCATGTTTTTAGAAGTATTAAAAACAATCTGTGTAATATTTTAAATATGTACCTTTTTCTCTCTGTTATGTTTGCCTTGCTCAGGAGCACTCTGGCTAACAGCTGTGGAACCGGCATCCGCTCTTCAACCAACGACCCCAGCCGGAAACCTCTGGACAACAGAGTGCTGCACGCTGTCAAATGTGAGTCACACACACACACACACACACACACACACACACACACACACACACACACACACACACACACACACACACACACACACACACACACACACACACACACACATACACACACACACTGAGCTGTCGGCATGCAAAGTTAGCAGCTTTGAAATGTACCTTTTACATGGTCAATTCAACTAAATGTAATGAAAAATTAAAGATCATATCATATCTGAATTAAGGATGAAGGTGCTCCAGAACTGTCCCGGCCTAGAAAATGTATTCTACGGAATAAATAAAATATATTTTAGTATAGATCTTAGTTATTTTCCAACCCAATTTTTTTTGTTATTGGCATTTAGTGTCAAACATTGTCGCAGCATATTGTACATTGCATCTTTACATGAATGACATCAATCTGTTCATAGTTCTTTTCAGCAATATGTGCAGCCCTATTTGAAAACACCTCACTATCCCTCCAGTCTATGGCCAGAACTTTGTGCCGAGCTTCATTATTTATTCGCTTTCACACCAAGTACTTTGCCGTACTTATTGCCGGCACTTAGTTCCCCCATGGAACTAAGAACAGATCGCGTTCACACCGGAATAAGTCCCTGAGGGAAGATTACGCAAATGAGCCGCTGACATCACTTCTTCTTCTTCTTCTTCTTCTTCTTCTTCTTCTTCTTCTTCTTCTTCTTCTTCTTCTTCTTCTTCTTCTGCTTTGGGTTTACTGGCAGGCCGCAAACCACTTCACGGCGTATACTGCCACCCGGAGTCCCCGGCCGGAAGTCCCCGGAGTTAGGGACTGGCTTCAGTAGAAGCTGCTGGGACTCCCAGCCTTCCGAGTAAATCGCCAGAATGCCGACACCTCCTCATCTCCACCGCTCCCATGTTTTCTTTTGTGTTGCCATAAGTTATTCTCTCTCCGTTGGTGAGACTAAAATGGGGGTAAAAGTTCCCGGCACTAAGTACTCTTTTTGGTGTGAACGCAAAATTAGGGCTACTAACGGAACTAAACGGGAAAAGTACGGGGAAAGTACTCCGGTGTGAACGCGCCTAAGGAGAGCGAGATACGTTTAAATAAAATATATTTTAGTTTGGATCCTAGTTTAAATGTCCCCAAAACTGTGCAGCCCTATTTCAAAACACCTCACTATCCACTTGCCTTTTCTGTTCGCTTATCATTATCTTACGAGTTGTTTTTTCCCCCTCTTCCTCCAGTCTACTGCCAGAACTTCGCTCCGAGCTTCAAGGAGAGCGAGATGAACGCCATCGCGGCCGACATGTGCACCAACGCCCGGCGCGTGGTGCGAAAAAGCTGGATCCCCAAACTGAAGCTGCTGATGGCCGACAGCGACGCCTACTCCGCCTTTCTTGCCGACAGCGTGAAGATGGAGGCCGACGCGCTGGGGGCGGAGCCTGGCTTTGACCCCGCCTCCTTAGAAGCAGTCGCTGCAGCGGCGGCGGCGGCAGCCAATCACATTGGAACAGGAGGCGGAGCTACGCAAGCGGACAGCCTTCAGGTGGGAGGAGGGGACGGGAGCACTTTGTTTTGAGTGACAGATGGAGGACAGACTGACGACGACGACGAGTGGGAAATGGCGGTTGTTACGGTCGCCATTTTAGTTTTTATTAGGAGAGATTTATTTCTTCTTCTTCTTCTCCACCTCTCCCGCTTCTGCTTTCCCCTCTGTGTGTGTGTGTGTGTGTCTCTTAACGGCCCAGAATGCATCACTTTGGGTTGTCCCTCCTTCCTTGAGAGATGGAAAGATTAGAGAAAGGTGGCAGAGAGAAGAGGTAAACCCCCCTTTGCCTTTTCTCCCCTCTGCCACCTTTCCAGATTGTTTTTATTCCTTTATTGTGTTATGTTTTTAAAAGTGTGTACTGTCACTGAGGCCCTTTTTCTTACCATAATCAGACATTCCCTGGGGAGGGCGGGTCGGGGGAGTCCAGTTCCTTCCCTAAACTCCGGTAACACTGTTGTTTTTTGATATTGAATGTATGCGTGGAGAAGAATCCGGACGCAGCGTGGAGTCAGTGGAAGTTAAGTGAGTACAGAGGGGTTTTTTATATCTTTTTTCTTTGTTTTGTCACTAAAGAGCACGGGATTGATGAGGTCAGAGGTTGAAATGAATATTGATTTGTATATTGGCACAGTTTATGATCTTCCGGACCTCCGCACTACCCCATAGAACCTTTTTAACCCACGCCGGGCATGCTGGGAAATTGAGTTACCAGCTAAAAGAGCTGCATTGTGTGGTTGCAGAAAAGAAAAACTAATATTAGCTCGACTCAAACCTTTTCCCTTCAACTTCGCCCACTTTTTTAAACACTAAAACGTTAAAAAAGACCATTAGCAGTTAACATTTTTTATGTTTAAATTCTTAATTGTTCCTGTTTTATATATGTGTGGTTGTTTTGCCAAGCCTCCTGAAGGAGAGGACACTTGTTACCGATGATTGTCAAAGAGTTTTGCGCGTGATAAATGCACTGTGTTACGAGTATGAGTACAATCGACGCTTTTGTACGTATCAGAAAGAGAAGAAGGGGCGGGGTTTATTTAAGAAAAGGCAACGAAACATTTTAAAAGAATACGAGCTGGAATCCAATTGATATCTTTTTCAATCACCCTTTTTAGTTTTGATTTTAAAAGTCTGAAGGAAAGTCGAGGAATATTCATAAGCGAGTTTCTGCCTTGGAGTTGTGTGTGTGTGTGGTGTGTGTGTGTGTGGTGTGTGTGTGTGTGTGTGTGTGTGTGGTGTGTGTGTGTGTGTGTGTGTGTGTGTGTGTGTGTGTGTGTGTGTGTGTGTGTGTGTGTGTGTGTGTGTGTGTGGTGTTGTGTGTGTGTGTGTGTGTGTGTGTGTGTGTGTGTGTGGTGTGTGTGTGTGTGTGTGTGTGTGTGTGTGTGTGATGAGATGATGGAGCATTGTTCTTTAGCTCGTATTTGAACTGTTTCCCGTTGAATATTAGCAGAAGTACTTTCCTCGGGCTCTGCTGCCTGGATGCGTGCTCGCCTGGCATGGACAACGGTGCTAATTCAGGCATTGCTACATTGCTAGGAATACAGCTCTGTGAGTGTGTGTGTGTGTGAGAGAGACAGTGTGTGTGAGAGTGTGTGTGTGTGAGCCATGCAGCTTTGTGTGTGTGCTGCAGCAGAACAGAGAGAGAGAGAGAGAGGGAGGACAGACGGTGTGTTTTCACACACGCTTGGTCGATTCATTCACCCATCATTGCGGAGAGCTCTCACACACACACACACACACACACACACACACGCTAATACACATTTGGGCGCTGTCAGCCGCAACAGTACACCAGAGCATCATGGGAATTAAAG
>CM053245.1:41307393-41324893 GCA_028583405.1 Pogonophryne albipinna
ACGTCTAAAACTTGGAAGAATAAGGAGTTTTGAAGTTGAAATTGCACTAAATGTCGGTAAAAGAGTGGAAAGACAGTCCCAGAAACACATTTGGCTGAACGTTTTACCCCACTGTCTGTTTTTAAGCACTGCGATATGATAATAATGTGAAGACATCGTGAGGAGGGGGCTTGGCCTGGTTGGAAGTCAGTTTGTCCGGCTGTTGGTTGTGTGTGTGTTGTAATGTTGAACCCCAGGAAAAACAATGGGTTTCGATATTGGCAGAAGCCCTTAAGGCGTAGTGTGCGTATACATCATGTGTAGTATTACAGTGGTTCCCAACCTTTGGTGCTTTCTTGTAACCGCTCACTAAATAGGAATCGGCTCTGAATCCATTGTACGAGCATCCTTGGATGGTCCCATTTCCCGCACAGTGACTCGGATCTGCTCCAAAATGTCATGGGATCTTTCTCGACCAATGCTTCACGATCCCTCCGAGTTTCATGACAATCGTGCAAGAAGTTCTCCTGATGACCAAAATGAACCAAAAACATTTGTTGATCGACTGAACAGGAATTGGATTTGATGATTGATCCAAATGTAAATATTTAGCTCAGCTCTGGTGATAACTAATTGAATGTAAGACAAGCAATTTGTGGACATCGTCTTTGTCTAAAAGGAACTGTTTTGGACATAATCTATATGGAGAACGTCTTAAATATAAGACGCAGAGTCGTCAGCAAAGAGGATAATCGTTATTTCCAAACCTAGTTAAAGATATCTAGACGAATCTGACAATCCCATGTGTCTCGCAGGCAGGGAACCACTGTAGTAATCGCGTTAGACCCCAGTGTTGATTTTTACTGGCTGAAATCGTCTAAGGCAGGCCGGAAATCAGGATGGAAGTTGAAGGTTTTGTCACAAAGATTGTAGAAGTTGTGGTTTCTGAGGGCGAGTGCAGATCTCTCGCTGTGTGTCGTGAACTGGTTCAGAGTCTTCAAGAGGATTGTTTAGAGACAATTCAATGAGGCACAGCAAAAGGGATATTTTTTTTAATATCGTGTTTTATTTCCTCGGATTTAGAGGAAAAGTCAAGAGCCGATAGCTAGTTGTTACGAAGAGGAGAAAGCTGACGTTCTGAACACTCCTGCCCTGCAAAGAGGAAAGACTGAATCCAGTACTAGGAATATGTTTTTGGCTTATCGTCACTCTTTAGGACAGATATGCCTGAGCACAGTTTCACAACTAAAGGTTGAAGCGATACGAGTTTGGCCGCGTTTCTAGAAGAGCTTTGTACACATTTCAAAAGTTTTCTTATTGTTTTACAATTTCATTTTCTGTTGCTGTTATGTTTTCTTACATTTTGAGCTAGTCGTGTAATCTAGTCCTTTTTTCTTTGTTAAAGGTTATTTTTGAGACAGATGCTACTACTAATAATAATTCAACATTAACACCCGTAGAGTTGCCAAGTTGTGTTTTAAAAAAAAGAAAAAGACAAAAAGAGAAGGAGACATGGTTAGCTGTAAAATAGTTTAGAGAAAGAGAACCACATATTTTTACATTGTTGTGTGAGAGATGCTGCGGACGGGGGGGGGGGGGGGAGGGGGGTTAATGCTGGACCAGATGTTTGGTTTTCACTGTAATGCAGCTGGACCAGGAAGTAAAGAAACACGGACGGATGGACGGTCGATGCGACAAAACGCTGTCGGGCTCACATCATTTTAAGACTCCAAGTCTGAATGTCCGCTTGAAAAAAAAAATCATGGATCAAATCCTACTCTCCGATGTCTTGTGACGATAAACACTTCTTTCCATTAGAAATCGACCCAAAGTAAGATTACTTGACCTGGTTCTCGGACCAGCTTTTTCCACTAAGAATAAGCTACTGCTGCTTGAATGTTTTCTATGTTTAGACGCCCCCTGGTGGCTGAAAGCAGCTACTGCAGCTCAGAGAAGGGGGGGCTCTTTACCTGCAGTACCTGTGCTCACCACCAGGGGGGCGCCACAGTGATCCTACACAAGCTAAGATTGTACCGAAAAAGTCTCGATCACTGTATCCATCGGAGCACCTTAACAGCCGGCCGCCGGAGGCTTCTGCTGCTAATTTTTTTACAAAAACACGACACAAAACCCGACAAAAATGTCCGACAAGATGCCAAATAAAGCTGTCAGCAGATTGAAAGTTGCTGACCCGTATTCCCAAAAACAAAAAAGAGCACCGCAGATGTTTTTCGACTCGTCCATCCGTGTCCAGTTCTCACTCCTGATTGCACTGCCGATCCACAGAGAGGAACCAAAGTGACAAAGAGAGAGTGGAATAATCTTTAAAATAAAAAAGCACCTTGGGGCGAGCGCCAAAGCCCTCCGCACCTTTCAGAGCTCGATGATGTCACTTCCTGTCTGTGGGTCGGATGCTGGTGGACTTTTATTGTGGGGGGAGGGTGGGAATCGAGATGTAATGTGAGGGTTATTTTTGTAAGTTCCTTATTTCTGTTGTTTTTATCTTTTTGTACTATTATTCCCTTTTTTATTTTGTATGTTTTCTCTTATCTCTCTCTTTACGACATTTGTTGTTTACTGTAAAAAATGATGATGATGATGATGATGATGATGATGATGTGCCCAAATCGACCTGTCCTTCCTCCAGGTGGGAAGCTGGGATCATGGACTGTGCAAACTCCCCTGCACGGGGGTGGGGAGTTAAAGGGGGGAGTTTAGGAGGGTGAGGGTTGGAGTTCAGATTCAAACAGGGTTCCTACATGAAATTAATTTGGATAATTCTTTTTTTTTTTTTTTTTTATCCCATAAAAATGTGTGCGAAAGTTTAAGAGAGTGGTGCAGGAATGAGTCCAAAACCGGACTTCCGTCTTGAGAAGATTCAAATGTGTTTTTGGTTGTTAAAAACAGAGGTTGCTAACAAGTGTCTAAATGAGCCGACTAAACGTCATCCCGCCCAACATTAGCCTCCTTTAGCTTAGCGGTGGTGACGTGAAGTCATGCTGAACAAAACGTGTAAGTATCATAAATGTTTGTTTGACACAAAAAGCCAATGGAAACATCCCATTAGCTTAGAACCAGGAAGATGCTAACTTGTAGCTCATCACTGCACCACTCTCATTACTTTCTAAACAAGCACAAGTGTTTCAGTTTGACGATGAGTCGCTGTCTCTTTAGAAACTGCTTCTGGCTGATAATCAGACGCTCATGTCAAAATCATTGAAGGAAGCAAAGATGGAAACGACTTGATGTCTTTTCAACTCTGTCGAAAGTAATTGCACTGACTGTCATATGTACTGCATGGAGAAGTGTGTGATCTTGTTGACGGTCGTATTTCCCATTTTTAAAACAAATGTTTGAATCCAATCATAAGAAAAATCCACCCTCAATCACTGGTTTCAGAAATCACATATTGTGACTCTCGGCTAACGCTACTTTAGCTCATTTTCTGGGAACATTTAAGCACATCGAGCAAACAGAGATTAATACAAGCATTCATTTGGCAACGTATCAAATTCCAATATCCACTCTCCTTTGGGCTCAGTTTGTACCCACTCCTGAGGGACATTTCTGTCTTATTAGCTGCTAAACACTCTAATTTTACGACGCTTTTGGAAACCGAGGGTGGGTTTTTCTCATGTAGAAACCTGGAGGAATGTCTCGACTTGTGTTGTGCAAAAACTGGCTAAACTTGAGTACGGAGGAGCGAGGGAAGTGGATCAAATCGAGATGGAGATCCTGAATCCACATTGTTTATCTCTCCCTCTCCGCTCAGCCTTCCTCTTCCTCTGCGCTGCAGCGTGACCTCATCACCCCTCGACCTTTCCCCCCTCCTCTCTTCCTGCAGGACTGTAGTCTTCTATCCAGAAACATTTACTCTCCCAAAATCCCCACACACCAGAGACAACACTCACAGATAAATAAATAAATATATATATACTGTATATGTATAAATGGATACAAAACGGGCAAACCTCTGAGATACAGAAGCTCACACACACCTCGAAGTGTGTCTTTGTGTCACTGATGCAGTTTTACCAGTTTACCTCGGGAGCTAGCAGCCATAGCAGACCTTAACGGCCACAGATCTCTGAGCAGCTTTTACTCCGTTACAAAGCAGGTACACACTCTTTTTGATTTTCAGGAACTCAACCAGGAGCCTCAGCAGAGCTCCGGGAACATCGAATGCATCCAGAACAGGGTTTTCACAGAATAACAGGACACAAAGCGAGAATCAACAGATTTACCTCAGAGTTATACTACAGAATGGGGGGGGAGGGGGAGGGGCTTACATATGAACCATATAGCAGCCGTGAATGACTATTTTTTATTCCTTGTCTCTGGTGTCGTCGGGCGAGATTTACTCAGCAGAACTCTTCTGTTTTTGTCTCTCACTATAAATATATAAATATATAAACTGTACATTATGACTTAGAAGCACTATCGAAGTTTGATTGTTAGATGTGCACTCGCAGCATGAGGTATTATTCTTTATTATAACCCAGAAAAAATAAATAAAAACAAAAGCAGATTTTTTTGGACAAAAAGAGGATTTAAAAAACCAATGCAGTAACTCGACGGACGTCAGAAAATACCCTTCCCTACACTGACAGACACACAGACCCCGCCCCCTGCCGTGTTAGCCCCGCCCCCATCCAACCAACCAATCGCCCCCCTCAGCCCCGTGTACATGCCAGTGTTTCCCCATGTGTTCCAAGTGCCAATAACTTTGTGAATTCCTAACTGTGACCCAGTAATAAAGATTTAATTGCACATTAACTACTGTAAAGAGAAACGAAACCAGACTGATTAAAAATGAGGAAAAATCTGAATATCTTAATAAAATGTTTTTAACAAACAGGACTGACCTTACTGCTGCGTCGGCTCTTTATTCACGCTTCATTCAGAATACTCTACAGGATGAATGTTTTTAATGGTGGTTTGTTGGATTTCATGTCTTTTTAAGTGGAAATATGTGGCTTTTGCTGAACAACGGCCACAACAGAATAATGTCATGTTGAATTTCTTTATAGCCCAACATTAGCCACCTTTAGCTTAGCGGTGGTGACGTGAAATCATGTGACCGTGCTGTAGTTCCTTTATAGCTCAACATTAGCCTCCTTTAGCTTAGTGGTGTTGACGTGAAGACATGTGACCGTGCTGTAGTTCCTTTAGAGCCCAACATTAGCCACCTTTAGCTTAGCGGTGGTGACGTGAAGTCATGTGACTGCTGTAATTCCTTTATAGCCCAACATTAGCCACCTTTAGCTTAGCGGTGGAGACGTGAAGTCATGTGACCGTGCTGTAGTTCCTTTATAGCCTAACATTGTTCTTTACAACATGCTTTACTAAGACTTTGAAGAACTTTCTAAAGCATATGATGCTATAACTTTTATTATTTTTGTATGACATAACATACTATGACTTTTTCTATGCATTTCTTCAATTGTGTCTTTTCAGGATTTTATATGGCATAGTAAAAAATTACATCAGATTCTTGTTTCATAGTCGAATCCACACAAGATAATTGCAAATACATCCATTTATAGTTGTCAAACTGTATAAATAATAAGTATATTTGCAATTGTTTAAGATGTAGGGTTTACATCAGTCTATAGTATAAACAAATATATAATGTACTCAACATAACACACCATTAAAAGACTTATGCACACAAACACACGAAAAAAAGAGTCTTGTAGAATCTGTTATAGACAGACGATGGTTGGAGCACAGCAGGAATACGACTGTTTTATTTCTCAGGACGCCTCTCTTCTCTCAGTTTATTTCCAGAGTCTCTTTAGTCCGTACAGCCACCAGAGACTCGCTCCGCTCATTACAGCTAAAGTTAAAAAGTCACATGACGCCTCTTCTGTTCCCAGGAGAGGAAGTAATGAAGAGTGCCTCTCAATTAAAAATTACTCCTGAAACATGTGCTGGAAGCTTTCATCTAAAAAATGAAACACAGAGCGATATGTACTGCAAGAATCCACTTCAAGACAATGGTACTTGCGTACCATGCTGTGAATGGATCTGGCCCTTCCTACATCCAGGACATGGTTAAACTGTACACCCCAGCACGTGCACTCCGCTCTGCATCAACCAAACAGCTCGCTGCACCATCGCTGCCAAGGGGACCCAAGTTCCCATCAGCAAAAACACGTGGGTTTGCTATCCTGGCTCCAAAATGGTGGAATGAGCTCCCCATTGACATCAGGACAGCAGATAGCTTACACACCTTCTGGCGCAGACTGAAAACTCATCTCTTTCGACTCCACTTCGAGCGATAGAACCAGGGCCGTATTCACCATATACATTGGGGGGGACACATCCCCCCCAATATTCAGATACACTCAAAATGTCCCCCCCAATAAATAGCAAAAAAAACAAAACGTTTTAATCTTTTAATTTTTTCATTAAAATAAAATTGCTATTCTATGACTTCTTTATTTTGGTTATTTGTATACTTGAAAATCTATATTTTCTGTTATTGTGAACTTCACCAAAATGATATTTCTTTTCATATGTAAATTGGTTCCTTATTTTGTACCCGGGGGTGTATTTCGCTGTTGCACGTCTGAGTCCACCTTCAGTTAGCTTGATACTCCAAGCAGGTCAGTCATGTTTTAATTTGCCCTCCATCAGTTCTGGTATCTTTTCTAGTTAGCCCTAAAGTAATTATATTATTTTATTTCGTAATGGTAATGTTAATGAACCCTCCGGTTTAGCTTCTTTGTGTAAGTAACTTGTAGTTCTGATGTTAAAACTGAACTTTTCAGGAATAGTAGCTAACTAGCTGTGGGCTATCTGGTTTCAGTTGTTAGCCAGGGTTTGGCGGGCTAGTGTCAGCTATGTGGAAAATGACGGTGTCGTTTTGGATGTAATCCAATAGATATTTATTCATGTGGATTATTTCTATTTTATTTTGTAATTTGTAGGGTGTGGAAAGATTTAAAACTGTGATGTGTGACACCTATGGAATACCAAAGGTGCCAGTATTAATTAAATAATAAATACTCAATTATTATGAAATAGTATTTCATAATCGTCAGAAGCATTTAAAAGATACTCACACGCAGGAGGTTTGCAGTGTGCATCATAGCTTGTGCTGGGTTTAGAACGCTCAGAATTGCTAATAAACATGTTTAATTATCTTATATCCAGCGCGGCTGACCCGTATTCATCACATCAGCAACTGCAGATCGCCGAGGTCAAGCTGTAAGCATGAGCAAGAGGAAGGATGGCAGTGACATTAGACAGTTTTTTGGGCAGCCTCAGAAAAGAAAAAAAGTAAGTTAAGAGCAGTGAGAAAGTGAGTATTGTTACCAGTCAGATAGCTTGTTTACTGATAATATTTCTTCCATGTTCACTCTGGTGTGTTCAGAGTAAAGAGAGAGAGGGAGAGAGAGAATGTGAGCATGGCGACCAGACAGGGAGAGTGTGCGCTGGTGACATGGAGGTAAGTCAGAAAGGAGCTATATTGATGGTTAAGACAGAATAATGACAACATAGCAGTCTAATGTTAATGTACAGACTCCTGTGTCCCCCCATATGTATAATGTGTATCAACAGTCTTTCTAGTCAATAGTTTACTGATATTTCTTCCACAAACCTGTCCGCAAACCTACAAAGCGTTACACCGGTCAGGCTGCAGCCCATATCCATCCCGATGCCCAGTCCTTGTACAGAGTCCAATTCTACAATGCCTTGGACACAGTGAATACTCAATTCATAGAGAGGTTTGAACAAGCTGGATTCCACAAGCTGCAGCAGCTTGAAAATGTGCTGCTACACGGAGACATGGACAAGGTGGTAGAAGAGTATCCTGAATTGAATTCAAGACTACTGCAGGTGCAGCTGGCCATGTTTGGGGCTAATTACACCTATGAAACAAGCTCAGATGTTGCTAGCATTATTCGGGAAATGGTGCCAGAGGTGAGAGGTCTCTACGGTCAGGTGGAAGCTTTAGTAAGGCTTCTGTTGGTCGTCCCTGCCTCTTCTGCAGAGGCTGAGAGGAGTTTTAGTGCCCTGAGGAGGCTTAAGACATGGCTTAGATCATCGATGAGTCAAACGTGGCTGAATAATGTGGCCATATGTCATGTGCACCAGAAGAAACTGGACAGACTGGACCTTGAAGGAATATGCCAGTCTTTTATCGGTGCCAACGATAAGCGCAAAAAGGCTTTTGGGTCCTTTACTTGAGGGTTGGGCTTTTTGGGCGGCTGTCTGGGAGGAAGTTGGGGGTCTTTTTGATTTTGAATGAGCGGCAAGCAGCTAGTGCGAGTCGTGGCTGTAAAACAAAAGGGCAATAAAGTGTTCCTGTTTCTACTGAAATTGCGTGGCACAGACCTTTCTATGGATTGAAATGCTTTAATGTGATTATGGTTATAGTTGTACTTTATTCATCCCTAATCTCTGCCATTACAAACAACAAAACAAGAAAAGCTAAACTAGATAAAATAGGGCGATGTAATACAATGCACAATTAGACATTATGGTAAAACATTTTAACCAGTTAACCCCCAAGCCTGTTTTTCAGGTCGCAGGTTTGAAAATGACATTCCCAGAACAATTGACTATATCTTCACTTCTAAAAATGGTTAAATGAATAATCTTTTTTCTCAAAGTAATGATAAACCTGTGAGTTGGATGTAGAAACAGTCAGAATCAATATAGATGTTTTTAAAGTAAATTCAGATTGAACATAGTAAAAAAATGTAAATGATAGTGTCCGTGCAAAAAATAAACCATTACTTATTGTGAAAACCAGCCTTGAATGATGGGATAGTAGACTAAAAGCTTTAGGAATCCAAACTAACATATAATAAGTACCCTGTATCAAGATTGATGCAAAACAAGTATTTCCAAGGCACACCTTTATATGATCATTATAGTTATACAAAATAAGAGAATAACAGAATAACAGGTATGAAATCATTCCAACTCATACTACAGTTTAAAAAGGGAGTGATTTGTAAAATATGCATAAAGAAAAAGTAAATCTGTTCAGTTCTGTTTCACATGGGTGTTGTTGAGATGTATCCATAGATTTAGTCCCTAATGTTGCTCTCAAAGTGCACCAGAGTGATGCTTTTAACTTCAACATTTAAAAAAAAATCTTCCCGGACCCCCCTAGAGGAGGTTAGATCCCCCGCCCGCCCACACCCCCCGTCAAATTGTCCCACCCACATTGAGGATGCTTCCTACACCCATGCCTGAGACACAGTATCGTGACTATTCTTGTGTTTTGCCCCCACGGGCAGGGGCATGGGGTTTAACAGGTTTTATAGTATCCAATGTGTTAGTGATTTTTTATGTATTTTCCTTTAGAATGGCAGGAAATTAGTATTCAAATTTTTATTGAATTTTTGGTCCCCCCCAATGTTGACTCCATGAATACGGCCCTGGATAGAACTATTAACAAAGCACTTATATACTAATAAAGAGCTGGCTTATCTAAAGCCAGTTGAGTAGCACTTGAAATGTTTTTGCTCTATGAAGCCTGATGTACTTTATGATTCTGTTTTCTTCAAGTTTCTATTTTGTTGGTCGAACGCACTTATTGTAAGTCGCTTTGGATAAAAGCGTCAGCTAAATGCAATGTAATGTAATATGTAACTAATTCAAACAACGTGGGGAGAAGCCACTGTTCAAATCTAAACAGCCCTATTATGCTAATTTTCAGGTGTATATCAGTATTTAGTGTCTCTACTTTAAAGAGTCGTCTCCTGCTGATGTTCAGGTGTATATCAGTATGTAGTGTCTCTACTTTAAAGAGTCCTCTCCTGCTAATTTTCAGGTGTATATCAGTATTTAGTGTCTCTACTTTAAAGAGTCGTCTCCTGCTGATGTTCAGGTGTATATCAGTATGTAGTGTCTCTACTTTAAAGAGTCCTCTCCTGCTGATGTTCAGGTGTATATCAGTATGTAGTGTCTCTACTTTAAAGAGTCCTCTCCTGCTGATGTTCAGGTGTATATCAGTATGTAGTGTCTCTACTTTAAAGAGTCCTCTCCTGCTGATGTTCAGGTGTATATCAGTATGTAGTGTCTCTACTTTAAAGAGTCCTCTCCTGCTGATGTTCAGGTGTATATCAGTATGTAGTGTCTCTACTTTAAAGAGTCCTCTCCTGCTGATGTTCAGGTGTATATCAGTATGTAGTGTCTCTACTTTAAAGAGTCCTCTCCTGCTGATGTTCAGGTGTATATCAGTATGTAGTGTCTCTACTTTAAAGAGTCCTCTCCTGCTGATGTTCAGGTGTATATCAGTATGTAGTGCCTCTACTTTAAAGAGTCCTCTCCTGCTGATGTTCAGGTGTATATCAGCATGTAGTGTCTCTACTTTAAAGAGTCCTCTCCTGCTGATGTTCAGGTGTATATCAGTATGTAGTATCTCTACTTTAAAGAGTCCTCTCCTGCTGATGTTCAGGTGTATATCAGTATGTAGTGTCTCTACTTTAAAGAGTCCTCTCCTGCTGATGTTCAGGTGTATATCAGTATGTAGTGTCTCTACTTTAAAGAGTCCTCTCCTGCTGATGTTCAGGTGTATATCAGTATGTAGTGCCTCTACTTTAAAGAGTCCTCTCCTGCTGATGTTCAGGTGTATATCAGCATGTAGTGTCTCTACTTTAAAGAGTCCTCTCCTGCTGATGTTCTGGTGTATATCAGTATGTAGTGTCTCTACTTTAAAGAGTCCTCTCCTGCTGATGTTCAGGTGTATATCAGTATGTAGTGTCTCTACTTTAAAGAGTCCTCTCCTGCTGATGTTCAGGTGTATATCAGTATGTAGTGTCTCTACTTTAAAGAGTCCTCTCCTGCTGATGTTCTGGTGTATATCTGTATGTAGTGTCTCTACTTTAAAGAGTCCTCTCCTGCTGATGTTCAGGTGTATATCAGTATGTAGTGTCTCTACTTTAAAGAGTCCTCTCCTGCTGATGTTCAGGTTCATATCAGTATGTAGTGTCTCTACTTTAAAGAGTCCTCTCCTGCTGAGTTTCAGGTGTATATCAGTATAGTGTCTCTACTTTAAAGAGTCCTCTCCTGCTGATATTCAGGTGTATATCAGTATGTAGTGTCTCTACTTTAAAGAGTCCTCTTCTGCTGATGTTCAGGTGTATATCAGTATGTAGTGTCTCTACTTTAAAGAGTCCTCTCCTGCTGATGTTCAGGTCAGTGGCGCCAGCAGGGGGGGGCCAGGGGGGGCCATGGCCACCCTGATATATTTGTTGGCCCCCCCACTGCCCCCCCCCTGCTGGCGCCACTGCACACACCACCTCGCCAGTCAGGTATGCGTCGTAGTTTATCTGATATTTAACAACAAATACACAGCCAGTCGCTTGATTTGAGCTTCCAACGCTCATACTGCAGCCCCTCCCTCTCCCTCTGCTACCATGGTAACACTCTGATACTCGCGCACACCACTCTGATACTCGCGTGCACCACTCTGATACTCGCGCACACCACTCTGATACTCGCGCACACCACTCTGATACTCGGCGCACCACTCTGATACTCGCGCACACCACTCTGATACTCGCGCACACCACTCTGATACTCGGCGCACCACTCTGATACTCGCGTGCACCACTCTGATACTCGCGCACACCACTCTGATACTCGCGCACACCACTCTGATACTCGCGCACACCACTCTGATACTCGGCGCACATCACTCTGAGATTCGCACAGACAGCAGCAGGTTGCAGCAAAACGTTTCTTTCTACTGACTTTTCTACTGACTTGACACAAATCCACCAGACTTCTAGAAGGTAAGTCATATACGTTCGTTGCCTGTTAAGCCCCACAACACTTTAGGCTTTAGTGTGTTAGCTTTAGGTAGCAAAAAACGGAGATATGCTTACCTTTAGCTGTTATTCTGATCAAAATGTGTGTTCAATCGCATTAAAACGAGAAAAACGCTGGAAGACCTGGAAAACAGGCTCGGGGCTCAGTAAAGGCTGGCTTGACTTCAGGTATAATTAGTCTGTAAACACACTTTGGCAGCTATCCTAGTTAGCGTTAGTTTAGCTTGCTAAGCTAACATTAGCTGATGTCGGTATGCTGGGCTGGTGTAATGCGTAGGCTACTATTAATCACTGCTGTGTGTAATGTCAATTTGCAGAAAATGAAGAGAAATTCAACAGACATCTCTTCTTATTTTAAGAAGAAGATGAGTCAAGGAGAGACAGAGCTGGCAGGGGAGCAGCAGCATAGGGCTAGTGAGGAGATGGCCATACATGCTAGAAAGTACATGTGGAACTCTTTTTAGTAAAAGTGAAACTAAAACGTAAGTACAGTTTTATTAATGTGATTGTGACCTTAGTAATCATTTAAGTCTTCTACACACTTTAGGTCTGCAGCTCCTTCAAAATGATGGCTCCTTCCCTGATGGCTTCCTCAGGATTGTAGCTGACATCCTCGTGGATTCATCTTCTTATTACAGACACATGCATTTCCTAACATTCGGTCTATATGCTGTAAAATGTATTATCTCTTCGATTTACACACGGCATCTATTGCAAGTCTGTCCGTCCTGGGAGAGGGATCCCTCCTCTGTTGCTCTCCCTGAGGTTTCTCCCATGTTCCCTTTAAACTGTGGGTTTTCTCTGGAGGTTTTTCCTTGTACGATGTGAGGGTCTAAGGACAGAGGGTCTAAGGACAGAGGGTCTAAGGATAGAGGGTGTTGTTTTTTCTCATACTGATATTCTGAACAATCTGTGCTGTTGTATTTGCTGTAAAGTGTCTCTACTGTAGGCTAATTTTATTATATGTACAGCACTTTGGCTCAACCAAACATCGTTTATAAATGTGCTATATAAATAAAACTTGATTTGTTTGATTTGATTTGAAACGAGAATCTATGCAGTTTTTCCTCTTCTGTGTTCTGAGGTTATGAGCCGACCATTAGTCAAGTTTGTTTTCATAATGTTCTGTATGCTAATTTAAAAAAGGGTAACCAGTTTGTTTATAAAGTATAAATATACATTTTCAAAACAAATGGAATACAAGCTGTATTACTCTCACCACAGTGGCCTCATCTAAAGAAATAGAAATATGTCTCGTCGCCTATTTTCTGTCTAACACTAAAAGGTGGTGTTTTGTATCATTTATAATGTTTTGAATTTGCTATAAAGGTCAATAATAGATGGTGTTTTTGTGTTCAATCACAGAATGTATTTACCATTTTATACCCCTTGTGTTTTTGGGTCCTGTTGAAATAAAATAGTCATGTTTTAAAACTTGATTTAATAAAGTCATGTCAATCATCTTTGATCCCAGTGTGACACAAACAGCTTTGTTCTAAAACTATTTATAACCTAGAGACAGAATATAACTGAAGAACATGTTGTGTATTGTATGTGTTGAGAATGCTGAACATGTTGTGCCTTACAATAAAGGAACTTATTTAAATTAAGCTGTATTTGTCTTTTTAAAAGGAAAGAACAACTAGCATATAAAAAAATAAAATCACCAACACATGTATACATAACACAATACAAGGTTCTTTTAAATGTTGTTTGAAGTAAAATGTTAACTATCCGTATTATATTCACTTCAGATGAATAGTATCAGAAAATGTAAAATAAGAAACCAAAGTATATCAGTAGGTGATTCTCTTTGCCATTGTTTTCATCTAGTCTATACTTTTACAACAATTACATTCTTGGTTTTGGTGGGCCACCCCTATGATACATGTCTGGAGGCGCCACTGGTTCAGGTGTATATCAGTATGTAGTGTCTCTACTTTAAAGAGTCCTCTCCTGATGATGTTCAGGTGTATATCAGTATGTAGTGTCTCTACTTTAAAGAGTCCTCTCCTGCTGATGTTCAGGTGTATATCAGTATGTAGTGTCTCTACTTTAAAGAGTCCTCTCCTGCTGATGTTCAGGTGTATATCAGTATGTAGTGTCTCTACTTTAAAGAGTCCTCTCCTGATGATGTTCAGGTGTATATCAGTATGTAGTGTCTCTGCTTTAAAGAGTCCTCTCCTGCTGATGTTCAGGTGTATATCAGTATGTAGTGTCTCTACTTTAAAGAGTCCTCTCCTGCTGATGTTCAGGTGTATATCAGTATGTAGTGTCTCTACTTTAAAGAGTGCTCTCCTGATGATGTTCAGGTGTATATCAGTATGTAGTGTCTCTACTTTAAAGAGTCCTCTCCTGCTGATGTTCAGGTGTATATCAGTATGTAGTGTCTCTACTTTAAAGAGTCCTCTCCTGCTGATGTTCAGGTGTATATCAGTATGTAGTGTCTCTACTTTAAAGAGTCCTCTCCTGCTGATGTTCAGGTGTATATCAGTATGTAGTGTCTCTACTTTAAAGAGTCCTCTCCAGCTGATGTTCAGGTGTATATCAGTATGTAGTGTCTCTACTTTAAAGAGTCCTCTCCTGCTGATGTTCAGGTGTATATCAGTATGTAGTGTCTCTACTTTAAAGAGTCCTCTCCTGCTGATGTTCAGGTGTATATCAGTATGTAGTGTCTCTACTTTAAAGAGTCCTCTCCTGCTGATGTTCAGGTGTATATCAGTATGTAGTGTCTCTACTTTAAAGAGTCCTCTCCTGCTGATGTTCAGGTGTATATCAGTATGTAGTGTCTCTACTTTAAAGAGTCCTCTCCTGCTGATGTTCAGGTGTATATCAGTATGTAGTGTCTCTACTTTAAAGAGTCCTCTCCTGCTGATGTTCAGGTGTATATCAGTATGTAGTGTCTCTACTTTAAAGAGTCCTCTCCTGCTGATGTTCAGGTGTATATCAGTATGTAGTGTCTCTACTTTAAAGAGTCCTCTCCTGCTGATGTTCAGGTGGATATCAGTATGTAGTGTCTCTACTTTAAAGAGTCCTCTCCTGCTGATGTTCAGGTGGATATCAGTATGTAGTGTCTCTACTTTAAAGAGTCCTCTCCTGCTGATGTTCAGGTGGATATCAGTATGTAGTGTCTCTACTTTAAAGAGTCCTCTCCTGCTGATGTTCAGGTGGATATCAGTATGTAGTGTCTCTACTTTAAAGAGTCCTCTCCTGCTGATGTTCAGGTGGATATCAGTATGTAGTGTCTCTACTTTAAAGAGTCCTCTCCTGCTGATGTTCAGGTGGATATCAGTATGTAGTGTCTCTACTTTAAAGAGTCCTCTCCTGCTGATGTTCAGGTGGATATCAGTATGTAGTGTCTCTACTTTAAAGAGTCCTCTCCTGCTGATGTTCAGGTGGATATCAGTATGTAGTGTCTCTACTTTAAAGAGTCCTCTCCTGCTGATGTTCAGGTGTATATCAGCATGTAGTGTCTCTACTTTAAAGAGTCCTCTCCTGCTGATGTGCAGGTGTATATCAGTATGTAGTGTCTCTACTTTAAAGAGTCCTCTCCTGCTGATGTTCAGGTGTATATCAGCATGTAGTGTCTCTACTTTAAAGAGTCCTCTCCTGCTGATGTTCAGGTGGATATCAGTATGTAGTGTCTCTACTTTAAAGAGTCCTCTCCTGCTGATGTTCAGGTGGATATCAGTATGTAGTGTCTCTACTTTAAAGAGTCCTCTCCTGCTGATGTTCAGGTGGATATCAGTATGTAGTGTCTCTACTTTAAAGAGTCCTCTCCTGCTGATGTTCAGGTGGATATCAGTATGTAGATATTCAGGTCTTCCTTCTCTTGGAGATCGTTCAAAAACATGATTTTTTTATTAAGATTTGGAAAGAAGCCAGATATCAGGTGGTGATTACGTTCTTTTGAAAGGTACGCCTTAAAGCAGGGGTGTCAAACTAAATTTCATCGCGGGCCACATTAGAATTATGGTTGCACTCAAAGGGCCGGTGGTAACTTTAAGACTATATAAATATGCATAGATAAATATATATAATATAATGTATTATTTAACAATATTTCCTCTGCATTGGATTGATAGGGTAATAACTTAACTACGTCTGAAAGCAGAAGTCTAGGGCAAATAATTGAAAGTAATTATTTCAAGTCTCTTCAGTGGGCTTCTCACAAAACGAGATGCATTGTGGGACATGTAGTTTATGGGCAACGTGCTCCTGTAAAGCGGCACGTAACCTTATAATAAACTTATTATATTCTTTGCAAGCTCTTGTGGGCCACATACAATGAGGTGGCGGGCCGGATTTGGCCCCCGGGCCTTGAGTTTGACACCCCTGCCTTAAAGTGTTAAGATCCTATTTAAATCTGATGAAAACACAAGGATTTTAATGTTTAAAAATGTCAGAAAATGACTTTTAACTGGAGACATGTTTGTTTGATCTGCTCTATTTGTGGCTGGTAAACAAAGCCTGAAACTATTTAAAAATTCAGCTAAACTTATTCATGCTAAATAATTGAAGATTTGTCACAATGTTCACTGCCATGATGCAATCAATCTGTAGTTCGTTTTTGGATGAATTCTCTGATTAATCTTTTAGACCCAGATGTGGAAACAGAAGAAAACACTGAGACGTGATGAAACAGTTTATATAGATGTAGTCAAATGCAAACAGAGAGCCTGAACATTAAGGAAATACAATATAAATCCTTCCATTATGAGAGTCCAGTAGCTGCTCTCTCTGTGCAGAGGTCTGAGTGAACAGAAACCACATCAGGTTCGTTTATGCTGCAGACATTTCCCCACTGAAGCATTTAAAGAGTGAGAGCATGAATATGTAAAAGCACACATGAAGATTAGACGACCTTAGCATTAAACGCACGGCCATCTGACCTCCGACTGCTTTGGTCAAAAAAAAGCAATGGAGATGTCATTAAATGTCTTATTTGATCATTTCATTTAAGGCAAAAAAACACAAGTAAAAAGACAAATCAAGCGGGATTTAAAATACATGTCTGCATAAAGCCTTTGTACAGGAGTAATGTGCATTTACAAAGCATTGTACAGCACTGCAACACACCCTTGCGTGGGTAGAGTAACCTGACATGACACAAAGAACCACCATGACCTTCAGCGTCCAGCAGAGGGCGCTGCGAGCCTAAAACTGAGCCGCCTGCGAGGCTTCCTGCCCAGCAACTGTTCCTCCTCTCCTTGAAGCTTTTCAATCAAACACAGCAAACCCATTCGCTCCCAGACAAGGTTGAGAGGAACAAAGCCTCGGCCAATCGAGTGCTGCAAGACCATCACCTTCAGGAAAGGAAATAAAACGTTGCAGTCCGCTGAGAAAGTGTGAGAGAAAGCACGAGCGTCTGGTGTCAAGGAGGAACTGCCTCGAGCTACTATGAGTCGACATGCTTTTGTTTTGACTTCAGAGCTGACTCACTGAAATACGCTGATCAGTTAAAAGAAGGATGCTGTCTGCTGGACTGGCATGGTGTCCTTCTTCCAGTCCAGCAGACAGCAGCTCATTTCACTGTCACTTCTTTTCAGCATGATGACTAGGACTTGATTCACACGTAGGCATAAACATACTGCACATTTCACGATATATAAAAATATATTTAAGGCAACACTGAAAAACCCCTCACCCTCCCACGCTGCTCCTGTCTGCACGAAGAACGGCGTCTTAATTGATTTAACAGTTCATTCATCCTGATTTATCAC
>CM053245.1:41329893-41354893 GCA_028583405.1 Pogonophryne albipinna
GGTGACGTGAAGTCATGTGACCGTGCTGTAGATCCTTTATAGCCCAACATTAGCCTCCTTTAGCTTAGCGTTGGTGACATGAAGTCATGTGACCGTGCTGTAGTTCCTTTATAGCCCAACATTAGCCGCCTTTAGCTTAGCGGTGGTGACGTGAAGTCATGTGACCGTGCTGTAGTTCCTTTATAGCCCAACATTAGCCTCCTTTAGCTTAGCGTTGGTGACATGAAGTCATGTGACCATCCTGTAGTTCCTTTATAGCCCAACATTAGCCACCTTTAGCTTAGCAGTGGTGACGTGAAGTCATGTGACCGTGCTGTAGTTTCTTTATAGCCCAACATTAGCCTCCTTTAGCTTAGCGTTGGTGACATGAAGTCATGTGACCGTCCTGTAGTTCCTTTATAGCCCAATATTAGCCACCTTTAGCTTAGCAGTGGTGACGTGAAGTCATGTGACCGTGCTGTAGTTCCTTTATAGCCCAATATTAGCCACCTTTAGCTTAGCGTTGGTGACATGAAGTCATGTGACCGTGCTGTAGTTCCTTTATAGCCCAACATTAGCCGCCTTTAGCTTAGCGGTGGTGACGTGAAGTCATGTGACCGTGCTGTAGTTCCTTTATAGCCCAACATTAGCCTCCTTTAGCTTAGCGTTGGTGACATGAAGTCATGTGACCGTCCTGTAGTTCCTTTATAGCCCAACATTAGCCACCTTTAGCTTAGCAGTGGTGACGTGAAGTCATGTGACCGTGCTGTAGTTTCTTTATAGCCCAACATTAGCCTCCTTTAGCTTAGCGTTGGTGACATGAAGTCATGTGACCGTCCTGTAGTTCCTTTATAGCCCAATATTAGCCACCTTTAGCTTAGCAGTGGTGACGTGAAGTCATGTGACCGTGCTGTAGTTCCTTTATAGCCCAATATTAGCCACCTTTAGCTTAGCGTTGGTGACATGAAGTCATGTGACCGTCCTGTAGTTCCTTTATAGCCCAACATTAGCCGCCTTTAGCTTAGTGGTGGTGACGTGAAGTTATGTGACCGTGCTGTAGTTCCTTTATAGCCCCACATTAGCCTCCTTTAGCTTAGTGGTGGTGACGTGAAGTTATGTGACCGTGCTGTAGTTCCTTTATAGCCCAACATTAGCCGCCTTTAGCTTAGTGGTGGTGACGTGAAGTTATGTGACCGTGCTGTAGTTCCTTTATAGCCCAACATTAGCCACCTTTAGCTTAGCAGTGGTGACGTGAAGTCATGTGACCGTGCTGTAGTTCCTTTATAGCCCAATATTAGCCACCTTTAGCTTAGCAGTGGTGACGTGAAGTCATGTGACCGTGCTGTAGTTCCTTTATAGCCCAATATTAGCCACCTTTAGCTTAGCGTTGGTGACATGAAGTCATGTGACCGTGCTGTAGTTCCTTTATAGCCCAACATTAGCCGCCTTTAGCTTAGTGGTGGTGACGTGAAGTTATGTGACCGTGCTGTAGTTCCTTTATAGCCCAACATTAGCCTCCTTTAACTTAGTGGTGGTGACGTGAAGTTATGTGACCGTGCTGTAGTTTCTTTATAGCCCAACATTAGCCGCCTTTAGCTTAGTGGTGGTGACGTGAAGTTATGTGACCGTGCTGTAGTTCCTTTATAGCCCAACATTAGCCTCCTTTAGCTTAGCTGTGGTGACGTGAAATCATGTGACCGTGCTGTAGTTCCTTTATAGCCCAACATTAGCCTCCTTTAGCTTAGTGGTGGTGACGTGAAGTTATGTGACCGTGCTGTAGTTCCTTTATAGCCCAACATTAGCCTCTTTTAGCTTAGCTGTGGTAACGTGAAGTCATGAAGTGAAGTGACCGTGCTTTTTATATATATGGAAATTGTATTTACGCTTCAGAAATCATAAAGTGGTGTTACTATGTGGAGATTATCCTGCTGAACAAAACGTGTAAGTATCATAAATGTTTGTTTGCCACAGATATTATTTTTGGGAGTAATCCAAAATCACATTGAGAAATCCCTTGGTGGGAACCGGGTAGATACTAACTTCATAAATACGTCACCACTCTATTGCATCCTGATACTAAGCTACTTTCTTTTGCACTTTTTATTCTCCCCCTCTACCTGCTGCTGCTCCTGTTGCTCCTGCATGTATCTGGAGTTTGCCGACACCAGATGAGCCTCCAGTCCCGTCGACTTGTCCTGACCTGATGATGTCAGAAGAGCCTACACACACACACACACACACACACACACACACACACACACACACACACACACACACACACACACACACACACACACACACACACACACACACACACACACACACACACACACACACACACACACACACACACACACACACACACACACACACACACACACACACACACACACACACACACACACACACACACACACACACACACACACACACACACACACACACAGGGTAAGAAGAGGGGGAAAAGAGTGAGTTTAAAGGTCACCTATACACCTGGGGGGGGGGGGGGGGGGGGGGTTACACAAGACAAAACATCGTTATGACATCATAAAGTGGCCAAAATCTGATCAGCTCATTTTCAGACAGGTGTTTATAGAAATGGATCAGGACAAAAAGTGAGAGAATCTTTGTTACTGAAACTTTCAGAGTCTCTTTCCACAGAGGGGACACATGTTGATGTAGAAGAGACATGAAGAAGAGGGGACACATGTTGATGTAGAAGAGACATGAAGAAGAGGAGACACATGTTGGTGTAGAAGAGACATGAAGAAGAGGGGACACATGTTGATGTAGAAGAGACATGAAGAAGAGGGGACACATGTTGATGTAGAAGAGACATGAAGAAGAGGAGACACATGTTGATGTAGAAGAGACATGAAGAAGAGGGGACACATGTTGATGTAGAAGAGACATGAAGAAGAGGGGACACATGTTGATGTAGAAGAGACATGGAGAAGAGGGGACACATGTTGATGTAGAGGAGACATGAAGAAGAGGGGACACATGTTGATGTAGAAGAGACATGAAGAAGAGGGGACACATGTTGATGTAGAAGAGACATGGAGAAGAGGGGACACATGTTGATGTAGAGGAGACATGAAGAAGAGGGGACACATGTTGATGAAGAAGAGACATGAAGAAGAGGGGACACATGTTGATGTAGAGGAGACATGAAGAAGAGGAGACACATGTTGATGTAGAAGAGACATGGAGAAGAGGGGACACATGTTGATGTAGAAGAGACATGAAGAAGAGGGAACACATGTTGATGAAGAAGAGACATGAAGAAGAGGGGACACATGTTGATGTAGAAGAGACATGAAGAAGAGGGGACACATGTTGATGTAGAAGAGACATGAAGAAGAGGGGACACATGTTGATGTAGAAGAGACATGGAGAAGAGGGGACACATGTTGATGTAGAAGAGACATGGAGAAGAGGGGACACATGTTGATGTAGGAGAGACATGAAGAAGAGGGGACACATGTTGATGTAGAAGAGACATGAAGAAGAGGGGACACATGTTGAAGACATGGAGAAGAGGGGACACATGTTGATGTAGAAGAGACATGAAGAAGAGGGGACACATGTTGATGTAGGAGAGACATGAAGAAGAGGGGACACATGTTGATGTAGAAGAGACATGGAGAAGAGGGGGTCCTTTGTATTGATTCGACCCACCTCTCTGTTCTTCTTCTCGGCCTGAGCCACTGAAGAAGGGCTGGACAGATGATCCTTCATCTCCTGCACAAACACAAGCAAACTATTTACATTTCTCCCCCCACAATGTGTCGCAATCGTAGCTTAAAATCATGTTTAAAGCCCGGCTCAGTGCAGGCGGCTTTATTAATGAGGTTTCCTGCAGCAGTAATAGAATCACCAGCCGGCTAATCTAAATGTCATGAGGCCTTTTGTCCGCTCGCGCTGGAGCTCCTTTGTTTGGCTTCATGACTCAATTCCTCTTCAGGTCTATTTAAAGAGGGAGCATTCGCCTGCATGTAATAGAGAGTGACTCAGATTTTCCATTTGGCCTGAAGCCTGGATCAATTCAGGAGGAAACCAGGTACTGATGGACAATCAATGATTATCTCCTTAAGATGAAAACACAGATATAGCAGATACGTGACTCTGAGATTCAGATCTGAAAGCATTGACTCAGGTTTCACCTGAACAGTCTGTGAGCTCCATATAACACTTAAAGGTCCCATGCCATGCTTTTCCGGTTATCACCCGTCCCCTTGTTGTTATGAAGGTTGTTCTGCATGTAAACGGTCTGCAGAGTCACAAACCCTCAAAGTGCACCCTGTAGGGAATAAAACTCTAACACAGAGAAGACCTGTCTGTGCTGCCCCAGAACGCCTCGTTGGACATTTCTCCTTTTCCATTGTTTGCTTCCTGGGTTCTGTGACGTGTGAACACCCAGATCAACAACAAATGACCGGATTGGCCCAAATGGACCAATCCGCGGAGCACCTCACACACCAGGACCCCTTGGCTAACTAACAGGGAGTCCCATTGACTTGCATAGAGCTCCCTGAACCCTGGTAATAGACGAATTGGGATGGCGGAGAAATGCTCTCCGCAGACCCATTCTCACAGCGTTAGAAACCTTTTTCTTACTCAATATCAAGCCACACTTGTTGTTTTTGCTTCGGCTGTGAGTGTTTGTGTGCTCAGGATGAGTTTCGCTTGTTCTCGCTGTATCGCCGACCCGGAAACCTGTCCGCTCCTCGACCAATCAGAGCGCACTGGGCTCACAGGGAGGGGGGGGGGGGCAGGAGCTCCAACAAGCCGTTTAGGACAGAGAGTGAATACACATACTATACAGAGATGCTGCATGAGAAACCATAGTGAGTTTGGAACATTGAACAATTAAAATCTATTCTAGTAGACCTCAACAATGGAATTATGATCAGTAGAAATGGCCACCTTTAAGTGATCAAAACTCACAAAAATCCTTGAGTTTATGCTTCGTATAGCTCTCAGAGAAGAGCCTTTTTAGTCTAGTGTCCTTTTACTTGTTATTTAGGACCCGATTGCTTATAAAGAACAACAACAACAGGGCTATGTGGTCTCACAATATATTGCATTTTGTTCCTGTTTAGTGTTATGTGTTATGTGTATGAAAACTACACTTTGATTAAGAATGGTTTATAAACATTATTTACATATTTTTGTAATATTGTATTCCGTTTCGTAGTTACCTCATTATGGCTTATACAACCTTATCTATCAAAACTTCAGCCACCAATTGTGCAAGTTCTCCCACTTAAAAAGATGAGAGGCCTGTAATTTTCATCCTAGGTACACTTCAACTATGAGAGACAGAATGGGGGGAAAGAATCCAGGAAATCACATTGTCTGATTTTTAAAGAATTTATTTGCAAATTATGGTGGAAAATAAGTATTTGGTCAATAACAAAAGTTCATCTCAATACTTTGTTATCTACCCTTTGTTGGCAATGACAGAGGTCAAACGTTTTCTGTAAGTCTTCACAAGGTTTTCACTGTTGCTGGTATTTTGGCCCATTCCTCCATGCAGATCTCCTCTAGAGCAGTGATGTTTTGGGGCTGTCGCTGGGCAACACGGACTTTCAACTCCCTCCAAAGATTTTCTATGGGGTTGAGATCTGGAGACTGGCTAGGCCACTCCAGGACCTTCAAATGCTTCTTACGAAGCCGCTCCTTCGTTGCCCGGGCGGTGTGTTTGGGATCATTGTCATGCTGAAAGACCCAGCCACGTTTCATCTTCAATGCCCTTGCTGATGGAAGGAGGTTGTCACTCAAAATCTCACGATACATGGCCCCATTCATTCTTTCCTTTACACGGATCAGTCGTCCTGGTCCACTGCAGGATTTGAGTCCCTGGCGGCATAGTGTGTTACTGATGGTAGTTACTTTGATCCCAGCTCTCTGCAGGTCATTGACTAGGTCCCCCCGTGTGGTTCTGGGATCTTTGCTCACCGTTCTTGTGATCATTTTGACCCCACAGGGTGAGATCTTGCGTGGAGCCCCAGATCGAGGGAGATTATCAGTGGTCTTGTATGTCTTCCATTTTCTAATAATTGCTCCCACAGTTGATTTCTTCACACCAAGCTGCTTACCTATTGCAGATTCAGTCTTCCCAGCCTGGTGCAGGTCTATAATTTTGTTTCTGGTGTCCTTTGACAGCTCTTTGGTCTTGGCCATAGTGGAGTTTGGAGTGTGACTGTTTGAGGTTGTGGACAGGTGTCTTTTATACTGATAACGAGTTCAAACAGGTGCCATTAATACAGTTAACAAGTGGAGGACAGAGGAGGCTCTTAAAGAAGAAGTTACAGGTCTGTGAGAGCCAGACATCTTGTTTGTTTTTAGGTGACCAAATACTTATTTTACCGAGGAATTTACCAATTAATTCATTAAAAATCCTACAATGTGATTTCCTGGATTCTTTCCCCCCATTCTGTCTCTCATAGTTGAAGTGTACCTAGGATGAAAATTACAGGCCTCTCTCATCTTTTTAAGTGGGAGAACTTGCACAAATGGTGGCTGACTAAATACTTTTTTGTCCCACTGTATGTTCAAACTTAACAATTGGACCAAGATGAGAGGGCTTACATTTTACGATGACAATATACATTTGTGCTCTCTATGAGACCGACAGCGAAATGGTTTTACTGTTTCTAAATTGTTAAAGCGTATCTTCATTATTTATCCGCAGGAAAATGGTTCAGTATCGATATATCTATGATATCAAAAGATGATATCAGTAATAGATGTATCTGTCAGAAGTCGGGTTTTTAGACAGTTGCTGCATTTTAAAAGTACATACAGGAAAGATAAAAAGATATATGTGAGTCATAATTTAATATATAGTGTTTTTTTCAGAAGATTCCACTTCCTGAAGTTCACAAAAAATGTGAGGTATTTAAAGGGTTAGTGTTGACACTCCAATACATGAGATGTCACATACAACATTTTAAATATATCAGTGATAAAAATACACATCTTAGTCCTCAAAGTGTACCTGCACAGATGTCCTGGTGCGCTCCACGAAGGCTCTCCTCTCCTGGAGCTCATCGTCTCCCAGTCTGAACTTCCCTGGGTTCGACTCCACGATACCTGAGGCCAGTTAAAGACCCAACACACACCTATCTATCCAACTCCACACACATCAATCCATCCATCCACACACACACCTATCTAACTCCACACACACACCTATCTATCTAACTCCACACACATCAATCCATCCATCCACACACACACACACACCTATCAATCTATCTATCTAACTCCACACACATCAATCCACACACACACCTATCTAACTACACACACACACCTATCTATCTAACTCCACACACACACACACACACACACACACACACACACACACACACACACACACACACACACACACACACACACACACACACACACACACACACACACACACACACACACACACACACACACACACACACACACACACACACACACACACACACACACACACACACACACACCTATCTAACTCCACACACACACCTATCTATCTATCTCCACACACACACACCTATCTATCTATCTCCACACACACACACCTATCTATCTAACTCCACACACACACACACACCTATCTATCTATCTCCACACACACACACCTATCTATCTATCTCCCACACACACACACACACACACACACACACACACACACACACACACACACACACACACACACACACACACACACACACACACACACACACACACACACACACACACACACACACACACACACACACACACACACACACACACACACACACACACACACACACACACACACACACACACACACACACACACACACACACACACACACACACACACACACACACACACACACACACACACACACACACACACACACACCTCCACTCTGTCTTCTGGTTTTATTCTTTAAACTGTGTGTAAATAACCTGAATTGTGTGTGAATCTTAATGTGAGGGTAATTTCCCAAAGGTAAATATGGTTTCCTCCTGACCTAAGAGTGCCACACACTGATACCTGATGGAAACACACTCTTCCATCTTTAGATCAAAAGGTGTCAACTATCACAGTGGCTGTTTTTTGTTATTCAATTCTTAGTAAAACCACATCCTGCCACAGGATGTGTGAAGGGATATTTTCATCACACACAGGGAACAGAAACCAGCAGCTCACACACTCTGACACTAAAGCTGAACTTTACACCTTGATTTAATCCTCTCTCTCTTCACAGCGGGAAACTCTGTACAGCTGACGTCTCACTTTCCTCCACTCTCCTCTCACACTGTGTTTTACACAGAAACAGTCAAAAGCATCTGCCCTGGTTCTTATTCATCCCTTAAAATTGACCTAATAAGAGACAATAACAAGACATTCTACAATAATAGATCCATAACGTCTTAATTATCATGTTTGTAGAAGTGGTTCTGGTGTTAAAGGGTTAATACATCTCTAGCATGATTCATTAATAATGAGTTAATCGATTAACCTGATCAAATGTTACATGTTGTGTGTTTGTAACTTGTGATGTGTCATTTTGTAAAGCACGTTGAGCTGCATGTGTGAAAAGTGCCGTATAAATACATCTTTATTATTATAAGTGTAGGGATAAAGGGAGCAGAGGGTGAGAGTGACGCAAAGCAGCTGGTTGTTGTTTTGCAGATACAGTCAGGCCTGAGTAAATAAGGGAATCTCTAAAGTGTGAAGGATACTGATGGTCTCACTGAGGTCCTCCAGGTCCCAGTCGATGGCCCTCAGACAGTTCCTCAGCTCGTTGGCACTCCAGTCCAGCTCATCCCGACTGACCTGAGACCAGCAGAAACAGAAACACACTCACTATGTGTACGGTAAGGTACGTTTATTTATAGAGCACATTTTCAGACACAGAGGCAATTCAAAGTGCTTTAGGACATGATATATCGTGTCGTGGCGATAATCGCGTTATGCGCATGCGCGATACTCACATTTACTTAATGTGCTGCAGGATTTCTTTATTTTTAGGACGTGCGATATTAAGTAGGCAAATGAACTCAAACATGTTACAATTCTTTTGCTGCTTGCTACAAAAGGGGTGTCGTTTTTCTAATACTGATATTCTGATCAATCTGTGCTGTTGTATTTGCTGTAAAGTGTCTCTACTGTAGGCTATTTTTAGCTTATTATTATTATTTTTTTTTTTTTTGGTGGTCTAATGGATAGTGAGGTGGGCTGATGATCGGAAGGTTGCGAGTTCAAATCCTGCCTGGAACACCACTACTAGTGTGCCCTTGAGTAAGGCACTTAGCCCTAGGGAGAATGTCCCTGTGATTGGTCGTTGTAAGTCGCTGTGGAATAAGGCGTCTGCTAAATGCCTAAATTGTCAATTATATTGTTGGAAGAATAAACCCCACAGGTCCTCAACTCTGGAGTGTTTCACTCATTAACAACAGTAGCCATGAACTTGCATGTATCTTATTTGATAACCCAAATTGGTTACATTACATTTAGCTGACGCTTTTATCCAAAGCGACTCACAATAAGTGCATTCGACCAGGAAGACACAACCTTGAAGAAAACAGAATCATAAAGTACATCAGGTTTCATAGAGCCAAACATTTCAAGTGCTACTCAACTGGCTTTAGGTAAGCCAGTCCTTTGTTAGTATATAAGTGCTTTGTTAATAGTTCTATCGCTCGAAGTGGAGTCGAAAGAGATGAGTTTTCAGTCTGCGCCGGAAGGTGTGTAAGCTTTCTGCTGTCCTGATGTCAATGGGGAGCTCATTCCACCATTTTGGAGCCAGGATAGCAAACCCACGTGTTTCTGCTGATGGGAACTTGGGTCCCCTTGGCAGCGAGGGTGCAGCGAGCCGTTTGGTTGATGCAGAGCGGAGTGGTTAAGGGGCCCTTGGCTTTTCTTGCTGGGGGGGGGGTGTGGTGCGGTGCCCCCACAAATAGAATCAAATTCTGTGGGAAACACTGACCATTCTTGATCAGATCACAGCAGGGTAACCGAGCTAGCTCAGCTTGTTGCTCTGATAACTTAAGATCCAGAAGTCCGTGACTAAAATCCTTCATCCGGTTAAATATTGTTTAAAAAATACCAATTGTATAGCATTAAAGTTCAAGGAAGGATGGTATGCGGACAAATAAAACTGTCTTGTATTGTCTTGTTTCATATCGCAGAGGGAGAAAATATCGCAATGTCCGTTTTTTCCAATTTCGTGCAGCCCTACTTAATAGCTTGTCGTCCAGTGATGCTTTCTATCGAGCTCTAGAGGGCAAGATCTAAATGAATCATGACATATGTTAGATACCAAGAGACCTTTAAAGCACGGCAATTTAATAGAAGTAGATACAACAGAAGCAAATGCTAAATATACAACATTTGGACGCACGCAAACATCACATTAGGACAGGAAAGAAGAAAGTTAAACGTTGACAATTATACAAGGGACAGTAAAAAGTGAAGCACACGTAAGTATAGGGAACATATTATGTACCTCAAAGTCAAAAGTATAGCCAATCAACAACCAGGATATTAAACACTATTAGACTATATTAGTGAACCAGTCTCCTTATTACAAATATTCCCTTTTTACTGAATATTGAAACGTACCTGTATAATATGTATCCTAATGACTTTAATGTTTTTTGTAAAGCACTTTGAATTGCCTTGTTGTTGACATGTGTGATATAAATGAACCGGCCTGGCCTTATTCCCTTTTATTTGTATATTTGATGTTTGTTATGGAGTCGTGTGGTGCAGTGGGTTGTGCGTAGGGATGCATACCGGTATCAGGTATTACCGAAATACCGGTTACTGGTGGCTACGGTATACCGTACCGAAATCAGATCTGGTTTCGATACTTTAAAAAAAAAAAAAAAAAAAAAAAAAATTCAATTTAATTTTAGAAGTGAGTCCGTGGCCCGTGATGGCGGGTGTTATAAATTAGATTGCATATTCGTTTTTCTTCATATTTTATGTATTTTTGTTTGTTCAATACTAGAAAGGTAAAAGTCCCACAAATGAAATGTGATGGGATTTGTTTTCTCTCACCAGTGAAGGTAAATGTTGATTTTAAAGATGAGATTTGTTTGTTTGTGCAATGCCGAGATCTCATGACCATTATTCTATCATGTATTTGTTCTCTAGTCGAATCTCAGGTTTAACATTAATTATAACGGAGCTATAACGGTCTGTTTGCATTGACAAGATGTGCTATTCACGCGGCACACCTGATGTGTTATAAAAGATATTCCATAATCGGTTTTCTTCATATTTTGCATGTATTTTTCATTGTTTGTTCTAAAAGGTCCAAGAAGTCCCACAATTGAATTGAATATTCATTTGACATGTTAACTATATCGTAAAGCGCTTCATGGGAGTAATTGTGGGATGATACATTTTCAAAGTATCACGATATGTATCGGTTGAGTATCGGTATCGTTCAGCGGTATCGTAAAAAAGTCAACGATATGCGTCCCTAGAACTTGTGCGTTGGTGTTCAGATCAGGGGTCAGAGGTTCAAACCCCACTGCAGTCAGCATGTCGTTGTGTCCCTGAGACTCTTCACCCCAAATTGCTCACAGTGTTGAGTATGTAAGTCGCTTTGCATAAAAGCGTCTAACAAGTGACATGTCGTGTAATGTTCGCTTTCTTGGACTCAATAGACACTGGCTTTAGATCCTGCGCTCTTGTTCCTGATGTGTTAAACATGTTCGAAAGAAGAGCTGCATGACTCTCAGTGTTTCACAGCCTCAGGTCAGTGACAGTGTACAGAGGCCTGTACTATGAATCCAGTTCAACAGACCCTGGATATGTTTCAGTTACCCGGCTTACCTAATCCTAACAACTCGCTAAGCGGTCCCACGACGCTGGTTATCAACTCGGTAACTCAAGCCAGGGTTTCTCTGTCCGGCTGAGTGCGCGTTCACATGAAAGGGGCGGGGTTAGCAACATTTGACCTATCACAAACATGGACAAGCGTGCTGACATACTTCCTGAATGTAAAGTGAACTATAATATTAGACATATGAAGAAGTTAAACTTTAAACATCCATGACTTGAACACTTGATCCAGGATCAAAGCCACATAGCTGCACCTGCAAGGTGAATACAGCTGGTAACAGAACAAGTGTTTGAATGCGTACATTAACAGGTTTATGATATCACTGCCCGTCTAAGACACCATCTGACTTTCATTACATTTGACTCGAGTGTTTCGTCAACTTAATGTGTTGCTTAAAATAATACTTCTGCATACAGTATGTGACACTGTGAGTGTTGCACGGCCAGATACGGCTCAGCTGACTCAGATAAGGAGATTTATGATACATTATGATGTGATATGAATGATAATGGGACACATCAACTTCTGCACTCACAGTGCCGCGGACTGTAGGCAACGTAATGTTACTTTGATCCGGTTACTTATGTTGTGGCAGATATTTAATTAAGCTTTTTTAACATAATAGTATAATAGTTATAATAGTCAGATTGCTCTGAAGATGGGAGGTGATGTTCTATTCATTTTCACGTTCACACAGTCGGTGATTTTGGCCGGCCGTCTTTCCTGCAACGGCAGTTTAAACTGCATTTCCTCCGCACACTGAGCTCTGATTGGTCAGCAGGCGTGGTGCTTTCGCTGAGTTGATCTCTTATCCTGGAACATATCCTGCTTCGGAGCACAGACGAGGTTCCAGGATAAGTCACCATGGAGATCTAGCCCGCTAAAAAGTGAACCAGCTTCGTAGTACCGGAAATCCCAGAAGTTATCTTGCTAAACGAAAATCCTGCTTCGTAGTATACCCCCCAGGTTAGCCGCTCAGCATAAGTTACCATGGAGATCTAGCCTGCTAAGAAGAGAACCAGCGTCGTAGGACCGGAAACCCAGAGTTTTCCCTGAAGTTAGCCGGCTAAGCGAAAATCCGGCTTCGTAGTACAGGCCTCAGGTGTGAGAGAGAGATGCTCACCTGTGTGCCTTCCTGCAGCAGCTCCTCCCATCTGTCAAACAGCCCCCGAGCACGAGAGAGGGCCTTCTGCACCTCTCTGAACACACACACACACACACACACACACACGTTTGCATTTTTGACAGGGTAACATTTATGAAGTATTTATTTATTATTTAGTGTCATTAAGATAGGAATGTCCTTCAAAAATCGCATACAGTCAAAGCATGCATTCTAGTGTGAGGTGTGCAGTAGCAGTGTCTTTGTTTTTGTTTTGTTTGTCTACCCTCCCTCCCAAATGTAAAGCGTCTTTGGGTTCAAGAAAAGCGCTATAGAAATAAAATATATTATTATTAGTGTCCTTCGTCCTCCTCTCTGACACCTGGCTGTCACTTTTCCTGCTCCTTGTTTAACCACAACAAACAGAAGCTAACAGTTCGTATCCTTCTCTAACTTCACAGCCCTTTGTAAACAGCCTGACAACAGCCCCACGTCTTCCTTTCGTCTTCTCACTAACAGCCAGATCAAACAAAGGTAAATCTCAGAGATGACTCAGAGCGGACGAGACTCTTTTTTTAGTCTAAACAAACGTAAACAAACTGATTAGCTTGTAGCTCTGATGCTAGTTAGCTACAGCTAGCATTAGCCTTAACTTCGCTAATATAACTTTGTTTTAAATGAAAACACTAACTCGCATCAGGTTAAGCTTTTAACACGTTATAGAAAAGGGTCAGCTTGGCGTTTTGTTGAGTTTAAGGTCTTCATTTGTACATTTCTTACCCTTTCACAACGAAAAATGGGTCTTCTACTGACATGATGTTGAACGTTACTTCCTGTTCTCTTCACGCGCATGCGCACTGTGCAGAAAGAGATCAATAGTTTATATGTATTTAGTTAAACTAAATATCATTACACTCAGTCGTGGATAGTCCGTGTACCTTCGTTTCAATTGTTGTTCTTTCTTAAACCAGTAAACGGGAAAGTATTGAAGCCTGTTTGCGCCACAGAAAAGGTACAATGTATTCTGCAAATCCAAATTATGAGATGTAAGCAGAGGTGTAAAGAAACTTAAAGGTACTGTATTTAAGTACAATATAGAGGTACTTGTACTTTACTTTAGTATTTACATGTACTGCTACTTTGTGCTTCTACTCCACTACAGCTCAGAGGTAAATGGTGTACTTTTACTCCACTACATGTATTTAATCCCTTTAGTTACTTCACAGATCTGGATGAATGATGTGAATCTAATCAAGTGTTGAATCAGACTTTAGTTCCACCTGGAGTAAATCCACCAGCTACCCTGCAGTCTACAAAGTCATTCAGACTAGCTGCACCTTCACCAGCTTTGAGAACACTTTAAAGATAAATCATTATAAAACATATCAGATATATTATTCTGAAATGGACCAATCTGCACAACGACTACTTTTACTGTCTTTCACTATATTTTGATGAGAATACTTTTCTACTTTCACTTGAGGAACATTTTGAATGCAGGATTTTTACTGTAATAGAGTATTCCTACACTCTGGTACTTCTACTCAAGTACAATACCTGAGTACTTCTACTTTTACTCAAGTACAAGATCTGAGTACTTCTACTTTTACTCAAGTACAAGATCTGAGTACTTCTACTTTGACTCAAGTTAAAGATCTGAGTACTTCTACTTTTACTCAAATCCAAGATCTGAGTACTTCTACTTTTACTCAAGTACAAGATCTGAGTACTTCTACTTTGACTCAAGTACAAGATCGGAGTACTTCTACTTTTAATCAAGTACAAGATCTGAGTACTTCTACTTTTACTCAAGTACAATATCTGAGTACTTTTACTCTAGTACAACATCTGAGTACTTCTACTTTTACTCAAGTATAACAAATGAGTACTTCTACTTTTACTCAAGTACAAGACCTGAGTACTTCTACTTTTACTCAAGAACAAGGTCTGAGTATTTCTACCACCTCTGGTATAATACTATATACAGTATATATATATATACTAATCACCAGGTGCCCAAAGCCTCCTTCAAACTAAAAGCACAGAGAACTGCTGCAACTGAACTAACTGATAAATAATGACTCATTTAATTCAAACAAAAACAGCTAGAACATAAATATTGAATGTCTAAATAACATAAACCCGTATATAGCTCCAACAAGTAATAAAAACAAAAACTGTAGCGTAAAAAGATCTGTCTCTAAGTCTGGAGAAATGGTCTCGGGGCTTTTCGGGACAGAAAAGGACTTCCTGTTACACATCTGTCTGAGATTAGTTGCCACGGTAACATCGACTGGTTGCAGCTGCTGCAGGAGTTTGTAGTAAATGACCGTTTGATAGTTTACACAGAGAGAAAGAAATGCAATGTTAACCCTCTGTTTACACACTGTCCACATATAGCTTGGCACAGTCGAGCAGGGGGGGGGCTTGGGGGGGGGGGGGGTTGTCCTGGAAGAATACACACATGAATACACTTTTATGACAACTGTGCAACATCTGTATCCTAGAAAATCATTTAATGTGATTCTGAAATGTCCTGAAAACTAATGTCATGTTATGTTGAGATTGTTTTCTCAGCTGCTGTAAGAATGATCTTTCATGGTGAAAACATGTGCATATTGAGACCAAATAAGTGTTTTGTGCACTTCCAGTGTGGTGTGCAAAGCCAATAAAGTGTAGAAAATGAAAGTGTTGCACCCCTAAAATGTGATGTTGACAGTAGAAGTTCATTCTTTACTTAACCAACAATGATCTAATGAATGAACACCTGTAACATTGAATTATAATCTGCTTTAATGACCGTACAGTTACAACATATCTGTCACATAAAGACAAATGTGCATTTCATTTATGTTACAAATCAAACTTCTGATAAAATACTTTTATTTTCATGAATTGATGAGGCTTTATTGTCTTGTGTTGACGTGTGTTTATTAGGGGGATTAAATGAAATGCGACTAAAATACCTTTACTCTCATTAAACTGTCAAAGTATGCAATAAAGGAAAATCTAAAAACCTGGAATAATCTGAAATATTTGTCAACGTTTCCTCCATTTCTATTTATCTGATACAACTTAAACATGTTGACCACGGGGGGATCGAACAACCGACCCTCCACTTGATTATTCAATTACATTACATTCACAATGATGTATTCTCTGAGGCGCTGTTTACACGAGAACATAAACGGTTGTATCTGCTACTTTTCTCTCGCGTATTCGTTCACACGAGGCCGTAACGGACCCCGCAAACGGTAACGGGTCCCAAGGTGGATAGATCTGCAAACGGAACGCTCTGGGGGCCAAACGGCTCCGTGTGTACGCCCATACGATCATTTCCTGATAACGATGAAGCCATAGCCCCGCCTCTGCTGCTCACTGCTGCAGCATGGTCAGTAGCTACTGTCTGTAGACCATGCTACAGATGTTAGTGCAACATCTACAGCTCCTCACAACCATCAGCAACAAGTGGACATGGAGAATTACATGCTTGTTCCTAGAGTCTCTAAAAGTACAATGGGAGCCAGAGCCTTTTCTTATCAAGCTCCACATTTGTGGAATCAGCTTCCAGTTTGTGTTCGGGCGGCAGACACCCTATCCGTTTTTAAGAGTGCGCTCAAGACCTTCCTTTTTGATAAAGCTTATAGTTAGGGCTGATTAGATTCAGCCCCTAGTTTTGCTGATATAGGCTTAGTTTGTCGGGGGACATCTTACTTCTTCCTTCTCTCTGTCTATACCTGTGTACTCTCATGTTCCGATTAACCCAGCTTCCCCAAATGTCTTTCTTTTTGGTGTCTATCTACGCTGGGATCCGGAGTCATGGATGATCCTGCGGTCCTGTGTCCTGCATCGCGAGCCCTGGATCTTGAGTCGTGGCTGTGGTCCTGGATCATAGGTCCTGGATGGATATCCTCGTGGATTCATCTTCCTATTATACACACATGCATTTCCAAACATTTGGACTACCTATGTTGCAAATGTATTATCTTTTCAATTTACACACGGCATCTATTGCACGTCTGTCCGTCCTGGGAGAGGGATCCCTCCTCTGTTGCTCTCCCTGAGGTTTCTCACATGTTCCCTTTAAAACTGTGGGTTTTCTTCGGAAGTGTTTCCTTGTACGATGTGAGGGTCTAAGGACAGAGGGTCTAAGGACAGAGGGTCTAAGGACAGAGGGTGTCGTATTGTCATACTGATATTCTGTACAAACTGTGAAGTCCACTGAGACAAAGGTAACATTTGTGATATTGGGCTATATAAATAAACATTGATTGATTGACATGAATTACATGAACTGCTAAATCCACCGCGGGGCATAAACAGAAGGGCAACCATGGCAACCATGCTCGGGGGTCTTTTTCGCTGCTTTTGGTGTATTTTGTGGCGAAAGTACAGCGCCACTTACAGGCCTGGCATATGTACTACAGCGTCTCCAGAGCTTTCGAGCGGTCTCGTGTGAACGGAAGACTTTTTTGATATCGTTTGCGTTTCATTTGCGTTGGCGTGTGAGTCTGAGTGGGGTCTGAGTGGGGTCTGAGTGGGGTCTGAGACACAACCAACCATTAAGGTGATAAGGGATGACGAGATGTCAAAAAAAAAAAAAAGATAGTTGGAATTTTTCCAGCATCCAACAAACAGTTTAATAATAATAATGCATTTTATTTATAGAGCGCTTTTCTCGAAACTCAAAGACACTTTACAGAGTCATTAAAATATTAAAATCACAACATTAAATACAGTTTAAATGTAAATGTTGTCAATTAAAATGGAAAACTGACAGACGCTGACAAAACCTCTGCACATTTGAGATATATCTCATTCAGAATGAATCCATGAAGGATCCACATTGATACACAGTGGTGTTGGGTGTTGCTGTGAAATCCTGCATGCTCATCAAATCCTGCATCTTGTTCTCTCAGCTCTGCTTCCTCTCTGGAACCCACCCTGTCCTGTAGCTCCTTCCTTCCTGTCCTCATCCTGTTTCCTCTCCTCCTCACCCCTCCTCTCTCCTCTCACCTCCACCCTCTCAACACTTCCTGCCTTCACCCCCTGTGAAAATTCACAGCCAGGGTTATAAACGTCCTCAGTCAGGGGTTCCCAAACGTTGCCATGCCAAGGACCCCCATATAGCATTATCCTCTGGCGGGGACCCCCCTGTTGCAATTCTTTTTTAAATGATGAGTACATTATGATGGAAAATATGACAAATTAATCATACAGCTTAATACATTTTCTTAATATATATTTGTATTAATAATTAATAATCAGTTATTCTTCTAAAAAATGTTTTGATTTATCTTTTGTTTGTCATTCATTACATTGATTGTGTCTTCTGTTATAAACATTCTTAACACAATATTAAACAGTAATATTAACAATAAACATATTTATATTCATATAAACATCAATATTTGCTACTCGTGCTCTCATCCAGCTGCAGAGCGAAACATCCTCTCACTTGCTCCAAAAGCTGAGCAGACACTCAGTTTCACTCTCAGTAGCGGCAGCTCGATTCTGATTGGCTTGAAGGGCGGTGGTGAGATTTAAAAACAATCAAATAAAATATTAATAAATAGAAAATATTAAAAGATTGGCATCAAAGGACATAGATTGATAGATATGCAGTTATTAACAACATCTAAAAATAAAATAAAATGTAAATTTAAAAAAAAAGATTCCCCTTTCCCTCAAACTTTGCGTGACCCCCCTGGCGCCCCCTGGCGGCCCCGCGGGGGGTCGGGCCCCCACTTTGAAAAACACTGCTCTAAGTCACACTGTGAGTCAGAAATATAATTCGTAAAAATAGCATCATTTTCTCCGAACCATCTGTTCATTAACCTGATGCATGCTTTACTTTTAAGCATACATTTTTAAATATTAGATATTAAATATCTGGTGAAAGTCGTGTTTTTTTATTTCTCTATGAATTTCACTCTTTGTTGCCAGTGTTTGTTTCTTTAGTTATTTTGACATAATTAAAGAGCATTTTACAGTTCACACGTCTGAATGTCCCGTATACACATCAACAGTGGTGGAGGAAGTATTTTGATTCTTTACTCAAAGTGGACCTATTATATATATAAGCCCTCAACAATCAGCCCCCCCCCCTCCCACCTCACAGACCTGCTGCACCACCACACCCCTTCCCCACCTCACAGACCTGCTGCACCACCACACCCCTTCCCCACCTCACAGACCTGCTGCACCACCACACCCCTTCCCCACCTCACAGACCTGCTGCACCACCACACCCCTTCCCCACCTCACAGACCTGCTGCACCACCACACCCCTTCCCCACCTCACAGACCTGCTGCACCACCACACCCCTTCCCCACCTCACAGACCTGCTGCACCACCACGCCCCTTCCCCACCTCACAGACCTGCTGCACCACCACACCCCTTCCCCACCTCACAGACCTGCTGCACCACCACGCCCCTTCCCCACCTCACAGACCTGCTGCACCACCACGCCCCTTCCCCACCTCACAGACCTGCTGCACCACCACACCCCTTCCCTACCTCACAGACCTGCTGCACCACCACATCCCTTCCCCACCTCACAGACCTGCTGCACCACCACACCCCTTCCCCCTACCTCACAGACCTGCTGCACCACCACACCCCTTCCCCACCTCACAGACCTGCTGCACCACCACACCCCTTCCCCCTACCTCACAGACCTGCTGCACCACCACACCCCTTCCCCCTACCTCACAGACCTGCTGCACCACCACACCCCTTCCCCTACCTCACAGACCTGCTGCACCACCACACCCCTTCCCCCTACCTCACAGACCTGCTGCACCACCACACCCCTACCCCCTACCTCACAGACCTGCTGCACCACCACACCCCTTCCCCTACCTCACAGACCTGCTGCACCACCACACCCCTTCCCCACCTCACAGACCTGCTGCACCACCACACCCCTTCCCCACCTCACAGACCTGCTGCACCACCACGCCCCTTCCCCACCTCACAGACCTGCTGCACCACCACACCCCTTCCCCACCTCACAGACCTGCTGCACCACCACACCCCTTCCCCACCTCACAGACCTGCTGCACCACCACACCCCTTCCCCACCTCACAGACCTGCTGCACCACCACACCCCTTCCCCACCTCACAGACCTGCTGAACCACCACACCCCTTCCCCACCTCACAGACCTGCTGCACCACCACACCCCTTCCCCACCTCACAGACCTGCTGCACCACCACACCCCTTCCCCACCTCACAGACCTGCTGCACCACCACACCCCTTCCCCACCTCACAGACCTGCTGCACCACCACACCCCTTCCCCACCTCACAGACCTGCTGCACCACCACACCCCTTCCCCTACCTCACAGACCTGCTGCACCACCACACCCCTTCCCCCTACCTCACAGACCTGCTGCACCACCACACCCCTTCCCCTACCTCACAGACCTGCTGCACCACCACACCCCTTCCCCCTACCTCACAGACCTGCTGCACCACCACGCCCCTTCCCCCTACCTCACAGACCTGCTGCACCACCACGCCCCTTCCCCCTACCTCACAGACCTGCTGCACCACCACGCCCCTTCCCCACCTCACAGACCTGCTGCACCACCACACCCCTTCCCCCACCTCACAGACCTGCTGCACCACCACACCCCTTCCCCACCTCACAGACCTGCTGCACCACCACACCCCTTCCCCTACCTCACAGACCTGCTGCACCACCACACCCCTTCCCCCTACCTCACAGACCTGCTGCACCACCACACCCCTTCCCCTACCTCACAGACCTGCTGCACCACCACACCCCTTCCCCCTACCTCACAGACCTGCTGCACCACCACACCCCTTCCCGCTGCCTCACAGACCTGCTGCACCACCACACCCCTTCCCCCTACCTCACAGACCTGCTGCACCACCACACCCCTTCCCCCTACCTCACAGACCTGCTGCACCACCACACCCCTTCCCCCTACCTCACAGACCTGCTGCACCACCACACCCCTTCCCGCTACCTCACAGACCTGCTGCACCACCACGCCCCTTCCCCCTACCTCACAGACCTGCTGCACCACCACGCCCCTTCCCCACCTCACAGACCTGCTGCACCACCACACCCCTTCCCCACCTCACAGACCTGCTGCACCACCACGCCCCTTCCCCACCTCACAGACCTGCTGCACCACACACCCCTTCCCCACCTCACAGACCTGCTGCACCACCACACCCCTTCCCCACCTCACAGACCTGCTGAACCACCACACCCCTTCCCCACCTCACAGACCTGCTGCACCACCACACCCCTTCCCCACCTCACAGACCTGCTGCACCACCACGCCCCTTCCCCACCTCACAGACCTGCTGCACCACCACACCCCTTCCCCACCTCACAGACCTGCTGCACCACCACACCCCTTCCCCACCTCACAGACCTGCTGCACCACCACACCCCTTCCCCCTACCTCACAGACCTGCTGCACCACCACGCCCCTTCCCCCTACCTCACAGACCTGCTGCACCACCACGCCCCTTCCCCCTACCTCACAGACCTGCTGCACCACCACGCCCCTTCCCCCTACCTCACAGACCTGCTGCACCACCACGCCCCTTCCCCCTACCTCACAGACCTGCTGCACCACCACACCCCTTCCCCTACCTCACAGACCTGCTGCACCACCACGCCCCTTCCCCACCTCACAGACCTGCTGCACCACCACACCCCTTCCCCCCACCTCACAGACCTGCTGCACCACCACACCCCTTCCCCCACCTCACAGACCTGCTGCACCACCACACCCCTTCCCCCTACCTCACAGACCTGCTGCACCACCATACCCCTTCCCCCTACCTCACAGACCTGCTGCACCACCACACCCCTTCCCCCTACCTCACAGACCTGCTGCACCACCACACCCCTTCCCCCTACCTCACAGACCTGCTGCACCACCACACCCCTTCCCGCTGCCTCACAGACCTGCTGCACCACCACACCCCTTCCCCCTACCTCACAGACCTGCTGCACCACCACACCCCTTCCCCCTACCTCACAGACCTGCTGCACCACCACACCCCTTCCCCCTACCTCACAGACCTGCTGCACCACCACACCCCTTCCCCCTACCTCACAGACCTGCTGCACCACCACACCCCTTCCCGCTGCCTCACAGACCTGCTGCACCACCACACCCCTTCCCCCTACCTCACAGACCTGCTGCACCACCACACCCCTTCCCCCTACCTCACAGACCTGCTGCACCACCACACCCTTCCCCCTACCTCACAGACCTGCTGCACCACCACACCCCTTCCCGCTACCTCACAGACCTGCTGCACCACCACGCCCCTTCCCCCTACCTCACAGACCTGCTGCACCACCACGCCCCTTCCCCACCTCACAGACCTGCTGCACCACCACACCCCTTCCCCACCTCACAGACCTGCTGCACCACCACGCCCCTTCCCCACCTCACAGACCTGCTGCACCACCACACCCCTTCCCCACCTCACAGACCTGCTGCACCACCACACCCCTTCCCCACCTCACAGACCTGCTGAACCACCACACCCCTTCCCCACCTCACAGACCTGCTGCACCACCACACCCCTTCCCCACCTCACAGACCTGCTGCACCACCACGCCCCTTCCCCACCTCACAGACCTGCTGCACCACCACACCCCTTCCCCACCTCACAGACCTGCTGCACCACCACACCCTTCCCCACCTCACAGACCTGCTGCACCACCACACCCCTTCCCCCTACCTCACAGACCTGCTGCACCACCACGCCCCTTCCCCCTACCTCACAGACCTGCTGCACCACCACGCCCCTTCCCCCTACCTCACAGACCTGCTGCACCACCACGCCCCTTCCCCTACCTCACAGACCTGCTGCACCACCACGCCCCTTCCCCCTACCTCACAGACCTGCTGCACCACCACACCCCTTCCCCCTACCTCACAGACCTGCTGCACCACCACGCCCCTTCCCCACCTCACAGACCTGCTGCACCACCACACCCCTTCCCCCCACCTCACAGACCTGCTGCACCACCACACCCCTTCCCCACCTCACAGACCTGCTGCACCACCACACCCCTTCCCCCTACCTCACAGACCTGCTGCACCACCATACCCCTTCCCCCTACCTCACAGACCTGCTGCACCACCACACCCTTCCCCCTACCTCACAGACCTGCTGCACCACCACACCCCTTCCCCCTACCTCACAGACCTGCTGCACCACCACACCCCTTCCCGCTGCCTCACAGACCTGCTGCACCACCACACCCCTTCCCCCTACCTCACAGACCTGCTGCACCACCACACCCCTTCCCCCTACCTCACAGACCTGCTGCACCACCACACCCCTTCCCGCTACCTCACAGACCTGCTGCACCACCACGCCCCTTCCCGCTGCCTCCGCTCATCAGAAGCCAACCTCCTATCCATCCCCACCCGCACCAATCACCGGACCTGGGGGGACAGAGCCTTCTCCGTCGCTGCCCCCTCCCTCTGGAACTCACTCCCCCAACCCATCAGAGACTGCCCTGACCTCACCACCTTCAAAACACTCACCTCTTCAATCTGGCTTTTAATGTGTGATTGTTTTTGTATTATTTGACTTTAACTTTAACTATATATTTATTTGTTGTTCCTTCCTTTTCTTTTCCCTTCACTATATCTGTAAAGCGTCTTTGAGCACCTGTAAAAGCGCTAACAAATTAAATCTATTATTATTATTACTATATTGGAAACATATTGTAGGGCCTACCTTATACAAAACATGTCTGTGAAGTGTTTTGCTTAACCCTTAGATGCCTGAGTGACTGGACCCTACACTCTTCCATAAGTGGGTCAAAAAGGACCCGTATTAGAATAATATGTGTTTTTATGCCATTTTTGTCATTTTGGTTAAGAAAAATCACTTGTATAATATTTAGTATTATATTGTGGTTCACACTAGAAATATTCTATATTTAATTTTTCACTATTTATAATTGTATAATTCTTTTTTACATTTTGAAAAAAATACGAAATTCCATAGAAAATGCATGCGTGTCATTTTTGACCCAGTTATGGAAGCTTGCGGTGGTAATACAAAAACTACAATTTCTTAAAATGTAAATTTAAAATGTGAATGGCATGATATCCAAAACATGTTTTTTGAGGAATAGCTGGAATATGAAATGATAAATTTTTTTAATTACAAAGATACTCTAAGAAAACCACCTCACCGGGTCAAAAAGACCCACTTATGCATCTAAGGGTTAACATTCCAAACAGATCCCCCATTGTAGCCATGCCTCATACTGCTCAATGCTCATACCCCTCTTTTGCAGCCCTGTTATGGCGCATTTCCACAAAAGCAACCAAAAACGGGCGCAGCACGGCACGCTTAAACCGCGCTGTAGTGATGCACCGAAACGCGAGGCACAAAGAGGAGGCGGAGCTAATGCCTGATCAGAATTCTACCGGAGATAAAGTTAAATTCTGCTGTGATAGAACGGCATCCTGTTCTAAACCACATCAAAGATTATTTCTTAAACAGTATGGAGCTCAAATACTTTTTCTCTTGCAGGTTTATCACAAGGTGAGTTCCTTTTTTATTTCCTGCTTTTTAAACACATGTGCTCTCCAGTACAGGTTAGCTCTGAGTGTTAGCGAGGGTTGCTAATGTAAACAAAGACGTCCAAAACACGTCAGGCATTGTTTCTGATAGCAACTCTCTGTGGGTCCACCATCGGAAATTACGTAATATCGGCAGCAAATCTGTATCCGCTCCGTTGTTCCCCCGTTTTTAGAGATTTGGGTACGGAGGAAAAAAGTGCATTTTGCATTTTGCATGATAGGTCCCCTTTAAAGGTTTTTTGGGGGGGGTTTCCCTTTCCTTTAGTGTATTATATTTGTATGGGCCTCTTTAAGTAAAGGGACATTAAAGAAGGAGTATAATCATATTGTTTGTTGCCCTTTCTAACAGAGACGCCAAATGTGAAAAGCGTTGTATTTCAGTTGTACTCAAATTTAACTTTGTTGGATAAAATGAACACAAAGGTCAGGAAGTTCCCTTAG
>CM053245.1:41357393-41394893 GCA_028583405.1 Pogonophryne albipinna
AGCATAAACCTTCCTTTACATGAATAACACATATCATTTCCAATGTTTACAGTGTTTTAAAGTAGGTTGGGCTATCAGTGTGTATTCTAGAGATTGATCTGTATATTCTTCTGTTGATATGTATTTATTTTCTTTATGTGCTTTTAGGTAGCACGTAAGACTTGACCTAGCTTTCCTCGGGTCATCATTTGTTATGGATTTTAGTTTCTTCTCTTCTCGACTGATGCAAAACAAATGAGTAATATCACTTCTGTTTTTAAGTTCCTTTTAATGACCGCAAACTGTGATTGTGGACAAGAAGCCTGAGCATGAAGCCTCCTGTAAAATGAATATAATATCCAATGTTTACAGTGTTTTTAAAGTAGGTTGGGATATCAATAAGATAAGAGGTAGTTTATTGATCCCAAATTGGGAAATGTTTGCATTGCAGCAGCAAAAAAACAAAACAAGGCATTGCACATAAGTAGAACTCGATGACGTGGCTCTGGAGCAGCTTTCCTCGACATTGAGAAACATTCCATATTTAGGTCTGGTCGGGGACTTGACCCAGCGACCCTACAGCTCACAGACCAAGCCCCTACTGACTGAGACACTGCCGGACAAGGAGCACATAAGACTTGACATAAGACTTGACATAAGACTTGACCTAGCTTTCCTCGGGTCATCATTTGTTATTGATTTTTTCGATCTTCTATTCTCGTTCCATTATTTCTATGTGTTTGTTACTGTTAACCCAAACCAATGAGTAACATCACAGTCTGTTTTTTAAGTTCCCCTTTATGACCGCAAACTGTGATTGTGGACAAGAAGCCTGAGCATGAAGCCTCCTGTAAAATGAACATAATATCAATGTTTACAGTGTTTTTAAAGTAGGTTGGGCTATCAATAAGATAAGAGGTAGTTTATTGATCCCAAATTGGGACATTTTTGCATTGCACATACAGTAAGTAGAAATTAAAGAGCAGAAATAACAATTCTAGAATTTAAACATCTCAAAATAGAATTAAAACTAAAAAGTAGAAAAATACAGTAGTAGTAGTAGTAGTAGTTCTTCTATGTTCGTTCTGTTATTTCTACTAATGTGTATTGACCTCACTTGTATTCCTGTACAATTCATATTTGTACTAATGTTATTTTCTTTCTTGACGCAAGCTTAAAACGACAGCAATAAACAACATTGCACCAGAAAATGTGTGTCTGCATGACTCATCCCTGTAATTAAAAACTATTTAAAGGGGACCTATCATGCAAAATGCACTTTTTGATGTCTTTTATACATAAATACGTGTCCCCGAATCTCTAAAAACGGGGGAACAACGGAGCTGATCCAGATTTGCGTCCGATATGACGTCATATCTGAAATGTGGACCCACGGCCCAATCAGAAAGTTGCTATCAGAAACAATGCCCGACTGTTTTGGACGTAATATGGTCGGTGTTTACATTAGCATCGCTAACACTCAGAGCTAACCTGTACTGGAGAGCATGTGTGTGAAGAAGCAGGAAGTAAAAAGGAACTCACCTTGTGGTATAACCGGCAAGAGAGAAAGCCTTTGAGCTCCAGACTGTTTCAGAGAGAATCCTTGATAATCCATGATATGGCGTTTCATCACGGCAGCATTTAGTTTAGACAGTAGCTGCCGGGTCCAGCATGAGCTCAGACCCCTCCTCTTTAAAGCTTTATCCCCAAAATCAGCACTTTAGAAACAGGAAGTGAAACAGAGGGATATGAGGCGTGGCTAGAATGATCTGTTTGGTGTTTGGAGCAAAACACTTCATAGACATGTTTTTAATATATTTGTGTATATCTGAGACCTATGCTATTGCCTACAAATAGCACGAGGTGACCTTTAAATGTGCCAAAAAGGGGAAAACCTCCAGCTAGAATCACAGTTTAGATAATTTCTCAAAACATTTCTATGCTTTAAGCAACCTGAACAATAACCCTCGATATAAATGTGATGTTTTGTGAATAAACACCACTTTTTAACCCCCTCCTGTCACATCCTTTGGTCTCCACTGCTGCCATGTTTTTCATTACTGATGCCACGTTAACGGCACGTGGGAAGGAAAAGTAGTTTCCATGGTTACAGCGTGCATGTGTTTGCAGCATCTCACGACTGCGGGCGGGGTTGTAGAGTTAGTGAGTACAACTAGTACAACGTTATCAGCGTACAAATACACTCTGTTAGTCACAATGGTCTTTATGCTTCTTAGTTAACATCAAGCTGTCTTTGGCTCTTTCCTGTTGTAACAAATCCTCATAATAATAATAATACTAATTTCATTAAGATATCATGTTATTATTATTTTTAAAGATGTGGTTATATGTATGTCTATGGGTTAAAAGAGATACTGATTACCTTGGTTGCTGATTGGCTAATGGTTACACAAGCCAAAAAATCGTCATGACATCATAAAATGGCCAAAATCTGATCAGCTCATTTTCAGACAGGTTTTTATAGAAATGGATCAAAAAGAGAGAGAATCTTTGTTCCTGAAACTTTCAGAGTCTCTTTCCACAGAGGGGACACATGTTGATGTAGAAGAGACATGAAGAAGAGGGGACACATGTTGATGTAGAAGAGACATGAAGAAGAGGGGACACATGTTGATGTAGAAGAGACATGAAGAAGAGGGGACACATGTTGATGTAGAAGAGACGTGAAGAAGAGGGGACACATGTTGATGTAGGAGAGACGTGAAGAAGAGGGGACACATGTTGATGTAGAAGAGACGTGAAGAAGAGGGGACACATGTTTATCTAGAAGAGACATGAAGAAGAGGGGACATATGTTGATGTAGAAGAGACATGAAGAAGAGGGGACACATGTTGATGTAGAAGAGACATGAAGAAGAGGGGACACATGTTGATGTAGAAGAGACATGAAGAAGAGGGGACATATGTTGATGTAGAAGAGACATGAAGAAGAGGGGACACATGTTGATGTAGAAGAGACATGAAGAAGAGGGGACACATGTTGATGTAGAAGAGACATGAAGAAGAGGGGACACATGTTGATGTAGAAGAGACATGAAGAAAAGGGGACACATGTTGATGTAGAAGAGACATGGAGAAGAGGGGACACATGGTGATGTAGAAGAGACATGAAGAAGAGGGGACACATGTTGATGTAGAAGAGATGTGAAAAAGAGGGGACACATGTTGATGTAGAAGAGACATGAAGAATAGGGGACACATGTTGATGTAGAAGAGACATGAAGAAGAGGGGACACATGTTGATGTAGAAGAGACATGAAGAAGAGGGGACACATGTTGATGTAGGAGAGACGTGAAGAAGAGGGGACACATGTTGATGTAGAAGAGACATGAAGAAGAGGGGACACATGTTGATGTAGGAGAGACGTGAAGAAGAGGGGACACATGTTGATGTAGAAGAGACATGAAGAAGAGGGGACACATGTTGATGTAGAAGAGACATGAAGAAGAGGGGACACATGTTGATGTAGAAGAGACATGAAGAAGTGGATTTTGCATTATTGGTAATCTTTAAGTAAAACAAATACAAATACATCAGAGATAGTGTGCAAAAATTACAGATGTGCACAATAAATGCAATGCAATTATGATTATTATACTTAGGCCTATATGTATTGTGTTTAATGTACACATTTTCACATATTTATTGTTCGAATGTATTGAAGTACAAACTGCACCATTTTTGTTTAATTTCTTATGATTTAATTAATTTAATTTATTATTATTTATTTATTTTAGCATTTTTTTTGTTGCATTAGTCTGATTCTTTTTAAGAATATTTTTCATTTTTAAAACCCATATAAATAACTCTGTATCTGCAGAATAGGCCCCTCTTTTGTTGCTAATCTATAAATAATGACACTTTTCTGACAGCACGGGCTCGCGGCTGACACCGGTGACAACTCCTTATATGGTGCACGGATGACGTCACCACAACTGTAACTGGGCCCAAAAAGGGGAGGGAGGGCTTGCGGTTGCGCGTTTACGTCGTGGCTTTGAGCGCGCGCGACCCCATGGGAGTTTACAACCGGATGGACCATATATGGAGTGTGAGAGTGCGAGTGTGTGACGTAGTGTTTGTGTGAGAGAGAAAGAGGAAGAGCAGAAACTCCCATGAAACGTGTATTTGTCCCACGTAGATTCTTGTAACTGCTGAGTGACTTTCTTTATTACCAGAATGTAAACACTGACATGAACTCACTTTATTTTGGATCCACTTCTCACAATCAGTCGCTTTAATACCGTTCACTAAAACACTTCCTCAGACAGTGAGCTGGAAATCTGTCAAACACTTCCTCTTGTCGTGTTAAAGGTTACTATAAAACAGAAATGTCACTAAATTGTGTATATCTGGTTTTAGATTATACAATGTACCTTTTCTTCAACTTTCAGTATAGAAATCTGATAATAACAACATTTGTGCACACTACGTTTTAAAGACACGTAATGTGTTTCTAATACACTGCATGTGCATCATTGTGAAAATGTTTGCATGTCTGTAACAAATCATAGTATTTCCTGGACTAAAATGAGCTATATTTAATGTTTTGCATGCGTGCTTTCTTATAAGTATCTAGACCTCTGAGAAAAAGGATTTCATGGCAATACAATATTGAATAATGATCAAATATAGAGTGAAACCCTCCAGGATTGGCTTTAGTGAATTAGATATTTGTATCTAATGGGATGCGAGAAATGACTTGCAGCAGAATCAGGATTCTAAATAAAAAAAAATAAAAAACTGTAGACGTAACAGATGGTGTCTGTGAGTGTGTGTGTGCGCGCGTGCGTGCGTGCGTGTGTGTGTGTGTGTGTGTGTGTGTGTGTGTGTGTGTGTGTGTGTGTGGTAGCTACATCAGGTGTGGGCGGTGCCTGTTTGTCACTTACTGAGGAATGAAGTCCATGTTACGTCAAAGAGGAAATAAAAAGCCACCCAGCTCCAAGTTCGCTCTCATTTCTGAAAGTACAACAACTGGTGAACATCTGAAGTCTGAGCTTAGGAACTAGAAACTATAAAGTCTAACTCAGGACAGATACGATTTATCTGTTCGTTACTAAAAAAGAAAGTAACCAAAACTAACCGTGCGTAATTACGCGGCGTAAAAACTAGAAGAATGATTGCCACAACCGCTATGGAAGTGAACGCCGAAGCCAGACGGATCCTGGCCGTGTCGATAAGCAAGCTGTACGCCTCCAGGAGCCAGAGAGGCGGGCTGAGACTGCACCGGAGCCTCCTGCTCTCCCTGGTCATGAGGTCTGCCCGGGACATCTATCACTCCTCCCGGGAGATTGAGATGCCGAGCGCCGCGCAACCGACTCCGGAACCGATGGAGACGAGCTCCAGCAGCCCGGCGGGGGAACAGATTGTTCCGGAGCCTCAGCCGGAGCTCCAGACCTCCGAGGAACCGGAGAGCGGAGACGAAGGGTGTGAGGAGGGTGATATCACGGAGGACAAAGAGAACATGAGCCCCACCAAGCAGTCCAGGAAACGGCGGGGAAAAGCCGCGGCGGCGCCAGACTTCCTGCCCATTAAGAGGGCGAGGCTGGAGCCCGGGGAGGAGAGGCACGCGGCTCCACATTGCCGAGGAGCGGAGTCTCTGAGCGCGTTGTCTCTGAATCTAAACCGGGCGATAGCTGCCTTCTGAGGGGACAAAACAGCCTCCTATGTAATGGAGTGATTCTGAACTTTACGTAACCGAAAAAGGGCTGGTTTGACCCCCTTTTACGCACCAAGGAGCTGAGCGACACCGCCGGTCCCGGCACTGAAGGATTACCCGGGCCACAGTGCGAGCTCTCCGGCTGCTGAAGGAGCCCTGGAGAGGCAGATGAACCAGGCCTGATGGAGCAGGCTGGGAGAAGTTAGAGGAAGAAACTTAAAGGGTGTTTTATTCTTTGTTTCCTGGTGATTCACACTTTGGATGAGTCCAAACAAGAGACTGGCGCTGACTCAAAGTGAGTGTGTGAATCAGCACATGAGTCACAGAAGAAGAAATGAACTCATACGACTTTAGGGGAATTTCCTGCCAAATAACTCAAACAGGAAGGACTTACACACACATGCAAACACATTCAAATGCTGCTGTGGACTTTGGTAGATCGATACTACTGCTGTGGGACTTTCCTGTGATCACGTGGTGCTTTGAGAACACGAGCTGTCTGGAGAAGAGATGTAAAGTCACTGAAATGTTAATGTGTCATATCAGACATGTGAACAATAATATTACCTCACATTCAAAGCTGCTTTTTTACCTGAATGATGAATTCATTTTGTGTAAATATTTGAAATAAACACATTCAAAGGTACTCAGTTGTCCTGCTCTGTTTATGAAGATATATATCATTATTTAATGTAAAGCATTTAAACATCATTTCATTTGTGGACCCTTTTTAAAAAAAATACAGAATGTCAACATATAAGCACACACACACACACACACACACACACACACACACACACACACACACACACACACACACACACACACACACACACACACACACACACACACACACACACACACACACACACACACACACACACACACACACACACACACACACACACACACACACACACACACACACCATGTATACATCACTTCAGGGGACATTACATTGACTTACATGCATTTCCTGGAGACTTATCCTAACCTTAACCATAACCAAGTCTTCACCCTAAAATTAATGATTCCCCTTATAGGGACCTCCAATTTGTCCCCATAAGGGAGGCGAGTCCCCACACGTGGCTGTGTAAACAGATTTAGGTCCCCACAAGTATAGTAATGCTAGGCCACACACACACACACACAGTTATCCACAGTAGGTAGATCACATGCATTGTAATACACACACAGTTATACACACTATACAGAATACAGGTAGAATACACAGGGCTTTGCTCAAAGGCACCTCTCCAGCCACCAGTCCACATCCAATCTGCTTTTTTAAATGTAATGTCCTTGTACTTGTGGACCCTCATTTCCAGTTACACAATGATTACACAAGGATTAAATAAGTGTGAAAATTAGGCAGTCAATTAAGATCTAAATATCTATATGTAGTTATGACATGTGTTTAATACAGCTTAATGATAATAGTAGAACTTAAGAAAACAGCATAATAAGTGACTGAAATGAAAAAAAGAAAGTCATTTTTTGTATTATAAAACTGCTTTGACTTTTTTACCCAAAAAATTGAATGAATTATGTAAATATTTGTTTAAAAAACCCCACATTTAAGTCGTTCTGTATCAGGCCACAGTTCAGAGGGTCAATCCTCTATTGGTACTACCAAGCGCCGCTAATCTCATGCTTACTGTGACACACGCACACACGCACACGCACGCACACACACACACGCACACACACAGACACATACACACACGCACGCACACACACACAAACAGACACACACACACACGCACACACAGACACACACACACACACACACACACACACACACACACACACACACGCACACACACACACACACACACACACACACACACACACACACACACACACACACACACACATAGGAGCAGGGTTGTACCACTTCCTGTGGATCATGACAGAATTATGAATCGTATCCTTCCTCCCCAATATGACCCGACACTGATTCAGACAGGGAGTAAAATAAAAAAAAGTTACGTAACAACAGCTGGGGCAAAAACAATAAAGAGTGTTTACACCCTGAGGGCCTCTTCATCGTCGTCATCATCAGAAGCCTCTTCCTGTCGGTAAACTACACCCTGGCACACACACATGGTGATCCTGTTATGCAGGTTTCATCACCATGCTTGTGTTTATTGTTTGGATCACAGTCATCATTATCTCGTCCTTACTTCTTCTTTACAGTATTTATGCAGAATTTGAGTGAAGAAGAGGAAGAATGAGCGGGAACATACGAGGAACAGAAACAAGGTTGAAAATGATGCTGACTAAGTGATAAAGAATTGATGAGTCATGAGGATTCATTGCTAGAAGGTCAAATTAAATACTTTCTGCAGTCTCCATGTCCTTAAACCTGGAAATGAGTCAGCATTTAACCACTTCCTGTTCCCTCGTCTGGAGGTCAATAGTTTTCTGAATGTGTTCTTGGTTGAAATAAGGTCTGTGGTAAACACAAGCTGAAGAGAGTTTAACGTCTATCTACCACATAAAATACTACAGTGAATTTAAAATCGGTGGTTGCTAACAAGTGTCTAAATGAGACGACTAAACGTCATCATGCCCAACATTAGCAACCTTTAGCTTAGCGGTGGAGACGTGAAGTCATGTGACCGTGCTGTAGTTCCTTTATAGCCCAGCATTAGCCTCCTTTAGCTTAGCGGTGGTGACGTGAAGTCATGTGACCGTGCCGTAGTTCCTTTATAGCCCAGCATTAGCCGCCTTTAGCTTAGCGGTGGTGACGTGAAGTCATGTGACCGTGCCGTAGTTCCTTTATAGCCCAACATTAGCCACCTTTAGCTTAGCGGTGGTGACGTGAAGTCATGTGACCGCGCTGTAGTTCCTTTATAGCCCAACATTAGCCTCCTTTAGCTTAGCGGTGGTGACGTGAAGTCATGTGACCGTGCTGTAGTTCCTTTATAGCCCAGCATTAGCCTCCTTTAGCTTAGCGGTGGTGACGTGAAGTCATGTGACCGTGCCGTAGTTCCTTTATAGCCCAGCATTAGCCGCCTTTAGCTTAGCGGTGGTGACGTGAAGTCATGTGACCGTGCCGTAGTTCCTTTATAGCCCAACATTAGCCACCTTTAGCTTAGCGGTGGTGACGTGAAGTCATGTGACCGCGCTGTAGTTCCTTTATAGCCCAACATTAGCCACCTTTAGCTTAGCGGTGGTGACGTGAAGTCATGTGACCGTGCTGTAGTTCCTTTATAGCCCAACATTAGCCACCTTTAGCTTAGCGGTGGTGACGTGAAGTCATGTGACCGTGCTGTAGTTCCTTTATAGCCCAACATTAGCCTCCTTTAGCTTAGCGGTGGAGACGTGAAGTCATGTGACCGTGCTGTAGTTCCTTTATAGCCCAGCATTAGCCTCCTTTAGCTTAGCAGTGGTGACGTGAAGTCATGTGACCGTGCCGTAGTTCCTTTATAGCCCAGCATTAGCCGCCTTTAGCTTAGCGGTGGTGACGTGAAGTCATGTGACCGTGCCGTAGTTCCTTTATAGCCCAACATTAGCCACCTTTAGCTTAGCGGTGGTGACGTGAAGTCATGTGACCGCGCTGTAGTTCCTTTATAGCCCAACATTAGCCTCCTTTAGCTTAGCGGTGGTGACGTGAAGTCATGTGACCGTGCTGTAGTTCCTTTATAGCCCAACATTAGCCACCTTTAGCTTAGCGGTGGTGACGTGAAGTCATGTGACCGTGCTGTAGTTCCTTTATAGCCCAACATTAGCCTCCTTTAGCTTAGCGGTGGTGACGTGAAGTCATGTGACCGTGCCGTAGTTCCTTTATAGCCCAACATTAGCCACCTTTAGCTTAGCGGTGGTGACGTGAAGTCATGTGACCGCGCTGTAGTTCCTTTATAGCCCAACATTAGCCACCTTTAGCTTAGCGGTGGTGACGTGAAGTCATGTGACCGTGCCGTAGTTCCTTTATAGCCCAGCATTAGCCGCCTTTAGCTTAGCGGTGGTGACGTGAAGTCATGTGACCGTGCCGTAGTTCCTTTATAGCCCAACATTAGCCACCTTTAGCTTAGCGGTGGTGACGTGAAGTCATGTGACCGCGCTGTAGTTCCTTTATAGCCCAACATTAGCCTCCTTTAGCTTAGCGGTGGTGACGTGAAGTCATGTGACCGTGCTGTAGTTCCTTTATAGCCCAGCATTAGCCACCTTTAGCTTAGCGGTGGTGACGTGAAGTCATGTGACCGTGCTGTAGTTCCTTTATAGCCCAGCATTAGCCGCCTTTAGCTTAGCGGTGGTGACGTGAAGTAATGTGACCGCGCTGTAGTTCCTTTATAGCCCAGCATTAGCCACCTTTAGCTTAGCGGTGGTGACGTGAAGTCATGTGACCGTGCTGTAGTTCCTTTATAGCCCAGCATTAGCCACCTTTAGCTTAGCGGTGGTGACGTGAAGTCATGTGACCGCGCTGTAGTTCCTTTATAGCCCAACATTAGCCGCCTTTAGCTTAGCGGTGGTGACGTGAAGTCATGTGACCGCGCTGTAGTTCCTTTATAGCCCAACATTAGCCGCCTTTAGCTTAGCGGTGGTGACGTGAAGTCATGTGACCGTGCTGTAGTTCCTTTATAGCCCAGCATTAGCCACCTTTAGCTTAGCGGTGGTGACGTGAAGTCATGTGACCGCGCTGTAGTTCCTTTATAGCCCAACATTAGCCGCCTTTAGCTTAGCGGTGGTGACGTGAAGTCATGTGACCGCGCTGTAGTTCCTTTATAGCCCAACATTAGCCGCCTTTAGCTTAGCGGTGGTGACGTGAAGTCATGTGACCGTGCTGTAGTTCCTTTATAGCCCAACATTAGCCGCCTTTAGCTTAGCGGTGGTGACGTGAAGTCATGTGACCGCGCTGTAGTTCCTTTATAGCCCAACATTAGCCGCCTTTAGCTTAGCGGTGGTGACGTGAAGTCATGTGACCGCGCTGTAGTTCCTTTATAGCCCAACATTAGCCACCTTTAGCTTAGCGGTGGTGACGTGAAGTCATGTGACCGCGCTGTAGTTCCTTTATAGCCCAACATTAGCCTCCTTTAGCTTAGCGGTGGTGACGTGAAGTCATGTGACCGTGCTGTAGTTCCTTTATAGCCCAGCATTAGCCACCTTTAGCTTAGCGGTGGTGACGTGAAGTCATGTGACCGTGCTGTAGTTCCTTTATAGCCCAGCATTAGCCGCCTTTAGCTTAGCGGTGGTGACGTGAAGTAATGTGACCGCGCTGTAGTTCCTTTATAGCCCAGCATTAGCCACCTTTAGCTTAGCGGTGGTGACGTGAAGTCATGTGACCGTGCTGTAGTTCCTTTATAGCCCAGCATTAGCCACCTTTAGCTTAGCGGTGGTGACGTGAAGTCATGTGACCGCGCTGTAGTTCCTTTATAGCCCAACATTAGCCGCCTTTAGCTTAGCGGTGGTGACGTGAAGTCATGTGACCGCGCTGTAGTTCCTTTATAGCCCAACATTAGCCGCCTTTAGCTTAGCGGTGGTGACGTGAAGTCATGTGACCGTGCTGTAGTTCCTTTATAGCCCAGCATTAGCCACCTTTAGCTTAGCGGTGGTGACGTGAAGTCATGTGACCGCGCTGTAGTTCCTTTATAGCCCAACATTAGCCGCCTTTAGCTTAGCGGTGGTGACGTGAAGTCATGTGACCGCGCTGTAGTTCCTTTATAGCCCAACATTAGCCGCCTTTAGCTTAGCGGTGGTGACGTGAAGTCATGTGACCGTGCTGTAGTTCCTTTATAGCCCAACATTAGCCTCCTTTAGCTTAGCGGTGGTGACGTGAAGTCATGTGACCGCGCTGTAGTTCCTTTATAGCCCAACATTAGCCTCCTTTAGCTTAGCGGTGGTGACGTGAAGTCATGTGACCGCGCTGTAGTTCCTTTATAGCCCAACATTAGCCTCCTTTAGCTTAGCGGTGGTGACGTGAAGTCATGTGACCGCGCTGTAGTTCCTTTATAGCCCAACATTAGCCTCCTTTAGCTTAGCGGTGGTGACGTGAAGTCATGTGACCGCGCTGTAGTTCCTTTATAGCCCAACATTAGCCGCCTTTAGCTTAGCGGTGGTGACGTGAAGTCATGTGACCGCGCTGTAGTTCCTTTATAGCCCAACATTAGATTTTTACTTTAAAAAAATCATACGGTGGTCTTAATATGTGGAGATTATCATGCTGAACAAAATGTGTAAGTATCATAAATGTTTGTTTTACAGAGATTATTTTCTGAACTATTCTGAAACCCAATGTAAAAATCCATGTTAAGCATACAACAACATGAAGCAAAAGGTTAATTTAAAATAATTGAAGGACAAGCAAGATGAAGAAGAACTGAGGAATGATGAGGATTTAATTCCTGAAAAGGTCAAATGAAATGCTTTCTTTCGTCCCCATAAAAGCACAATAGCTTTGGTATTGTGATCATCATTTCTGCCAGATATAATACTCATCAAACTCTCTAGTTTTTGTTGAACAAAGTCTTGCAAGAAATGATCAGATTGTTGTTTACACATTGTAAAAAATAAATTATTGTACTTTTTTTGACTTATTGAACCTCAAATTCAAGAGAACATAAATAAATAAAATATGAAAGATAATCAACTTGAGTTCAAACAGTTCCTAATTGGAATAATCACATTTAAAAACACATCCTCATCCTTGTGAATGAAATAACTCAAATAGAACAGAACGTCCTAATAAAATTCTTCGGATGACATCACAGCTGCTGAGCGTGTCAACAGGACGTCTCCATGGCAACAGAGCAAACTGTACTGATAAGGCTTACAGCTGGGAAACAGTCTAACAGAAGACATTTAGTAAAAAGAAAGAGATTACATAACATAAAACATGGTTTGTCTGAAGGAGAATATGCCTTTGAGGTTACATTTTGATTTAATTCAAGATTCAAAGGTTTATAGTCATAACTTATGGTGTAATTATGTAATGTATGAAACACTTCTGGTTCCAACGGTGCAATTTACAACACATAAACAACAACAATAGAAACAAAGATAGTCCAAGCTCAGGTGTCAGGTTTATAGGCTTATCTTTGTTGCTCTTATGTTTTATTGTGAACAACTTTGTGACGTCTAAACTAGAAAGGTACTTTAATGTAGAGGCTTCATTTACTGATATGTTTCTATGGTTCTTCCTCGTTATCATTTTCAGGGCTTAACGTACCATTAATTGTATTATCATTGAATCCGCACATTAATTTGCCAATTCATCAATTGCTCACTTTATTAATGAAATATAATGACAATATAAATATAGATCATACCGTATATATATAACAATGGAAACCTTTCAGGTAATGTCCTTACATTTCATAGTTTAAAGGTCACCTATCATGCTATTTTTAGTCAACAGCATAGGTCTCAGATATATACAAATATATAAAAAACATGTCTATGAAGTGTTTTGCTCAAAATACCAAACAGATCATTCTAGCCATGCCTCATATCCCTCTATTTCACTTCCTGTTTCTAAAGTTCTGATTTGGGGTATAAAGCTTTAAAGAGGAGGGGTCTGAGCTCATGCGGGACCCGGCAGCTACTGTCTAAACTAAATGCTGCCGTGATGAAACGCCATATCATGGATTATCAAGGATCTGAAACAGTATGGAGCTCAAAGGCTTTCTCTCTTGCCGGTTATACCACAAGGTGAGTTCCTTTTTACTTCCTGCTTCTTCACACACATGCTCTCCAGTACAGGTTAGCTCTGAGTGTTAGCGATGCTAATGTAAACACCGACTATATTACGTCCAAAACAGTCGGGCATTGTTTCTGATAGCAACGTTTCTGATTGGGCCGTGGGTCCACATTTCAGATATTACGTCATATCGGACGCAAATCTGGATCAGCTCCGTTGTTCCCCGTTTTTAGAGATTTGGGTACGGAGGAAAAGAGAGAGGGTTTTGTTTCCTGACGCTGCGTGAGTTCCCCGACGCACCGGGGACACATGTTTATGTATAAAAGACATCAACAAGTGCATTTTGCATGATAGGTCCCCTTTAAATAGTTTTTAATTACAGGGATGAGTCATGCAGACACAATTTTCTGGTGCAATGTTGTTTATTGCTGTCGTTTTAAGCTTGTGTCAAGAAAGAAAATAACATTAGTACAAATATGAATTGTACAGGAATACAAGTGAGGTCATTAAAATAAAAATAAATGAGCTAAAATAGAAAAACTTAATTACAACAACATGAGAAAAAACTAATGTGGAATAAGAGGCAAAGTGCTGTAATACATAACACTGTCACCACAGGTTCAATACGTTAAATAGAAAGTAATCAACAACAACACAATCATTAAAACCAGGCAAAAAGGACATTTTGATGATAGGTCCCCTTTAACATTAGTTGCTCTTGTCTCACTAATTAAAGTACATTTTATCCATATAGCCCAATATCACAAACCCAACATGTGTCCAAAGTAAATCTGTACAGATAACCATTGTGACTCCTCAGAGAGGTGATTCATCTACTTACATTACTTTAATTGTTTCATTGGTACAAGTTAATGGTAATGAAGAGATGTATTATCACACCATTACCATTTATTTCTTTGTTGATTAATGGACCAATTCATTTTCCAATCAATCAGTATAATTAATCAATCAAACACTCAACAACAATGTTAATCCCAACTTCAGAGAGCCTAAGGTGATGTTGTTATGTTTTCTCTGACCAACGAAAGCACCTTAGACCAATAATATATTACATTTACTTTTTATTTATTAGGCTATATGACAGAAGACGTTTAGGTTGAAATTAATTGTCATATTTCACTTTGAATTTCTGCATTTTCAGCTGTTTTATAGTTTTTAGTGTGATAGAAACACTTTTTTTAAAGGTTTTAATTGCTAAGGGACTTCAAAATGGAAATTTACTATTATTATCTGGCGACCCCTCAGATTTCTCTACAGGGACTCGAAACACTGACGTAGAATGTATTGTGTTTTTGTTGTTGTTGACTTGTTGTTTTCATCCGAGGCTCAGCAGCTGCCTTGTGTCACACTGTGAGTAGTAGGCCTAGTATTCGTTTATTTGTCCCCGAGGGGAAAATGAAAATGGGTTGCAGTACATCACAAAGGCATTAAAAAAGATAAAACATACGTCACTGACAACAACATAGACACAGATTCAAAATAACAGATATCTGCAGACATGACAAGGGGTATAGGCCCTCATTTGCGAGAGGGGGGGGGGGGCAGTGCCAGACCAGCTGGGTAAACAGTGCGTCCTTAGCCATACTTGCCAACCCTCCCAATTTTCGCGGGAGACTCCCGATTTCATTGCCTCTCTCCCGGTTTCCTCCCGGGGTCATATTTCTCCCGCATTTCTCCCGATTTCTGACAAAATCAGATTTACTCAGGACTGTTTCCACTCGGACTTTAATACAGCTACACCATTGTTTGGTTTCCACGGTAGCGCATCACTGAAAGTCTGAGAGGGTGAGGAAGATAGTCACAGAAAACAGAACAAGAATCGACAACTCTGCTCACTCCTTTCCTGCCCACACATATGCGCCATCAAGGATGGTGCTACAGGCCGCAAGACAGTGCACTTACAACTATAAGCATGTTAATGTTAATCTAATACAGCTCCGGCGACCCCTGCTCCGGCGATTTCTGAGGTCTCAAGGTTGGCAGGACTCCTAGCTATCATTGATTAAGGAGTTTGATGGCTTGTGGGACGAAAGACAGCCTCGATCTGTTCTTTTTGAACAGAGGGGCACGATATCTCCACCCGGATGGCAACAGTTCAAAATAAGAGGCGAGAGGGTGCCTCAGGTCATTCGCAATATTGTGTGCCATTTTAAAAACTCTGTCCTTGTATAAGCTTTCTATATTAGCAAATGAGATTCCTGACAATTTACTGGACAATGTTATTTGTTACTTTCAATAAAAGCATAATAAAACATCTTAACCATTCTGTTGCCGACATTAAAAGACAATCGTTACGCAAAAAAGAACAAGAGTGTTAATCCCATAATATCCACACGGCATATGAATGTCTACATAAACCCCACGATGACTTTTATCACAGTGACCCTGATCTGCCAGGATTATCATTACAAAAATCTGGGTCATACGTGGGCTTTCATTTTAAAATATACATATTATGTAAATCTTAGTCAAGCAGTGATAATTATTCAATCTGTTACACTGTTTGTGATTTTGTAAAACGAGGACTTAAATCACGCATTGTCCTGCAGAAAAGCACCGTAATTGCTTTTACTAACAAAGACAATGCCACTTATTTATGCAAATGAGGGACATTACATATGAATGAGATTCAAGGAGGGGCAGCAGGAACGAGGAAGAGGAGAGAGGAAAGAGTTTGTGACGAATCAATGGCTTCCGATAGAAAAATATGTGTTTTTTCGCAATTAAAAAGGACGGTAAGAGAGTAAAAGGACTTTTGAGGAGGGGTTTGAGACAAAAGGGTTTTCTGTGTTAGAAACAGGAAACTGGATGAGAACAAAGTCAGTGTTTCCTCCTCAAAACAGTCACAATAACTCAATTGTAAGTTTTATTTGTCATATGTCATTAATCAGCCTCGTCTTCCATTGCTAAGCATTTAGTATTTTTAGCATTTACAATGGCAGACATTTCTCTTTCATTCAGTCATCATAGAGTCATCAGTATTCATCATCATCCCTCTCACATTTGGATCATTTTCTCTCATACCTTAAAGGACCCATGTCATGCTTCTCTGGTTATTACCCGTCCCCTTGTTGTTATGAAGGTTTTTCTGCATGTGAACGGTCTGCAGAGTCACAAACCCTCAAAGTGCACCCTGTAGGGAGTAAAACTCTAACACAGAAAAGACCTGTCTGTGCTGCCCCAGAACGCCTCGTTGGAGATTTCTCTTTTTCTTCCTGGGTACAGTGATGTGCCCATACCCAAATGGACCCATTGGTCCAAATGGACCAATCCGTGGAGCCGTTACGTCCGCGGAGCCGTTAAGTTAAGTCCGTGGATTGGTCCAAATGGACCAATCGTGGGACTTCCTCACAAACACACACTCAATCTTTTCTCAGCTGTAGCTCCGCCGATTTCTCCTCCCTGAGACGGCGGGACGCGGCAAAGCTGTGAGTCGGTGTGTGAGCACACACACAAACTCCCAGCCAGGCTGCAAGTGTGTGTGTGTGTGTTCGGGCTGGGTTTCGCTGTGTCTCGCTGTCTCGCAGAGGCCACTGGGCTCATAGGGGGGGGGGGGCAGGAGCTCCAACAAGCCGTTTAGGACAGAGAGTGAATACACAGACTATACAGAGATGCTGTGAGAAACCAATGTGAGTTTGGAACATTGAACAATTTAAATCTATTCTAGTAGACCTCAACAATGGAATTATGATCAGGAGAAATGGCCATGACATGGGACCTTTAACTTAAACGTCATCATCTAGTTATAATATAGAGTAAAAACAATCATGATTTGATAAGTGTATCATGAAGAACTGGCTTAAAACTGGATAAAAAGCAAAACACAGCACTCACAATATTCAAAGAGGATATGACGGCATTGACAGGATACCAAATGAAACACACCTTAAATTACAACATATACAACGTAGATTTAGTTATTTATACCTTTAAGTCACTGTTTTAACTATGCTGCATATTCATTGTGTAGTTTTGTATATGTGGATATAGGTGCTGAATTATGCTTATGTTTGCTTCGTGCTATATTTGACCATATACGCAACAGGTGATAGTGCCTTCACACAGTGTTCAGGGCACATGGTCAAAAAGAGTAATTTTATATGCTATGAATATTCTGGAAGTCTGCAAGGTTTGCCCGTGTAATCTTGTTGTTTAATGCAGAGTTATAGCAGATACTGTAGAAGCATCAAGTTGGTAGTGACAAGGTATAGCTTTAAAGCAATTAAGCCACCTGAAAATGACGTTGTTAATTTCAATAAACTCTCATTTAAAGGAGCCCTATAATGCTTTTTGGGGTTTTCCCTTTCCCATAGTGTGTTTAATATGTCCTTGTCTAAGTTATAGCTGCCTACCATGAGTACATTGCAGGTTTTATTGAGTAAAACTGAGATTTCCTTGCAGTCTGAGTGTCATGGGAACTCGGTGCATTGTATAAACGGACACCCCCATTTTGTTCTTGTGAGCCTCGGATGTGTCACATTAACACAAACACACACACACAGGATTTGGATCGATCACATCTGCTAAATAGGAGAGCTTTGATGCTGAGCCTCAGCGGCTGAGTGTCTGCAGGTTGTCCACAAACTGCAGCAGGACATCGTGTTCCCCTCCGCCTCTTCAACAAGAAAACAACGTGTCCTTGGATGTGCTCAAATCAAACAGTATTATGAACACATCTCATTCTGGCTCTGTTTTCCTTCATTCTTATTAGAATCTGCTTCTCAAAGACACATGGTTATTAGGTGTTATTATATTGTGTTTATATTTGCAGGCTTGTGCTTTTGATGACGTGCTGAAAGGAGCTCTAATGGGGTGCAATTCTTCTTTTGATGGTGTTTTCATTTCACAGTGTTTTGCAGCTTTACCAAGAAAAAACACTATGTCTTTTCCTTGTCACTTTGTGTGAAAGGACAGTGATGGATTACAGTTATTACTGTTGTATAATACTGTTATTGTCCTTGTACTATCGTGAATGATGTCAGTTGTTTTGCCATTTAAACTGTCACCAAGACAGCCATGCTAGCAGCTCACTAAGAAGGCTTTCACATCAGGGATAGGCTACATAGATTTTAACTTTAAAAGGGAATGTTGGGCTATAAAGGAACTACAGCACGGTCACATGACTTCACGTCACCACCGCTAAGCTAAAGGCGGCTAATGTTGGGCTATAAAGGAACTACAGCACAGTCACATGACTTCACGTCACCACCGCTAAGCTAAAGGCGGCTAATGGTGGGCTATAAAGGAACTACAGCGCAGTCACATGACTTCACGTCACCACCGCTAAGCTAAAGGCGGCTAATATTGGGCTATAAAGAAACTACAGTGCGGTCACATGACTTCACATCACCACCGCTAAGCTAAAGGCGGCTAATGTTGGGCTATAAAGGAACTACAGCACGGTCACATGACTTCACGTCACCTCCGCTAAGCTAAAGGCGGCTAATGTTGGGCTATAAAGGAACTACAGCGCGGTCACATGACTTCACGTCACCTCCGCTAAGCTAAAGGCGGCTAATGTTGGGCTATAAAGGAACTACAGCGCGGTCACATGACTTCACGTCACCACCGCTAAGCTAAAGGCGGCTAATGGTGGGCTATAAAGGAACTACAGCGCGGTCACATGACTTCACGTCACCACCGCTAAGCTAAAGGCGGCTAATGTTGGGCTATAAAGGAACTACAGCACGGTCACATGACTTCACGTCACCTCCGCTAAGCTAGAGGCGGCTAATGTTGGGCTATAAAGGAACTACAGCACGGTCACATGACTTCACGTCACCTCCGCTAAGCTAGAGGCGGCTAATGTTGGGCTATAAAGGAACTACAGCACGGTCACATGACTTCACGTCACCACCGCTAAGCTAAAGGCGGCTAATGTTGGGCTATAAAGGAACTACAGCACGGTCACATGACTTCACGTCACCACCGCTAAGCTAAAGGCGGCTAATGGTGGGCTATAAAGGAACTACAGCACGGTGACATGACTTCACGTCACCTCCACTAAGCTAAAGGCGGCAAATGTTGGGCTATAAAGGAACTACAGCGCGGTCACATGACTTCACGTCACCACCGCTAAGCTAAAGGCGGCTAATGGTGGGCTATAAAGTAACTACAGCATGGTCACATGACTTCACGTCACCACCACTAAGCTAAAGGTTGCTAATGTTGGGCTATAAAGGAACTACAGCGCGGTCACATGACTTCACGTCACCACCGCTAAGCTAAAGGCGGCTAATGGTGGGCTATAAAGGAACTACAGCACGGTCACATGACTTCAAAAATGGCACTTCATGAAAAGCAAAGCGTTCAGCATTCTGAATACTAATAATCCTGAGGGGGACATGAATATCTGTTCTGTGCTTTATAGCAATCCATTCAATACCCTGGTGACGTAGCTCACTTACATGATGGGAGTGCTGAAAAGGTCAGGGAGATGATCAGAGGCAGCAGGCTTCCTCCTTTGGGAAACATGAATATCTTTACGATGTTTCATGTCAATCCATAGAGTGTTGATATTCCAAAGTGGTGGACCAACAAACAAATCAATTTAACCCCCGGTGGGATGAAAGAAGGAGTGATTTGAATATAGCCATCAGTAGAATGAGGTTGGTTTCAACATTTCCTTATTCCAGCTAATGTAAGAATGTTCTGCTCTTCATTTTTCATGTAATTTTAAATGTGATATATGGGGTATTTGAAGTTGAAACCTTGGGCTTTATGTGATAATCTGTAAATTGTATTTTAAGGTGTGAATGGAACTATTTTGAGTCGTGTTGATGAATCTACATTTGGTCATTTTCCACCAACACAAGAGTTGGACTGGGATACAAAATTAAAACTACAGTGTGTGTGTGTGTGTGTGTGTGTGTGTGTGTGTGAACTTGTGGGGACCTAAATCTGTTTACACAGTCACGTGTGGGGACTCGCCTCCCTTATGGGGACAAATTGGAGGTCCCTATGAGGGGAATCATTAATTTTAGGGTGAAGACTTGGTTAGGTTAAGGATTAGGGTTAGTGTAAGGGTTAGGGTTAGGGTTAGGCATGTGTTGGTTATGGTTAAGGTTAGGATAAGTCTCCAGGAAATGCATGTAAGTCAATGTAATGTCCCCTGAAGTGATGTATACATGGTGTGTGTGTGTGTGTGTGTGCGCTGTGTTATCAGCAATGAAGGATAGTTTCAATGGAGGTCGAGCTAAATGGCACAGATGTATGAGATATGAAACACACACATATTTGACCCTTCAATTGGATATCATGATAATAATAATAAACATCTAGAATATCCGTAGCCTTATAACTTAAAATGTAACCGATGCTACTCGTGTATGTGCTTGCTTGCTTTCATAATGCTGCTTATTCACATAATGTTGTCTTTATTTAATATGTTTACTCTTGTATTTTGCACTGTACCCTCGCTGTAACACCAATTGCTGCGCCAATTAATATTGTTGTTTAATTCTAAATCTTGCAACATTCGAGCACATTGCAGACATATCTCCGTGATGTCTTCCCTGCTCTGTGATGGCGTGTATATACTATTGTGGCAGGCTGATTAAGATGCAGCGTGCAGAGGCCACGGTGACGTACTGCTCTCACAGCTCTGAGCTATAAAAAGATCAGAGCAGGAAATGTCTTCACACAGGAAGCATCGACCGGCGCTCCTCTGATGGAGGCAGATAACCTGTCGACCAATCAGAGAGAGGCAGACGTGTGCAGATGTGCGGGGGGGCAAAACAGGGTCTTTGATCATATGATGGATGTGCATGCAGTATGAGGCTTTTATCAGGTATGGGCATGTATACAGGAAATAGCACTGCGTTACACTTGTTTCTAAATGAACCATTCATTCACACATAATAAATAAGGGACAACAAATGATTGGGAATAATCTAAATAAGTAAGGATTAATTAAATAGTTTCATGATAAATAACGGTGCAAAGAAAACATAGTTTAAAATATTAATGGTAATTAATAGCCACTTATGCATAGAGGCTAAAGTGGCAACATAAACACAAACAATGTAATTAATGAAAAACATTTTGCGTATATTTATTAATAACTTAATAAACAAATAACAAACTAATGCAAAAATACCACTAGCCTTCAACCACCCATCCTGATCAAACTGTCGTCTGTGTGTTTCTGTAAACAGTAAGTCACGCTCATTTGTAATTTGGTTTAAAAGTGGTGAGTCTGTTTCTCAGGAAATGAAGAGGAAGTCATAATGTGTTGTTATTGTGTGTGTGTGTGTGTGTGTGTGTGTGTGTGTGTGTGATCATTTGATTATCACATGTCAAGTGACTGTGCATGACCTCATGCTTCAAACAGCGGACACTGTGTGACTGATGGCAGAGGACTCACTAAGTAACTATGAATGTGAAATATAGTGTGTGTGTTGTGTGTGTGTGTGTGTGTGTGTGTGTGTCTAGCAGAGACAGGAAGTGATGCGTTGATGCCGGGCGGGGAACAGAACGTGTAGGCGGCTATTTTAAGACTCAGCTGCAGGAGAACAGAGCTCTCCAATACATCTGGCCGTGTGAGAGTAGGTGTGTGTGAGTGTGTGTGTGTGTGTGTGTGTGTGTGTGTGTGTGTGTGTGTGTGTGTGTGTGTGTGTGTGTGTATGACTCAGATGACAGGCTAATTGCCAGAGGTGATGCTATTATTGTTTTGAAATGTCCTTAAAGCCCACATATAATTGCATACACTCAGAAAGAAATGAAATTAGGTCATCATTCTTCAGACATTTTTTTTAGGAGTCATTTTAGTGCCAACCACAGTGTTTACATGAGGAGGAGGGAGACAGACTAACAGACGGAGAGGAGGAGGAAGAGGAGGAGGAAGAGGAAGAGGAGGAGGAGGAGGAAGAGGAGGAGGAGGAAGAGGAAGAGGAAGAGGAGGAGGAGGAGGAAGAGGAGGAGGACATCAGTAGACGTTCAAACTGAGAAGGGGGATAACATGAGGGAGGAAGGATGTCAATAAAACGTAACAACATTGGGAGGGGGAAGTGTAGGACACAGCACAAGGTTTCTGAATGAGTGTGTGTGTGTGTGTGTGTGTGTGTGTGTGTGTGTGTGTGTGTGTGTGTGTGTGTGTGTGTGTGTGTGTGTGTGTACCAAAGCCATTATCAGTGACGTAGTGTAGACGTAGACAGAGAGCAGGAGGAGGAGGAGGTGGACGCTCAGTGTGAGACGTTTGATTTCAACACATTTGAAAATAGCAGCAGCGTGATGAGTTCGGGGTCTTCTCACCTGCGATGAGTCGACTGTTGCTAAGGGACTTTATCTCTCTGCAGAGAAAAATAATAATGAATCACTTACAGATCCTCATGTCCATTCAAGAAGACGCACTCGTCTGCAGGAAGACACGTTCGTCTTCACGAATGATGCTCAAAATGGATAAATATCTCAAATAGTATTTTAGTTAAATAAACTTTAAAGGTCTCCCATCATACTGTTTCTCATCAATATATCACAGGTCTCAGATATATCCAGAGCCTGTCTCTGATTGGCTGAAACACCAAACAGATCATTGCAGCATTACCCATAATCCCCTCTGTTTCAGCCCTGTTTCCAAAGTGCTGATTCTCTGTCTGTTACTTTAGATGAAAATAAGGAGCCCCTCCCCACGCCCCTCTGAGAGACATTTGGTTACAAAGAACTCAATGGTGCTCTAGGAGGAGATTCAGGTGATAAGGGGGGGGGGGGGGGGTTACCGTGGTTGCTGATTGGCTAATGGTTACACAAGACAAAACATCATTATGACATCATAAAGTGACCAAAATCTGATCAGCTCATTTTCAGACAGGTTTTTATAGAAATGGATCAAAAAGAGAGAGAATCTTTGTTCTTGAGACTTTCAGAGTCTCTTTCCACAGAGGGGACACATGTTGATGTAGAAGAGACATGAAGAAGAGGGGACACATGTTGATGTAGAAGAGACATGAAGAAGAGGGGACACATGTTGATGTAGAAGAGACATGAAGAAGAGGGGACACATGTTGATGTAGAAGAGACATGGAGAAGAGGGGACACATGTTGATGTAGAAGAGACATGAAGAAGAGGGGACACATGTTGATGTAGAAGAGACATGAAGAAGAGGGGACACATGTTGATGTAGAAGAGACATGAAGAAGAGGGGACACATGTTGATGTAGAAGAGACATGGAGAAGAGGGGACACATGTTGATGTAGAAGAGACATGAAGAAGAGGGGACACATGTTGATGTAGAAGAGACATGAAGAAGAGGGGACACATGTTGATGTAGAAGAGACATGGAGAAGAGGGGACACATGTTGATGTAGAAGAGACATGAAGAAGAGGGGACACATGTTGATGTAGAAGAGACATGAAGAAGAGGGGACACATGTTGATGTAGAAGAGACATGAAGAAGAGGGGACACATGTTGATGTAGAAGAGACATGGAGAAGAGGGGACACATGTTGATGTAGAAGAGACATGAAGAAGAGGGGACACATGTTGATGTAGAAGAGACGTGAAGAAGAGGGGACACATGTTGATGTAGAAGAGACATGAAGAAGAGGGGACACATGTTGATGTAGAGGAGACATGAAGAAGAGGGGACACATGTTGATGTAGAAGAGACGTGAAGAAGAGAGGACACATGTTGATGTAGAAGAGACGTGAAGAAGAGGGGAGACATGTTGATGTAGAAGAGACATGAAGAAGAGGGGACACATGTTGATTTAGAAGAGACATGAAGAAGAGGGGACACATGTTGATGTAGAAGAGACATGGAGAAGAGAGGACACATGTTGATGTAGAAGAGACATGAAGAAGAGGGGAGACATGTTGATGTAGAGGAGACATGGAGAAGAGAGGACACATGTTGATGTAGAAGAGACATGAAGAAGAGGGGACACATGTTGATGTAGAGGAGACATGAAGAAGAGGGGACACATGTTGATGTAGAAGAGACGTGAAGAAGAGAGGACACATGTTGATGTAGAAGAGACGTGAAGAAGAGGGGAGACATGTTGATGTAGAAGAGACATGAAGAAGAGGGGACACATGTTGATTTAGAAGAGACATGAAGAAGAGGGGACACATGTTGATGTAGAAGAGACATGGAGAAGAGAGGACACATGTTGATGTAGAAGAGACATGAAGAAGAGGGGAGACATGTTGATGTAGAAGAGACATGAAGAAGAGGGGACACATGTTGATGTAGAAGAGACATGAAGAAGAGAGGACACATGTTGATGTAGAAGAGACATGAAGAAGAGGGGAGACATGTTGATGTAGAAGAGACATGAAGAAGAGGGGACACATGTTGATTTAGAAGAGACATGAAGAAGAGGGGACACATGTTGATGTAGAGGAGACATGAAGAAGAGGGGACACATGTTGATGTAGAAGAGACATGAAGAAGAGAGGACACATGTTGATGTAGAAGAGACATGAAGAAGAGGGGAGACATGTTGATGTAGAAGAGACATGAAGAAGAGGGGACACATGTTGATTTAGAAGAGACATGAAGAAGAGGGGACACATGTTGATGTAGAAGAGACATGAGGAAGTGGATTTTGCACAAGAGGTGACCTTTAAAGCTAGAGCAGGAGACTGTTAGCCTAGCTTACCATAAAGAAACCAAAAACTCAAATAATTATTTAACCCTATTTCAAATTCCTTTTACTGTGTTTATGCCTGCACTCTTACGCACCAAAGCAAATCCCTTGTACTTGTGAACCTACTTGGCCACACACTTGATTCCGATCCCTCCGAACTGAAGCGTTAAAGCGTCCTCACACGTCCACAAAGCTGAGCTGAGAATATACTGACATATGATAATGAAATAAAGCAGACAAGAAGACGGGTAGAATGCATTCTCTCTGGTTTATTCAGGTTCTTTAGGAAGAGTTCTGTTTGAAATTACAAAATGCACTGGTAGAAACAGCAGAGATAGATAGAGAAAGAAACAGAGGGAGAGAAAGAGATGGCCAGAGAAAGAGAGGGAGAGAGAAAGAAGGGATTTCATATCCAGAATAAACGGGAATAACATCACCAGATTCAGGTTCAGGCAGCTCTTTACTCTCAAAGGGATTGTTTTTCATCAAGGAAAGTTCTCCTTCTCCCCCTTTTTTAAAATCTTTTTTTTCTTTTCTGTAATGTTAGTTTAAGTGTTTATCTATCCTTGTTGTTCCCCCACGGTTTTTCCCCCGTGAAATAACTGGCAAATATAACAAACAAACATTCTTTGATTTCATCACCAAAGTCATTTCCATTTTTTTTTTATCAGGATGGATTTTTTTTTTTGGTCAGGTTTTTTTTCCTTTTTTGTTTTTAAAAATAGAAGAAAAAAAGAAACACATTGCTCTTAAAAACATCTATCTATATATATTTTTACATATATATACTTTTTTCTTCATATTTATTTTTTTAATTCCTGAAGTTGACTTGTTACCCCACATAGTGGCATGCACATTGCACATGCAAATCTGTAATTAAATACTTCTCTTTTATCTTAAATTGCCATATGTTTATTTTTTCTCTTTTTTCCCCAACTTGCTGAGTGAATCCTGTATGGTTTTCTACTGTGGCACTGGTTCGGTTTCTACTGGGTCGATGAGTGTCGATGGTTTGCATGGCGATGAGATGAGTGGTTGCTTCGGTTCCCAATGCATCTCTGCAAAAACACCTACAGTATAACTAAACCCTTTGCAGCTAGTATTTAAACTCTAGATACATATTTTGGGGTATTTGTTGCATTTTACGTCTCAAACAAGCACGTTTTGAGCAGCTCGGTTTGTCTGACCTGAAAACAGTGGAAACCAGTAGGAACCCTAATTGTCTTTCATCTTTGGCTAAAGTTTTGGGGAATCAAATTTCATTTAAAATCCAATAACTTCTATCAAATGAAAAGTTAGCAGAACCAAGAACAAAAGCCCATGAAATACAGTGAAATCTGGTTTAAGGACCCTCACATTTTCTCTGATTATACCCCAAAAAACACAACAACGTTTTGATAAATGAAACATCAAATATGTGCTACAAAGGGTTAAAAAATAATCCCCTGTTCATGGCATCTCGAGATGTCTTGGGAGAGATCGGCCTCCAGCGTTCGGGAGACGCTGACGTCAAAAGGTGAGTACAGATCTTCTGGAAGCAACTCGTCTTCATCGGGTTAATGGAGAGAAATGGAAAGGGGGGAGAGATGGGTGGAAGGAGAGAGGAGAGGAGAGGAGAGAGGGACCTTGGGTTTGCTTTTTTGCGAGGAATCAATTCACTGTAAATCAACACAGAGAAGTACGGAGTCCAGCAGGTATAAGAGACAAAAGCTTTGATAACTTGCACATCAATGAGTATGTCATCACTATAGACACATTTTGGAAGTCCTGCCACATTTGGAAAGTGCAATATATTATATTTCTGTATCGGATTTAAGGGTGAATAAATACAATTAAGCACATTTAGATGTTTCGGTACTCACTGCTCACTCCGTGTTTTGCACTAAACTGCAGACAAAGTTAGCAACTAGCTAGTAAATATCAAAGAACAAAATGTTCTCTTTGCTGCAGACCAAAATAGAGCTAAAAGGAGTGTGAATAAGGGACTTTAATTCATCAGGTGAACACAAACACGATTCCAAATCAATGCTTACGTTGCTCTGTGTCAGTAGCTAACTGTTAGCATACACATTAGCGATGCCTGCCTTAAAATGTTGTTTGTGGTTATGACATTTCATGTTCACGGAAAGTCGTGTTCTTGGCTTTCAATGTCAATTTTAACATGTCTTTTGGCGTCTAGAAGTTACAGAGTTACAGACAATTAGGTAAGCTAGTGAGCAGGGAATTCAAATGCCTAATGTCAGAGGAAAACAAACATGAAGCCAGTGGGGATATCAACATTTCCCTCATACATATAATGAAACTACAAAGAATAACTTACATTACAATATATCTTCGAAAACACTTCATACACTTTTTCCTGCCCCCAGTAACAGATTAATGCAGTTTTGAACATACTGTATGCCTTTTTTATGCAGTGTCACATAGTGTCCACAATCTCAGTTAATAAGAAATATGTGAGAGCAATTACAAACTCAAGTGAATGAATGAAATCATCAGGAAATTCAACTGTAATACCCGCTGGACTCCTTAAAGACGTACACAGACTGCAGACGGACTAACACACCCACACAGGCAATCATGAACTCATTCAACCTCCACTGCATACAGACACCTTTCATAATGAGTGATGATGGTGAAAGCTCAATCCCACCACCTTGTGTTCATGAATGGTATTACAGGAGGAAGGGGAGATGTGACGAAAAGAGAAAAACAGAAGAACACAATGAGTTTTTCAGAAAGTTTATGGATTATATACACAAAAGCCAAAATATACAGTGGAATGGGTGAGAGAAATGACATGATTATTTACTCCCGCCTCCACCTCCCACCCGTTCAGGGTTGAATAATGATCCCATAGGAAAATGAGGAGTGGGTGAGGGAAGGATGGAAGGAGATGAAGGTGGCAACAAGGACACTAAAACCTCACATGCATACTGCGATTGTCTCATCGTGTCCTGTACAGTGTAAGGCACTGAGGGTGACCTACTGTAGCTGATGTTGTCAGGACACACACGCACACACACACGCACACACATAATAATAAACTTACAAATACACTGAACTCCACTCACTCACATATTTTCCTTATATACGCATACATTCCACTTAGTGCTGAAACGATTAGTTAACTAATTGATTAATTGACTGTCATTTGATTCTGAGCTTGTAATCTTATTTGCTATTTATCTATTCATATATATAGATATTTCACATGAATAAATATTAAAATGTGTGCATTTCATAGTCAAATATTGACATATACATTGTTTTTGCGTATTATTTGCATTGCCTGCAACTCATCATAGTCAACTGCCTTTTCATTTTCTTTCGAGGTTTATTTTATTTGACGTTACAAGAAATATTATCTTTACTTATCATTTAGGGTATTGAACGTTACTTAAGGGAACATTCCATTATACCATATACTCCCTGAATGTAAGTCGTATTTTTGGCTTTTCGTAACCAAATCAACACGTGCATGGTTTGGCTCAAAATATTATATGAAACTATAGTCCAGTCAAAAAATACAATGTGTTTGATCATGTCAAATAAATTGCCGGATTAATCAAAGATGTAAATAATTAGTTTCAGCACACTCATGCACCACACACATGCTTAAACACAGTCTTACACACACATTAACACACACACAGTGAATGTCTCCCTGTCGCAGCAGTGGCCCCGCCCCCCTCACAGTGGGACAGAGCCTGGGTGGGTGACGGTGACAAAATGGCTTCTGAGCATGAGTCCGAAAAGTGGTCCAGTGCCATTGTGAAATTGTGTGTTAACATCACTACGACTTCTGCTGCTCCCCCCCCTCCCCAAAACGTCCCCCCTCCAAACAGGACCATACATCATTAAAATCTCTCTCATTTGCCTTTTTCCCCTCCCGCCTCTCCCTCCTTCACTCTTGACCCCCTACACACACACACACACACGCACACGCACACGCACACACACATCTAGTGCTGTACAAAGGGGAGACCACGGTGTGGCTTCAGCTACATAAGCACAACTTTTGGCAGCACTACTGTACATTAAAACCCACTGTGTAGTTTTTTTTTAAAGAGAGCCCTTATTCGTGTTTTTGTCGACGCGTTGCCTCACGACTGACCCACTGACACAATTTCACAGCCGACTGAGTGGATGGTTTGGTGCGATTGTTAGCTTTTCCTTCGTCCAAAAACGAAGAAGAACCAAAAGAAAAGATAGCCCGATGGGTGACAGAAGCCGGAGGTGAAGACAGCTGATGTTGGTAGAAGCAATGACTTAGCAAAAACTTTGCAATCCCCACAGCCCACGTTCAAAGAAAACAACGAAAGAAAAATCAAATGTTCACTTTTTCTCCCAAAGAATGGGGTTTCTTTTCGGAAAAGCACACACACAACATGCTTTCACACAAAGGCATTGTTGTGTGTCGGCCATTTTGGATCCGCTGTTACAATTCTGGACAAGCGAGTGGTGTCGTGGAGCCAAAATGGAGGTTGTTTTTTCCTGCCTGTCTTTCAACACGCCGGTGTCGGGGTTGGTGCGTCGGCAGATGAGGGGTCAGAGGGTGTAATGAAGTCAGTGAAAGGGGAGAAGAGGGCGGGGGGGGGGGGTCAACATTACAACGTCTGACGCCATGCCAGGTAAAACCATACAATAACTCAATCCGAGGCCTGCTTGTTTTGTAGCTGACTTTTCCCTATGTTGTCTAACTAGCTAGCTAACTCTAGAGGGACCTGAGAAGTAAGCGAACCGCTTTGCACCTCTGTAAACCTCTCACTATACCGCCTGAAACTGGACCCACGACATTTCCTGGATTGACACAAAATGCCCTGCCTAACAGGGAGTTGAAGCCAAGAGGGCTAGCTTGTTAGCAGCATCCGATAAATCAACAATGACGTCAAAACCATGAGGCTCTGATTCAAACTGTTTGGATCTCTTTAGATTTGTTGGCAACTCCAAATATATGTTTATGTTTGAATTAGATATTTTTTTGATTAGGTCATGTATGGATTTCGCTACTTCAAAGCTAGCCTCTTGGTTCATCCCTCACTGTGACCCAGTCTCAAAACCACCGCTATCCCCGTTTCTAAACTAGCATGGGAGCCGGTGGGACTTGACTCTTAAGGCGTAGTGTGGTTGATGTCAACTACTACAGAGGGTACAGGGGGGGACTAAGGGCGAGGAGAATGGGGAGTGACAAATGTGACTCTGATACAGAAGGCACTGTGGCTCTGTAGGGGGTTTTGAGGAAAACGTCCCCACCTGTCGTAACCTTACTTAATAGAAGGTGTGGGCAGAGGGGTTATGTGTTTGCGCCCCCTCGACTCCCGCCAATCAAATAAACAATCAACGATAAGAAAACCCCCCTATCCCCATCTTCACTACGCTATGCTCAACTACTAGGCCTGGAGGCAACACATTTCGGGAGAGGAGAGAAAAAGATGAGGGAAAAGGTGACAAAAGGGGTTTCACTGTGTGATGTCAAGGGACGTGTGCAAACGAGGTGTCGATCTTTACGATTAGATTCATAAATCCGTTCTACAGTACCATATTGTTGCAGGTTTATAATACCATGAGGATGCTTATGAGGTCTGCATAGTGTCAAAACACGTGGACTGGGGTTTGTCTTCTGGCTTATGCGACTGCGAAGAAAACAGTGCGAGGTTTCAAGAGTAGCTCGATCGTCAACCGTGTCATGAGCATGAACGGTATGCAAAATAAATAAATATCTGAAACTCTAATTATACTCTGTCTGTTATCTATAACTACATCTACTGGTTTATATCTAGATTTATACGTACTTTCTCATCTATATATTTATCTATACTTTATCATCTTGTCTTAAGAGTTATTGAATACTCAATAAATATTTTCCTTCATAAAAATAAGGATGAAAATAGAAGTCCTATAAGTGTTTCTGTCTTGTAATGCCTTTAGTGTCTTCAGTGTCGCTTTCTGGCACGCTGAAAGAACAGATGTCAAAGCAAATGGACAGAAAAAGGTAGATGAGGAAAGAGAGGTTGGCGGATACTGTAGTGGGTTTTGGCAGAAGAGGTTTCAGCTTTGCTACAACCTCATATGATTGGATTGGGGATTTTGGTGACTGTTCTCTGGTTATCCAGACCTGAGAGAAGGGGTTGGGGGAGGGAGGGGTCGTCAGCATTGGCACAGACAGGCAGACAGAAGGACGGGCCGACAAACGGACAGATATGGCGTCTCTCAGGCTACATCCATGTTTCCTGACTACGACTGGACTTCGTCTATATATCTTACAAAGATATAAGAGAGAGGTATAAGTAGAGGTTTTCAGTCCAGGTCTAGAAAACAGAATGTGGCCTGGAGGCTGTCCTGTAGAGGGGGAAGGCAGGGCGGATAATGTGCGCTGATAACTGCCCCCTGGTGGCAAACATAGAGAACAACACCCTCCTAATACTGACACCAACATTGTACCACCAATACTGTGCTGTCACTGCCGGCAACTGATCGCACTACAAAATTACAGAGCCAGACAGAGGGAAAAGGTTGAGATTCTAGTTTTTGGCTGCTAGTGGAAGAATTCAACCTTGGTAGAACTTTAACTTCAGGTTGGTCTGAAACCTCTGCAAAGTAAAACACAAACTCTTCCACATTCTCATTGATCCGGTCTACCCCACCCTTCGAAAATGAATTCTTGATCTTTGGGTTGGCTTGACAAGAGTACGAACCCCACACATCTTTGCATGTCAGGTACTGAAGCTCCCCTGACTTCTACCTTCACCATTGTGTAGAGAGAGTGTATCTTAAGAGTTGCGTTACAACACGCAGCGCTGCAAAGTGGATGTTCCCAAGCCATCCTTGCCCCAAAGCATTAGGAACCCGGTAAACGTCATTGAACGGGGGAATAAAAAACATAACGGATGTAAACGAGATGGACATAGCATACTTAAACTCCAAATAACATGACAACAAATCTACAGCAACAGTTCCATCAATCAATCAATCAACAATCAATCATCAGTATCATCATCATCATCGTCATCGTCATTTTGCATTGACATTGATATCATTATTCATAAGACTATCATCATTAACAATAATAAATCAAGTGTGGTAGGAGTCCGCTTCTCTCCACTCTTTCTCCCTCTTGTTTCTCAAGCAGAAAACAGGAATGCGATCCTGCAGGTTTTCCAGTCTTTTTACAGGTTGTTGACACATAGATCTAGAACAGTATCGGCAGAAAACTCAAACAAAATAGCCGACTGTCAAAACGTAAGTCCCATTTGAGATTTAAAATAGAGAAAGAGAAAGAGTGTCTGAAAGACGAGGACTTCTTCTGTAAACTTAAATGCAAAGTTTCCTATAAAGCCCCCAGGTCCCACCCACACCAGTTAGATTTCCTCTCTAGTATGTACTTAATCAATCATGCAGGTTTCCATCAAATGTTGGACTCCGAAAAAGATCAAAGGAGGTTGAGCGAATGCAACAGAAGAACCAAGCTCCAATGTCCGAAGAAGAACAAGAAGGAGAAGTAATCGATAGAAGAAATACTGAAGAAATACGTCTTTTTCCCCATCCCTCCTCTCCTCTCCTCCGCCCTTTTCAACGTGTGATGTAATTTCCTGTCAGGTCATCCCTCACCTTTACACCAGGTCGAGTAACTGAGGAGGAAGGGGCTTGACGAAGTGTCCGACTACCTTCTCAAGTTATCTGAGCCCACCCCCCCCCCATTGCGCACTCGAAAAGGAAGTGAGCCCACACGTGCCCCACCCCCCTCCACTATCACCACTGGCGAACAGGAAGTGATGTCACACCAGCTCCGTCAGCATTAAGTGAGTCTTTAACAGTAAACAGAGATGATAAAACTCATCAAATATCAGCCAGCGCTGTGATTGGCTGGTTTTTGCAGTATAGGCGGAGCTTCCTGGTTCTGTCCCTTGGAAAGGAAAAAGGTCAAAGATAAAGTGGTTGTTCTCCCTTTTTTTCTTTTCATTGTTTGTCATGTAAAGTTTGATTTTGTTCTTCATTGTTCAAGTTTGATTTTCTGGAGGCATAGCTTGGCATGTAAGGGTTAGGGGGTCCTGGCTTTTTGTTAATTTATTTTTCTTTAAACATATCTGTTCGAGGAGCAAACTGAAAGCAGTGGACTAATTTTCAGGCTTTTACATTTAGCAGACTGGCCAGCGACAGATAGCACACATCTGACGAAACTAACCAATCAGGCGACAGTCTGGTAGAAGCCCTGTTAGGGCTCATAAACCGTGATATTCTCCTCCTTCGCTTTTTTGTTCCCACAACTTTCTTTTCCTTCTGCAGCCTGGCCTTGCTGGTCAAGCATAGAAATCTGGGAAGTGTAGTTCTGAGAAGGAGAGAAGTAAACTGTGCCCGGGCCTCGCCCTAGCTGTCATGGCTGTCTCTTTTTCATTTCATCCATGTGCTGCTCTGTCACTGAAATGAGTCTTACAGAAAATCTGTAAAAAGGCTTTTTGCAGCAACCTCCATCCCCCTCGCCTCGCCCTTTTTTTCTCATTTAGAGTCCGAAGGGTGAAGGTAGAGGGTGTCCAACCCCCATTCATATTTTCTCCCCCTCTGCTTTTTTAAAAGTCTACATATCCAAGGCCAGAGCACCGGAGGCTGCTATTCTTCTCCTCTCCTGCCCTCACCCCTCGCTCCCTGTGGTTGCTAGCACCAGTCATCCTCGTCCGTCTCACTATAAGGTTCATGCAGGCCCTTGCGGGGCCCTCGAGCATGGGGGGGCCGTTGGTGTGGATGTGGTGGCACCCCGGGTGGCCCCCGCCTATGTGGGGAGGGTGAGGATGAGCGGTAACCATTGGGCACCCTACGTGGATGCGGGTGAGGGGGCGGAGGGGGCCCATGGTGGGCAGTCCTAGGTGAGCGTGGGTGAGGGTGAGGATTTCCCCCATGTGGGTGGGGGTTGCCATGAGAGAGACTTTGCTCGTAGGCAGGGGGCTCGTGGTGCCGCTCGTACTCGTAGTCGCGCTCATAGAAGGGCCCGTCGCCCTCCAGGCTGTCCCCGGGCGGACCCCCGCTCCAACGGCCTCGGTGAGGGGACCTGGGGGAGCCGTGGAGAGGCGAGCGCGGGGACTGGTGCCTGGGGGAACGCGGGGAACCGTGCAGGGATGAGGACCCCCCGTGCTGGGGAGACGCTTGGCGTGACGGGGGTCGATGGTGATAGCCTCTCTCGTGGTCTGGAGGGGAGAAGTGTCGGGGGGAGGGCGAGCGCAGTCGGCCCGGACCTGGGGGGCCGTAGCTGGCCTTGCGGACGGCGGGGGAGTAGGTTACATGTGGACGGGGGACAGCTGGGGTCTGGGGCAGCTGGCGACGGCCTCTCCGCGGAGTGCTGGTCCCCGAGGTCGAGGGGACCGGGCTGCCGCTCACCGAACTACTGCCCTACAGCAAAATGTAAACAAGGAAAATCAAAACGCACCACAACAACAACAACAACAACAACAACAACAACAACAGAGACCAGAGTAGAGCAGAGAGGAGGTAGGTAGGGAGGTAAGGAGTAGGTAGGTAGGTAGATATATAGAAAGGTAAGGAGTAGGTAGGGAAGATATATAGAAAGGTAGGTAGGTAGTTAGGGTGGATAGATAGATATATAGATAGATAGAACACCATTGAAAATCATTCAAAAACATTGATGAGGCAAATAATTGACATCAAGAAGCCACACGTCACGTTGAAGAAAAATGGACAGAAAGAGAAACAGTGATAAAGAAAAAAAGGGTAACACAAAAAGGAGAAATTGATATCCATAAGTAGGTGTGTGACTCTTCGTGAACTTTTACTCGATAATAAAAGAGTCGTTGTGGCAGGTGCTATATTGGAATTCAAACCTTACATTGTTGATCTAGTGTAAACCAAACACAGCTGGTTCTTGCATTTGATTTGTGAGAAAGATATCGATCTTTTTATTTTAATACCTGACGGCTAGTTCACACTGCACGACTTTCTTGACTTGCCCAAGAGGGAGAAAAAGCCAAGTGGCTCGCAAGACTTTGGTTAGAAGGGAAACCTGAAGTAGGGATCGGCCGAATAACTTTATGGATTGCCCGATACTGGACGTACATGAATTTTTAGAAGAATACTCATCTGGAATTTCTCCTGGTTAAAGATCATGTAATTTGACCGTTGGGTTGCAGGTTGGTCATGTTGTGTGAAAACCACAATGACTTCAAGAAAGCTAATTGTGTAACTTGGACAATACAGCAATCTGACAACTTTGAAAGTCATGTAGCGTGATCTTAACTAAAGAAATGCCACTGTGACTTCAAGATTGACTTAATGACAGTACAGAACATCTCAAGGCTATTTGGGCCTTTATCCAACCTTACACACGTTATATAAGAAACTCTACAAATATAGAAATTAAGAAGAAGGAACAGTAACAGACAGTGTTGGACAGAACTGAGAAGCTGTCCCTAATCTTGGCATTAACCTCGGTGTCTTTGGAGCCCACCTGTCTGTGTCCTCGTCCTTCCGGCCCCTCGCTGGGGGAGCGGGACCAGTGGCGGTCCTGGGGGTGCCTGGGGGGGTAGTCGTGTCTTTCAGGGCCGTAGCGCTCCTTGTCCATGGAGCTGTGATGGTGATGGTGGTGATGGTGGTGGCGACGGTCCTTGGTCCGGCCGCGGTCCCTCTCGCGCTCCTTTGGAGGAAGGTCGCCTGACTGCGTGGTGGTGCTGAGGTCTGTGCCCAGACCTAGCAGGGAGATGCCTCAGTTTACATTTGTAAAAACAAGGCCACTCTTTATTGTATTGAGAGTTATATAGAGTTTATCTAGAGGCATACAAATGAAGCCAATTCCCCTTTTTACCACAGAAATTAGCATTATCTTTTTAAAAGCGGAAACTCGCAAAAAACCCAACTTTCTGATTGCCAGTAGATGAGTATTTCTTTTTTTTTAAACTCTCTAACCAGAGTTGGTGATTGTGGGAACAGTGTAACGTGAAAAGAACAGACATTTGTTCAATTAATTGTATGTTTGTTGTTGCAGAAATACACATGTGCAGTCAAATTAAAGCACAGCAAATTAATTAACAGCAGCATCACTACAGCCTCTGGGAAGCGAGTCCTCTCCATCAGATTAGAGAGCTCTCCAATTATTAAGAGGATTCAGGGACAGTGCCAGCCGTGTTGCATTCGCTCCGCAGCTGAAGCAGTTAGTGGTGAAGTGGGACATGTTCTTTTGAAGGGCTTCTTTGTGCAACAACTTGACTTGCATACATGAATGTGATGACAACTCTAATCTCTTAGCTCAATGAATGCACAGATTGCTGAAATCGCCTCAACAACTGACATTGAGTTGCCCTTGACTGTCCAGTATTACCTCATGCTACAACTATGACAAGGATCCATCAACTCTAGATATCTAATGACATTGTGTTTATTGTACATTTATGGAATCCAAATTGTCAACACCTTTCCAGGTTTTAGGACTCATTGCTGCACCACCGTATCAGATACATGCATTACGCTCTGAGTGACTCACCCGTGTCAGCGTCGGTGTATCTGGTCAGCGAGCGCTGCGAGGCCTGGTGATTCCTCTCTCTGTGCCGGCGACCTCCTCCGTGTTTCCCCTCCTCAGAAACCACCCTCTCCAGGGAGTAGTCGTCCAGCCTCACCCCCCGACCCGCACGCCCGTGGACCAGACTGGAGGTGGAGCGGCGCATCGGACTGGTGTCGGTGATGGTCTGCGAGGAGGAAGGCGCGAGTAAAAGAAAGGAAGAGAGCGATAGACAGAAAAGAGATACAAGTAGTGGAGGAGAGAGAAGGAAAGAAAGAGAGAATAAGAAAACAGGAAGTAAGATTTAATGCATCATGATTGGTAGTCCTCAACTCTGAGAAGGACAACCCTAGTTTCTCTTGGTTAATGAGTGTATGACTACTGCATGTCGTTGAATGTCTGTACTATTTGACCGATCCTAAATAAGATATCTGAGCATTTCTGCATCCCATTAGCTTTACCCAGAGCACCTGGAATCGCAAGCTAACAACCCTTTGACAAGCACATCTAATACCATGCGTCTTCACCATAACATGTAGGAATGAAACAGGGATAAACAGGGAACTGACAGCAAGGGGACAAAGGGGCAGAGAGACAGAGAGCAAGCATGAAGGAGGGCTGTAGAAACCATGCCTCACATGCACCTACTACTGGAACTTTCCAGATGGCAGCCATGTTTCATTTGAATCATTGTCAAGCACATCAGGTGTTTGATGGGCAGTGGTGAAATTCTAATTTGACGAAATTTGGACAGAAGGTGCACATGTATTAACAACTTGAGTGAGTAAGCACATTGCTGCTTTGCCAACACTAGAAGCTGATACAATACTTTACACTCTTGTTTTGCTGAATGTTACCCAACACATCCACAACATCTAATTCCAGGATAATTTAGCGTTTTCTCTCCATGTTTCATATGGGCTTCATACCTTACAAAAATATAACAACATTAAAGATATTTTTGTCCAAAGACAACCACTATGTCTCCCAACAAAATGTGCATCCGTATGACTTAAATCCAATATGGCAGCCATGTGGAAAAGCTAAGCTGTCATTCCATAACCCAAAGAGTCCGGTCAAAACGCTCCGCAA
>CM053245.1:41399893-41432393 GCA_028583405.1 Pogonophryne albipinna
ACACACACACACACACGTACACACACACACGTACACACACACACACACACACACACACACACACACACACACACACACACACACACACACACACACACACACACACACACACACACACACACACACACACACACACACACACACACACACACACACACACACACACACACACACACACACACACACACACACACACACACACACACACGCAGCATTGGTCCGACAAAGCAAAGCCGCCAGGACCAAAAGAGAATAGAGAGAAATGTATGAAAGAAATCAGAGATATGAGGAGGAGAACAAGGGAAACGGAGAGAAGGAGATGAAGGTAAATAATGATAGGTGATAAGGGGGGGGGGGGGCAGAAAGAGGAGAAAGAGAGAAAACCCAGTTAATTTAAAGGCCAGTGCACACACATCAGAGCGAGGTGCCAGTGAGCGAGAGAGGACACACACACACACACACACACACACACACACACACACACACACACACACACACACACACACACACACACACACACACACACACACACACACACACACACACACACACACACACACACACACACACACACACACACACACACACACACACACACACACACACTTACCGAAACAGCATGAGCTCTCTGTAAGGCAGAGCAGTGTTAGAAGGCAGTAAGTAACAGTGTATGGACACACACACATAAACTGTAAATACAACACACACACCGACGCAAACACACACACAGGACATTTTCTACACTCCTGTATTCATGTGGAGCTATCTATTTAAAGTCGTCACGATGTGCACTGAGGAGTAACTGTGTTCACATCAGAAATCTAAGGTAGTGTTTGTTTCAATGAGTATAGTCAAAAATACAAAAGTGGAATAAAGAAAACAGATGTCCTGGTGTCCACACTTTCTCTAAATGACTCAGCATTAATTGAGAGTATTAACTGTGTTTTTAAATATATATATTATTAACCAGCACTTATTAAAACTATTACTTAGTTTATCTAGGCCCTTTTGTTTTATGTATGTCACACTGTGGGACTGCGGGAAACGGTATCTCGAGATATCTGTATGTAATTAAGCTGACTTTGACTTTGACTGACACCTAGGAACCACGCACACTTTTATATCTATTAAGAGAGTGTTTTAAAGAGATAACACTCTCTCATCAACCCCACCCATTGCACGATCAAAATATTAAGAATAAGTATGAATGTCACGGACACCTCTTATACACTCTCCTCTAAATGTTCATACAGAAACCATGGAGTAACCAACATACCAGAGTGAGAGCAACATGAGATATGGAATGAATGTGTGTGTGAGTGTGTGTGTGTGAAACTGCAGACAGAGGCTTCGTGGCAAATGGAAATTATTTAGTTACATAAGAAAATATCATTTAAATTCAAAGGTCTGGAAACAATTTGTCCACAAGATGTAAATACATGGACTGCTTTCAGTGTCCTCACTATTTTCTGTTTGAGGTTAAGTGCCCTCTAACACAGGGGTTCTCAAACTTTTTGTTTATGCGGACCACTATGTATTATCAAGGATTTTCGCAGACCACCTCATATGCAAACCGTAAAAATAAGTACATATATAAACGTAGTGCCAGATTCCAAGCTGGTTTTAGGCTCTCGTTAGCCAGTGTCTCGTAGCACAGAAAGGCTCATCTCCAGTGCCTGTGTAGGTAAATCCCAGTTCCAAGTAGTTCCCATTGTACTTTCTCTCAATCTTCCCTTTCTTTGTTCTTTTCTGTGGAATCTGGCTTGTAGATGCCTCACTCACTCTCATTATCTTCATTAACGGTAACGTTAACCTATTTTCTCTTCAGAGAACCTGATGTTAGCCACCGATCCATGTTTGTGGTGTTGCACGCGCACACGTAACCATGGGTAACCAGTGGTGAAATTAAGTGTTGTCCATAATTAACAATAACAAATATCTGCGTTTTGACACTATGTTTGATTGATTTATAAACTGCATTGTCTTGTTTATGTCTCTTATGCTGGTGTTATGTATTGTATATCTTGTTTTTATGTGTTTGTACTGCGACCTTGAGAGCCTTGAAAGGCGCCTATATAAAATAAATGAATTATTATTATTATTATTATTATTTATGTTTATATATGTATTTATTTTTACAGTTTGCATATGAGGTGTTCTGCGAAAAACTCTTCATAATAAAATAAATAAATCACGGACCACCTGCAGTACCCTCGCGGACCACCAGTCCATCCCTGCCTGATCTCAACCTAGAATGGCACAATATGAAACGCTTGAATTGCTTTTGATCTCACCTAATGCATTTGCAGTTCAAATTAAAGGTTGAAATTGAAAATCTAAGCACAAACTTCTACAATAACACACCTGAGAAGCAGGGTCAGTTTGACGAAGCCAATGATCCAGAAGCCCCGGTTGAAACCAAAGTACCACAAAAATAATCTCCAAATACAATTTATTAGCAACCTATGCATGGGGCTGCATGTGTTTCGCATGTTTTTTAAGAAGCACACACTTGTATTTTAATTTCTGATGAGAGGATGTACCTCTGGCCGCAGTTCACACAGGACAGACACACCAAGGATTCAATGGAAATGGATTTGGGAACAGGGGATGTTTGGAAGGTATTCTATAGTTTTCTAGATATATTTGTACACACATCTAGACCACTTATCCAGCCATCCGACCCTTTTTGTTTGCATTGGGTCGGCTGCTGGATAAGGGAGGGTAGGAGTGAGGAAAGAGGAGGTGAAGGGAAGGAGGGAAGGAGATTTGACAGATGGAAGTGAATTTACAAAAGTCTCACTGATTCTTTGCATCCTGACAAACATTGTGTAGGAAGTGAGTTTCCTATGCAGAGAACTCGAGCGACGGAATAAAATGACACACACGTACTTTGCCTAATATCTATCTAATATATCTATACTTTATTAATCACATTTTTCTATGACTAAATATGAGTTTCTTAATTTATTTCCTATCTATCTTGATTTTTTGTGGTTACTACGAATGTCCAGTTACGTGTGGATTTCCAAGTGTGCAGATGCAACACAAGGAAAGTGCAGATATATTCCCTTCAAGCAAGTCATATGGTGGTGAATTAGTTACAAGGCCTACAATAACTCAACAAGTGCTTCACTGCAGAAGTAACTAGACTAATATTTTATTATTATTTATACTATTTGATTACACAGGTTTGAGAACAGCTTAAACAAATCTGATATCAAACTAGTTGACAAATTAAAATGCCAAAAATAAACCCACAATTTTTTGTTTTTTGTCCTATATATATATATTGCACTGCTGGAGGAGCCTTTGACCTAAGTTTTTCATTGCCATATCTACACTGTAGCTAATGTGCAAATGACAATAAAGCATTGGAACTTGCAAGTATACAGTATAGGCTGTTTGTTAAGTATTTAAACGGAGGGGGTTTGGTACGTACGAGGCTCAGTTCTCTTCTCTGTTTCAGATGCAAGGAGAGACTTTTCCCATTCACTTCAACTGTCCTGCTAACAGGGGTAATGATGGAGGATGATGATGATGATGGGGGGGGGGGGGAGGGTTGTGGTGGTGGGATGAAGGTGCTCACTTGGTTGTCTGCCGAGAGGCGGGGCATGGAGAGGGTCCGCCCGTGCCCATCCATTGGGTGATAGGGCTCAGTGTCGGAGTACCCGTCCCGCCCCATCTCCCTCATTTCTACCGTCTGTAAAACACAACGAGAGGGGCGTGACCGCTGTCCGCTGAGGGGGCGTCGACTACATGAGGGAGGGGCCAACTAATGACATGAAACAGATTCAATGATGTAGGGCTATCACGATATCAGATTTGCACTATACGATTACCGTGACTTAAATAATTCACAATATTTTAGCAATATCTTACAAAAATAATTGCTATTTTTGTTGTTGTGTGTTTGTCAAGTGTAGGGAGATGTGTGCAAACAGAAAGATATTTAAATTATTTAAGAGGCATTCTATCATTTATTTTATTATGATATCATGGTTAACGCAAATACGGGTATATCGCGACAGCCCTACAATGATGTATGAGGAAAGTTTCTTATATTCCTTTTCAATTACAGTAATAAAAGACTTAAATTGTGTTTTGCAACCATTGTTGTGTTGAAGAATACACATTTAAAATTAGGTGGTTGTTGGATGGATTATGTCCGCTGAGGGGGGGGGGGGGGTGGCATCGACTAAATGAGGGAGGTGCCAACTAACGACATGAAACAGATTCAATGATGTAGGGCTATCACAATATCAGATTTGCACTATACGATTACGTGACTGAAATAATTCTCGATTTTTTTGTGAGATATCTTTGCTGTGCGTTTTGTCAAGGGTAGGGAGATCTTCTTATTTGGAAACATTGGGGATGAATCTGCCAACTGAATAATCCAACACTGGGGCTGGAAACTCTTCAAAGAAACAACCAAATCCTTCTAAACTGTTTGTACATTAGTGTTGGGGTTGTAGAGAGAGATGAGGGACTGGGGAGGACGTCCCAAGAGACAAGTGGAAGTAAGGTGAGGAGAGCCGGTACATCACACAACACATCTACCAACTCCTAGCCAAGGACTCAAGAGGAGGTTGAAGAGTGAACAGAAAACCATGAAGGAGGAGGAACATGTTAAAAGACTGAGAGAATAAAAGAAAGGTCTCAAAGGACAGAGAGACACCACGAGAAGTGTCTGAGAAGCTCCAGGCTGAACTCTGAAATTGTGATGATGTTGGGCTTAAAACAGCATGCCTTCATTAGTTTGAATAAGCCACATGATATCACCAATAACACACAACCTTCATATTTGTATTGGACTGTAACTTAAAAAGTTAGCCCACAAAATGTTAAGCTGCTAATATTGTTAGCTAGCAAGGCTAACGACATTAGCCAATTAGCTGACATGATTACATTAAGTGATTTTCATTACGACATAACTGTAATCTAGTAGGTAACATCATGTAAAGCAAAAAATAACTTATATTAACTTAAAGACTTTTGTTGATATTATTAGCAATAATGTCGTTTTCCTGTTTGCTAACGCTCACATTGTAACATTAGCATTAACACACTAGCTAACAATTTCAAACTCCCAGGGTTTGTACAAGTACGTTTCTGCAGAAGATTGGGTTTTAGAGGCAATCAAAATATGGGTTTTTACTTTTCACTCAGTCACTCTCCTTAGCCGCTTTCACACCAAGTACTTTGCCGCACTTAGTGCCCCCATGGAACTAAGTACAGATCGCGTTCACACCGGAATAAGTTCCCTGGGGAAAGATTGCGCAAATGAGCCGCTGACGTCACTTCATCTTCTTCTGCTTTGGGTTTACTGGCAGGCCGCAAACCACTTCACGGCGTATACTGCCACCCGGAGTCCCCGGCCGGAAGTCCCCGGAGTTGTGGACTGGCTTCAGTAGCAGCTGCTGGGACTCCCAGCAGCTTCTACTGAAGCCTTCCGAGTAAATCGCCAGAACGCCGACACCTCCTCATCTCCACCGCTCCCATGTTTTTTTTTGTGTTGCCATAAGTTAGTCTCTCTCCGTTGGTGCGCGGGGCTAATGCTAATAATGCTAATGCCAGCAAATACAATGGCGGCTTCAAAAAACTTTTCAGAGTTTTACGGGGCGTGGTTTGCAATTCTCCCAGCCAATAGAAATTGGTACTTTTTTCTCCCCAGGATAGTCCCACCTCTCTAGCAGGCACTAAAAATGGGGGTAAAAGTTCTCGGAACTAAGTTCTCTTTTTGGTGTGAACGCAAAATAAGGGGTACTAACGGAACTAAACGGGAAGAGTACGGGGAAAAGTGCTCCGGTGTGAACGCGCCTCTTGACAATCTTATTTGTAAAGGCTGTGCTTTTGAATATAGGCTCTCTTACTAAAATCAAAGAGTACTGAGTTATTTTTTTTCTTTATGAATTGAATTGACGAAAAACTGTTACGCCTAAAATACATTGATTGGTTCATATTGGGTAGGTTGCGCCAATAAGCTCCAAACATTTTGTTAATGGGATTGCCTTTCCGATAGTTAAACAGGTGGAGAGACTTTAAATAATTTAACATTGTGTTGATAAAATGCTATGTTTTTTATGTGAAGTTTAAACACTGTAATAGTTTTGAGGGTTTTAATATCTGAATTGCAAAAGATTCTTCCCTCTACCATAATATCTCCTTCAAACAAAATATATAAATAGATAAAATAGACTGAAAGGTAACCGGCGTGGTCGTAGACGAGCTGTGTGTGAGCGGAGAATTCGCTGGTCTTGAATTAGTGTGTTACCATGTTGGCGACATGCTTGTTTGCTCATCATACCTGCGGGTTGTGACGGTTGTCGTGCAGATCGTCGGGGTAGGGGCGGTCGGGGCTCTCAGTCATGCCTTCCTCGGGAGGTCTGGCACACACACACACACACACACACACACACACACACACACACACACACACACACACACACACACACACACACACACACACACACACACACACACACACACACACACACACACACACACACACACACACACACACACACACACACACACACACACACACACACACACACACACACACACAATTCGGAGGATTAGAAATCAGGGAGCTCAAGGAATCAGCGTCAACTAGCAGTCAAACGACATCTTTGACGAATGGAGAGGCTGACTTTAAGAATTGTCTGTGTATGAATTTGGTTGTGATATGGAATCTCTTGAAAGCTGGTGTTTATATTATATAGAATTTAATTTCTCGTAAACGCACACTTAAACAATTGGTTATCTCCCATCAACAGTGTACTCTGTACGGTCGCCTTTTGAGAACATTTGGGCACATTGGGAACATTCAGGTTAAGCTGAAAAGCAGGGGTGTCCAACATTTTTTCCCGAGGGCCACATACAGAAAGATATACGAAGGGCTGGGCCACTCACTAGAGGTATATTGCCTCATAAGTTCAGTTATAAGTTAGCACAATCAATCAAATGTAGGTAGAGTATGCTTGTGAGTGTTGGCAGCTCATCCCTTAAAACAGAAGCCTCAGATTGATGATAATAAGGAGAAATAGGAAGGTATATTTCAAGCTTGTTGTGTAAATAAGTCATTGGGCTTTTTTCTTATCAACTAAGATTTGTTAGAAAATGTTTCCAACTTTAATTGACTGACTATATTTGAAAAGTGGTCTTATTAACACATGAATACTACTGTGTAATATATTTTTACATTTACATTTAAGAAGTACAATATAAGACAAGCACAAGTTTCATTTGTGGGCCATATTTCATTATACTTTTTGAATTTGCTGAGGGCCGATTCTTCTGCTGTAAATGATCAGTGTACCAAATGATAAATCCAACCATTACTTTTTAAACCCTGGTTAAAGCGCTTAAGCTGTCAGACAGCTGAGGTCCGGAGCTAAAACTGGAGTGAATAACCTTGATAAATTACCTTCCTGAAATATTATGTGGTCATTTTATGCATACGTTATGAATACATTAATGATTACATTAAATAGGTGTGTGAAATACGTCCGTGCAGTCTCGTGCTTCCTCCACAGTGTACTCACATGATGGTGTGGTTGTCTGGTTGGGTGATGGGGAGGCCGTTGGGATCCTGACCCCCCTGGCCCTCTGTGTCCTCAGAGGGCGGCTCCATGCGCTGAAACATTAATGGCGTTCGGTTCTGTGTGAGATACACGACATGGCCTGCAGGCTGGCATCAGGCACACTCAGGGGGCAGACACAGGACACAAACACAGGATGCACTCGCAGCATGCACCCACACGAGGGCGCCATCGGCATACACATGGCTGTGGGTATCCAAGGTAAAGTTCCCTGCCAGACTGCTGATCTGGGATCTGCTAACCACACTGAAGTGTTTAAGGGGAACCTATATATTGATTGATTTCTTCATATTAGTTTGGGCTTATGTTCGGGGACAGAAAGCTGATCCCAGATCTGAATCAGAGGGAAACTTCTACCTTAGGCATTTAAGGTAAGATTTTTCTTAAATTACACATCTTGGACCAGATGGCCGTACTCATGAAACAAATAATCAAACAATATGATTTACTCAAAATTCATAGTTCAACAATATGTGTGACCCTTAATTATTTTGAGTAATATGCCATTTTGTGGGAAGAGGACATTTGAACTTGAACTAGTTCAAAAAACAACTGTAGCTTTCATGAGGTCTGAGGTCAGGAGGATTTCCTTCTAGGGGACCCTGGGTAATGGAGTCCTCCTTAAAAGTGGCTTAAAGTTGATAGTTTGCGACTGCTACAGTTTTGTCATGATCCTCCACAGCCTGGAAGCTAAAGGCTAAATGTGCAGATGGATCGAGGCTGGTTTAGAAACAGATAAACGTCCAATAACCCTCTGACACGTTAGGCTGATCTGCTGGACAGGATTGTCTAGCTACTATGTTAAAGAGTTCTTAATTCAAAGATACTTTAAGTATAGAAACACTAGTTATTTGGATGGTAGATTATTTGCAGATGCTGTCGAAATCTAAATCAACAAACCTAGTTGCCAGAGAGGTGCAGATAGCTGTGATTTAGTTGGCCACATTTCAAAGTAAGCAAGTGGTCTGATGGGGTAGATTTATTTACAAACTTGAAATGTGGGTTTAACTGAGAATAATACATATGAATGATATAAAATGCATTTGACATGTTAGCATAACGTCAAAGAATAAGTCAAAGGAACGAAAAAAGCTCATTGCTAGTGAATATGTTAGCTTGTGTGCTAACCAGATAGTTATGATAGTTACCAGTTACTAGACAACTTTGGTCAGCTATCTAACAATTGAAATGATCTGAGCACATTTTGTGGTTGTTATGAGTGTATGACATTAATTTGTTGTCAACATAAATTCTTCACGTATGTGTTGGCCTTCAAGTCCTTTGGATAGAAATGTGGTTTTCCAGTATTGCTGCTAAAGGGGTTATTTCATGTAATCTAAAAGCCTTATACTTCCTCACTTTCTTGCTTTCTTTGCGTCTAATCCTGTCCAGTAGTCATTTCCTGTGTCGGAGGTAACTGGTTCACGTTTGTCTCTTGATTGTCTGGTTTGGCTCTGGCTAGCTCTACTTCAGAAAATTCACGATACAAATACTTTGATGGATTATGGCGAAGACATGAACAGAAAACACATAACACAGACACTGGACATTTCAATGGAGGGTGTTTCAGCAGTGGCATATGTATCAATGAAGGCTCTCCAAGGATTGACTGATTACATACGGAGCCACTGGTTACAGGAACCTCCACTCAACATCTCACCAACCACCAGGGCAGACAGACAGGTAAACAGACAGATTCATGAACACAGAGACGGGAGAGAATGGGTCTTTGGTTAGAGCAACTTGGTGACAATAGACCTGGATTGACCAAATAGGGAGAGCTTGAAAAGTCAAGGTCTCATCTCTTCCTGGAAGGATAAAGGGAGAGCATCAGAAGGACAGAGACGGCATGGAAGACAGGAATGAGGGACTGAAAAACAGTGAGAAAACACGTGAATGACAGACAGTAGACACAATATTTGAGACAAGACAACAGCTCAACAAACACTGAAGAGGACGACTGAGACGCCAGTAGGTAACGGACGGGGAGCAAGACGAGAACAACAAATAAGGAATCAAAGAAAAAATCCACTTTCTGGTTCCCTGACATTGTGACCAACTGACTGTGGTCCTTTCCTCATGTCCCTAGTTTTACTTAATTGGACTTTTTGTTTTCATTTGGCGAGATACTATACTACGAACTAACAAATGGAGTGGTCTTGATTGCATATGTTCGTAGCCTTTTGCGGCCATTCTTTCAAGAACATTTCCAGCAGATCCTAGCAATTTTCTTCTGGCATTTTTCAACTGAAGCCACACCCTTATATTTGATACTAAGGGGCGGATACAAACCTGATGGTTTAGATAGCCAACGAATATTTCTGTCCATTGTCGCAGTACTGTATACATCTCAACATGACAAGAGATTGACGCTGATTTCGATAAGCCAGAAAGACAAATGGCATCGCCTTGATAAATGCATTATAACGTTTTTGGGTGGATTCTTCCTTTTAAATAGAAGGCAATAGAAGAACAAAGACCACAGTGGGCGGAGAGAGGTAGAATGAAGTGAGATAGAGTAGAGATGGCCGGACACATTGACAGACACACAGACTGGTTAGAGTCCTTGTGTACTGGTGATGTTGAGAGAGCCTGGGTGAACCTGTCCATTCAGTCCAATGGGATGGCAGCATTCAAGAATAAACCAACACAAGCTGTATTTGCACTGTTTGAAAGAAAAAGAGTAACAACCTCTCCATTCATTCGACCTCTGAAATGGAAATCCCATCGTAAGAAATAGTCTAAGTCTAAGAAGTCAAAGTCACTCAAGACAACATCTTGAGTGAATTTGGACTTGGTCGAATCTTGTCAGTTTTACGTTCAAGTGCTGAACTAAATGGATGATTTGCTGGAGCTAATGGGAGGTGTTACATGAATGGAAAGATGTTTCGAGAGTGGATTCAAAATACAGATACAGCGGGAGCAAGTGCATCTCAAAGGCATTCATTGACGAGAGGGGGAGGAGCACTGACAGGGAACAAAAGATAAGGCCATGTGGTATCATCATCATCATCATTGCTCAACACAACAAAAAACCATGGTTGGTAAACCTGTGTAATCCTGTTCACCACGTGCAAACAGCCCGTGGTGAACAGGAAAAGAAAAGCAGCGCAAAAGGGAGCGGTAGCTAACTGGCTATAGAAGGGAAAACAGCTTAATACCGTAATGTTAGCAAGCATTATAAAAGGAATAGGGCTGGCCAAGGGAGCAACAAGGTGCTAGATAAAGGGACGCAAGTTTTTAAGGAACATGCTAAGAAAAGGTAAACAGGTGATGAAAGGAAAGCAGAAGAAGAGAGGGTTTGTTTGGAAGTGTGGCTGTAGGACTATTTCTTTTAAAATGATATATCAAGGCAAATTCACTCCAAGGGCTTAGTGGAAGCAGGCTCAAGAAAGAGGGCCGAAGGCGGAAGAGGAAAAGGTCTGTTGGCGTTCAGGCAAGTTCTCTGTGATGGAGTCTACCTGTTCCTCTCGCAGGGCCTGCAGCTTTTTCGTCTTGCTCTGCCGGTAGTACTCCATGATCATCATGGCGGCGTAGATTTTGCCGACCGTCAAGTCTGTGGCTGCTGAGAAAATGACAAGTTACCCTGCAAGATTAGACCCGAGCGAGATGGGACCCTGAGCCGTGGGGGGAATGGGAGTGGGGGACGTGACGCACGACATTTACAACTACATGCAGCAAACTCCAGCAGTCGGGACAATTCTGAGACGTCAGCTTCAAAGTCAAGTGCTTGAGCTGCAAAATATCAAGACTTTAGACATAATTCTCACCAAATTCGTAGGTTTGGGTATTTTACTCTTCAGTTCACAGAATATTCGGTCAGTGGTTACCAATAATTGTAAGCAAAGAACGCTGTGTTGGAGGATCAAAATAAGCAAAACTGTCATTGCTTTCTCACTTCCAGAGGGACATGCTTGGACTTTCACATGTTTTATTGTAGATATCATTAAATGTGGGCAAGCATATTTACAGTCATGCTTGTGTGCTTCCCTTTGGGATACAAAACCTCATTCTCATCGGCTAATAGATCTAATCAACACAGGGCTTATTCAATGCATTACTTCAGCTCCGAAAATCTAAAAAGCTCATGCTGCAAACTGTTTTTCGGACCAGCTAAATAGGCTAACATACAACTTTATGTATTATCGGGCAGGACAAAGCAAAGGATCTGTTTAAATGCTGACGATGAGTTCCTATCTGCTGCAAGCATTTTCCTGATTTACCAAGAAGAAAAAGGTAATTATCAAATTGTTGTTGCTGTTAAGAGGCCTTCAAACAAACACATTGAATTGTCTTTTGGTGTCTTGGAGCATAATTGGTAACCACAATCTAAACATTCTCTGTGAAGCCGTAACTGAAACAGAACTGTGCCCTCTTGCTGGTGTGCAACCACCAAATACAAAATACAATACAACAAGGCCAATAGTCTTTTCACAGGCAGATGCTGAACCATTTCAAGAAGCATTCTCTTTCACTATCATCTAACTGAATCAACCGTTAACATATTTAATCTTCATATCAAGGCTGAGGACCAGGTAGCCACCTCACTAAGAAACACGTTGACACCTCAGTCAAATCCGGGAGAAAACAGGAACTCCATTTTTTTCTAAAAACTCCGGACAAGTATCCCCAGAGTTTGGATGAAACACATTAATAATCAGAAAAAAATGTTGAGCTTTGTTTTGGTGGCTAACTAAAGGAGTGGTGACCTTTTCAAAGTGGCATGGCTCCAAGTCTTCCAGCATTAAAAACACATAACGTGTGATAAGAAAGGACCACACATATCTCATGTGTAATAAACCCTTTTCTCTTTCATGCTTTTAGCCAAACACCATGGTGCTTTTGCTATGCATGCATCATTCTACTAGCTTGTGCTTAAATCATTCAAATTATCAAACAGATCTAACTGAAAATGCATTCATCTTCATTCATCGCAAGCATTTGATATACACGTTTTAGGCTAGATCTAAATGCTCAATTCTTCCTGTAGTGAAAAGACTTCTATAGAGGATCTTCTATAGTTGGCACCCCCTGATACCAGGATTGTCTTGATGTGTGTAAAGATGAGTGTGTGTGCTACTGTCGGTGATGTATGTGTTTGTGTACACCTATGTGACCATGACAGTTAATCCTTTTCGTTTTGTTTTACACCTTTGTCTATTTGTTAGCCTAAATCAGGGGTCTATTTAGGTAAAGGATCCCTTAGCTTAAAGGGAGACGAAGCAGGGACCCCCTACTATTTGCTCCAGGGTTCAGGTAGTTGCATATGTTCAGTATATGTTGTGGATCATCATCACAAGCTCAGTTGTACAACACCTCCTTAGAAAGCCCTTTCTAAAAAGGCACATGTTGCTGTATTCATGAATGGGAAACATTACATTACTTGTTAGACGCTTTTATCCAAAGCGACTTACATATTCAATACTGTGGACATTCCCCACAGGAGCAACTTGGGGTGAAGTGTCTCAGGGACACAACGACATGCTGACTGCAGCGGGGTTTGAACCTGTGACCCCCTGATCCCAACACCAACGCACTAACCCACTGCGCCACACGCCTCCCAAACCAGTTATCGGTTGTGTTTTTGTCTCTGAACCTATGACTCTGAATCTTTGGTTTGGTCTTTAGTTCCTCTATTGTTGAGGAGACTAAATGAGTTACTGTAAACCACTCTTGAGGCTAAATACATCATATTTTGTCATGATGATGATGATGGCCATTAGGACAAAGGCTTTCCTGTTTCTGAGAGTTCATCAACCCAGGAACCATAATGTACTTTACTGGTATGGCTTGAGCAAAACCACTTTGGTCCATGCTCTGTGGGCAATGAATGTTGACAGCAAACATAATGATTGTTTTTACATATCTTGCCAGTAAGTAAGGGGAATTTACAGCATTGGATCTTTACACTAAATGCCTGTCATATATATGTTGCTCTATGCTACAGTATTGGAGGTACTTTTGTACATACATAATCTACATTGGTGTATATATGTATTTATGCATATATGTATGTGTGTTTATCCTGGAGTATCCTGATCAGGAGATGCGAAGCAGTGAATGACACTGGCTGGTAGAAGCTGTCCTCTCGGTGAGTTGGTGATCGAAGACACACACACCACTATGCGCCATTTTTTAGCAACTTACCCTTGTGCGGTGTAACCAGCAAGTCCAGTGTCTTCTGCGACAAGTTTGGCCAAATAGCCATCATCTCCTTTCTCAGCTCAGCATCCATCTGGTGTTTGTCTGCACCGCCTGGGTTGCCCGGCAAACCAGAATGCCCCCACACACACACACACACACACACACACACACACACACACACACACACACACACACACACACACACACACACACACACACACACACACACACACACACACACACACACACACACACACACACACACACACACACACACACACACACACACACACAGGTCCACACAATTGCAAACACCCCCCACACATAAACACAGGGCAAGAAGGTACAGACCAAACAGGAAGGCACAAAGGCACACAATCGCAAAATAAATATATTTAGCCATTCAAGCGTAAACACATTCACCCAAAACAAAAACATTATTTGTTAGTGTCAGAAATGGCAGAGTTTTGTCATATTGTGTACAATAATAAAGAGCTTTCTTGTTGAAGAGAAACAGACACAAATTGAGAGGTTAAAGGGCATACCCAAGAATTACCAAGGAATCCTGAAGAATATCAGACAATAGAATAACATTGATGAACAATTAGAGAAAAGGGATGATAGTACTTGAGGACCATACCCTTGGCAATCTTTATATCCAGTGCTGTCCTGATCAGAGCCATGAGGGTGGAGTTAAAATGCACCGTGTTGTCACCTGCAACTGGCAGATCCATGCGCAGCAGCCTCTGTGGAAAGCCAGTAAGGATGAGAGGATAAGAAAGGGACGTGTCCGAGATAAAGTGTGGTTTGCCTGAAACTCCGGGAGAGGGGAGAGGGTAAAGGGTTGGGGACGCGGTTGAGAGAGCTCGATAGACGATAGCCAATTAGAGGTGGAGTAGATTCATCCAGGGTTTGTAAAATAGGGGGCATGACAAAGAAAACTAGTTTTCAATATCTGATTAATGTAGCCTAATAGGTAGAATCAGTGAAATTCAACTCAAGGTGGCTTCTGAACATTTATGTGTATTTCCAAGTGTGCTGTAGTTTTCTTAATTGTATCAATGTATGTGTTTGCTTAGGGAAAGAAACTTGAAAAGATGATTCTTTGCGTCTCCTGTGTTTCCAGTGATACTCTACGAAACAGCACAGCTATCCAAAGAGGGCCATCTGCTGCTAAGCAACTGTGAGAGCCGAGAACCACAAGGAAGAACAATCGGAGCCAAAATGGCCTCCGACCCAACCTGTGCCCATGTTCCCTAAATGTGTGAATGCATTGCCGCATTTACACATCTCTGTTGTTACACACATGTAGATATATATAAAACAGTACACATACACCACACCCCCCTCCAACCCCCAACATACCCCCCCACCCACTTACAGACAATTATTTTCACAGACTCCAATTAAGTGCGCTTAATTGGAGTCCTTTGACAAAATAAGTCGACTGGAGAACAATAACAGTATCACTGGTGTAATTCTGCTATTTTTTCAGGAGACTGCTGGGGTTTCATTTAGCTGAGGCATCTTCTATAGAGCTCCCCCTACCTGTAAGGAGGTTCCCTGTCTTAACAAGTTTATACTGCACCAGGTAAAACCAATGGAGCAACCTGAGGATTGAACAAAGCAAGCTGCCCTAGCTAGGGTTGCTTGCCGTTTCTATCCCGTCCAGTTGGCATCCATTGGATTTACCTACGAACATGAGCGTTGGGCACTCACGATGGCAAGCACGGTAGTACAATGGCGATTGGGTTGTGTGCATGCTTGTGTGTTCCTGAGTGTGTGTGAGTGTCAGGCATGCCCAGAGCCCAGGCAGGCGGAGGGCATCGGCCAACATCCACAGCGCTCTGCAGGCAGCAGGCAGGCTCAATGTCGCCCATAGCCATGCGACAAAGAGTGCGACGATTGCATGCAACACAACCCCCCTAGAAAAATGCCACAAACCCAGACACACATGCAACATGCCTTTACTTCACTCCCAATTTCTAAGACCCAACTTTTCCCACCTTCCCATCCCACTATTCCCACCCCCCCCCTGACTTCCCTAAAAACCCCATTTCACAAAACAAGTAGCCGTGCATCCGCACAAAGAGAGTATCCTCAATCCAACTGGATTGATACTACTGACTAACTCATTACATACTACATTTTTACATTCATGGTTCCCTTAATCAAAGTCAAATTGAATGGCGATAGTATTTCGTATCAAGTCAAGATCTCTCTCAATGCCAAACGGTTGTCTTAAGGGGGTGTCGAAGTTAGAGAGTATTAGAGTTCCCTGAAAGAAGAAAAAAAATCATAGAGAAGATCAAAAAAAGATGATTGACGTTCTTTCTGTTTTTGTTTTGGACCAACCAGACTTTAGGTTAGTAGTACTGTAGGGTAAGGGGAAGGGGTCTTTCAAAAGACACACGTGATAGGGACAGCAGTTAGTTGGGTTAAACTAGGCGGCTCTAAGCTTGGTCATGAGATGTGGTTACAGATATAAAGGGAAGGGCGAGAATGAAAAGGTAAAGGAGGAACGTGAGAACACTGAAAGAGGAATCAAGAGAACGTTGGTCAATTGGAAACAACAGGGAGAGGTCTGTGTGTGTGTGTGTGTGTGTGTGTGTGTGTGTGTGTGTGTAAATAGACAAGAAATAGAAGAGAGAGGCTGAAAATTACGGAACAAGACAAGAGATAAAGACAAGGACTTAAACAACACTGACATAAGTTTACTAGGAAGAGGTCAGTTGCGATGCGCAGATATCAAAACTACTCTTTCCAGGAAGGGTGACCCCTTGTGTTCACTTGAGGGGAGATCGATGCCTGAGCATTACGATTGATCGATTACAAAAAAGGTTGCAGATGTTTAAAACGTCCACTCTCTGATCTGACAAGAAACCCTCAGGACTTCTGACCTCAATATGTCCTTCAATGGACTTTCTCTGTGAAACTCTGTCAGTGAAAACTGGAGGGCTTTGATGGCTGAAGTATGTGATGGGTATCTCGGCCGATACAAGTCGACATTCTGGACAGAAAGAGAAGTAAGAACAGAACGGAGAGGTAAGGTAGGGACAGAGATGGACAGAGGGATGCTGTGAAGAAATGAAGATGGATGCTGATTGCTGACAGACAAGTGGAGGCAGAAGGACAGAAGATTGACAGAAAGATAGAAATTTGACAGGTAGAAAAAAAGAGAGAACAACGGTTGTTAAAAGATGACGTGGAGAACAGGTCGAAAAGAATAAAGAAAAAGTTAAGAAAACTAGAAAGAGACAGTGAATACTGACATCCAGACTCGATAAAGTTTAGCACAACACAGAGATTGTACAATTTCATCTAAGTCATCTTGTTGACAGAATATATCACTTAGTCGTTCATATTGTAATGCCGGTAACTAAGCAACTTTGGCAAGGTGGAAGAACTAGGGCTTAACTAGCTTTCTGGTATTGACCAAAACATGTCCATCAAGTATCGAAACCTTTATCTAAAAGTCAACTCTAGACTATTTTAGTTTAACATAGGAAATTACAAATAAAACATGGGTGAAAATATGTTAGCTTATGTAGATACTATATCACTTTACAGCTGATGCTTCTCACTTGCAGTAACGACAGGAGTATTGCTAGTTTTTGAACTTCTTGGCAACACAAATATGATTAGAAAACATTAACTTTCCAATTCTATTTTAGTGAATCTGGATGCCAATAAGAAGGAGAAAGAGAAGATAGACAGAGTACATGTCTACTGAATTGGAGATAAAGAGTGGACAACGAGACAACGAGGCAGCAGATGCTAAAATCTTTATCCTGGTGGTCTGAGCCAACAAGAGAAGTCAAAGACGTGAACGTATCCTTGGGTGGCGGAAGAAAAAACACGTTGAAGAAAGACAAAAAACTAGAAGGGCCAGATCTTTTCCAACTCATGTCACAAGGCATTATTATTATTTGTTTGATCCCACTGTAATTGTGTGGTACAGTAACATGGGCATGATTATGTTTGCTCTATTGTGCCATCCACAGGAATAAGAGACGCAGAGAACTGAAGACAGACACCCTTGCTGGTCCTTCTGTAGCCGCATCGTAAGCAAATAGTTGCACTTCAGATGTTTGTTTTTGGGCCTCTACTCTAAAGTATTTACGTTTCTTATCGTGAAACAATACAATGCATACCTAATTCCATATATATGCTTTCAGAGAATACCAGTAATGACCACAGGTAGTTGATTGTCCTGGAGTCTTTGACCGCTGTTTACAGGATGTTCTTTTTTTTTATTGTACAGTACATTTTAGTGCCTGTAACACAGATAAGATGGTCAGAAAATGTGCTTTATAGGAACTTCTTTCTTGCCTTAAATCTCAACCTTGGTTGAAAAAGCGTATCAAATATCTTCATATACTGCCAGATCCAGTGTGGCATTTTGTCCTAGTTTGGAAGATCCTTAATTTGTGAAGGAACAAGGGGAATTCTTTGTCAGATCTGTGCTCTATCTATGTCTTTTCGGACGTGATTTTGGCGAGTGCATGCGTCCGTGCAGGTTGCAGAAGGACTGGCAAAGCCTCCTCCGTTCCCTTACTCCTGCGGCCTGACGGGAGGAAATAAAAGAAATAAGATTGACTACCACTCCACTATCACTTCACTGCACGACAAAAGCCCATCCCTCCATCCCCGCGGTCGGAGAGAGAGAAGAGAGGACAGCGCTCACCACCACCACAACCACCACTAACAGACAATGAGGAGAACACCGCTGGGAGGAGGGAGGGAGGTGGAGGAGGAGAAGGTAGAAAGGGACGCCGAGGTTTCAGCAGATAGGAGAGGAAAGGATCTACTCCCACGCGATGGGGAGGTTTAAAGACGGAGATGGGAGGGGGGAAAGGAGAGAGGAGAGTAATGATGGGAGTAGGAAGGGAGAGGAGGAGGTGGGGTGGTGGTTGAGGGGGGTGGAGGGGTAAGGTGGGGGGCGAGTCTACCTTATAGGCGACCCGGGCGGGACACCTCTTCCCGAGGCCTAGCGGCGGACACATGTGTCTTAGCATCTGATACATGTCTGTGTAACTGATCCGGCCGCTGGGGTGGCCACAAACACACACACACACACACACACACACACACACACGCATCCGAACATCCGCGACCACATGACAGAACAAACAAAGACGGACGACGTGAAAACGTAGAAAATAAAAAGGACGAGGGGGAGGGAGGACGATGGGGGGGGGGAGGACGCAGACGCACAGAGGTGTTTTTGGAGGAGACATGAGGGGAAAAAAGAAAGGAACCGACAAAGGAAAGGAAGAGGGGGGGAAACAAATACACAGAGGTTATTGTTTTGACCGCTTTGGATATGTGGTTGCTGTGGTGAGAGAAAGAGAGAAAGCAAGAGAGAGAGAGATCGAAGGAGTGTGTTACGTGGCTTCTAGTCTGGTTTATCATAAAGTAGGGGGAGAGGAAGGAAGGAAGGAAGGGAGGGAGGTAGAAGGGTTGGGGGGAGAAGGGGAGAATTGGAGGAGGAGGTGTTATTTAGTTTAGTTAGTTGTTGAGATACCGTTCTATGCGAGGTGAAAAGGGGATTTGTGATTTTTTGTTTTGTTGGTCTCTGCCCTCTTTCGCCGCTCGGATAGAACTGGCAGCGGGGCTTCTAGCAGGCAAAGAAAAGCACCGCTGCAGAGGTCGGAGTGAGTCACAATGACAAGTCAATGCAGTCTGTAGCTGAGGATGCGTGTCCGCCGGGAACCTCCGCTCACACCTGCGTCTCCGGACGTTCGTGGACACCCGTATGAAGACAGGAAGGTCAGTTCACCCACATCACTGAATGCTTCCTAACTTACCTTTCCCACTTTGCAGATCATTTCAGTTTCATGTGCCCAGGGTTAGAGATATAATACCCTTACCCTAACCTAACCCTAGCCTTGAAATGTTTATCCACTTGGATTACAAAGGGAAGTGAACTGGTCAAGGTAACGGCGCTCAAAGCTTTGAACAGCGTCCCAGTGGTACCAATTCAAGTCAAAGCCTGTTTTTTAGGCTCATGTAGGTAAAAAAAGGGAGTATAAATCAAAGAGTGTGGCGAATAATGACCAGTCAGTGACATAACATGGTCTCACAGCTCTGAAAAAGCTCATACAACGAAAGTTAAGTATGACCTATGGCTCAGGAAATGTAAATCATATTGGGTCTCTATAACCAATATCTTTTGCACCTGCTATCCTTAAAATGATTAATCCAATCGTTCAAGGAAATTAAACGCTGCTGCAATCCTCACAAAAGGGCATACCACATCAACTGAAAATAATTAAGTGAAGAATGCCCAAATAAACTCTAAAAAGGATAAGGCACCAGACATCAAAAGTTAGAATGGGAAAGCCAAAGGCGCTGCTAGCGTTCCCAATGCGCTTAATTGATGTGAGTGTCGCTTATGTCTTGTTTACTTATTATAACTTTGAAGGCAAACATTGTTGCACAAACATGTCAACACTCAAATACTCATAAATATGTATTATAATTGTATTACGTCTCCCAGGCCCTAAAATCCCATGCATTTGTTTAACTGTCATTTGATTGCGACTGTAATGATCAACTTGTCTCATCCTATTAACAAAGCACCTGAGCTCAGTGGCCTCAGCATATAGAACTGAACATATGTGCATGGCTGAATATCACCAGGGGTAAGTTGTAAATGATCTTGTTTTCAATAATTTGGGCGAACTGACCAATCGGCTGCAGCGCATTAAAGAGATCTTGACCAACATCCCTTCCCACGAGCCTCCGTTGACACAGGAAGTTGTCGAGAGGTTCCTGGTGGACACAAGACCTTCTGATGTCCAGAGTCCCTGCCCCCAAACCACACACACACCCTGCCCCTTTCCTTCTTTCCCCGAACACCAGAGCCACAAACAGAGCAGGTTTGGCCATTTTATCATAGTATTTCAGGAACCCAGAAAATATAATCTGTTACTTGAAGGCCTGTTGCATTCTCCACTGTGCCAACACAAAGGACAACGTGAGGACTGGATATATATACCATCAAAATGGACAAAGAGCTTGCTCTCTCTCCAGGTTGTTAACACATTTGGGACTTCATATATTTAAGTGTGCATTGAAATCTGCTAATGTCCCTTCTCATTGCTGTGCACTCTTAGAGCGTGTAACAGGCCTAACAATTGTTTGTATTCCTTTAATCATAAAGCCACTATGTGTAGGAGAGGGTTTCTGCAGGTTTCAATCAGTTACAGTTAGGTTCTAAGACTTTAAGGACTATATTGTAAAAACACCAGTTTGCAGACATACTGGCAGAAGTGTGAATGACAAATAGTATTAATTAAAATAAGTCCTAAAACTAATTTAAGTACATGCATTTACTCGCATGTACAATCAAGACATACATCCCTCATAATAATGTGAAATTAATACAACATTAGCAATATGTGTAAGAGCAACACAATCATATTGAAAACTATTTGACAATTGTATTAAACACTTTTGGTCATTCTTATTTAAAACTTGTTCAGGGGCCGGTAGAGGAATTCTGACTTTCAGTACACATAGCGGCTTTACAATTAAAAGTATAGTATTTCAGGACAGTGGTTTACAAACATGTGCCATGGATGCACAAGTGGCACATAACCTGCAGACTCATGAGCCTCGGTGACACATGGCTGGAAAGCACAAGCTAACAGCTACATACGTTAGCATGTTGACAGTACTCAGACCAAGCCCTCTCTGCATAGGTCTCTGTACTAAAGTCTCTGTACCCCCCATCACCCAAACCCCAACTCAAACAAGAACAATGCACATTGCTCAACCATTTTTTCTGCTCAGGCACAATTAGACAGCAAGCAGAAATAAAAAACAATGGCTAGAGTCTCAACTCTGGTGTTTGTACGTAATAGTGAATAAAAAGTGAACACATCATTGTCATTTTCCCAGCGTTCAGTCAGAAGACAATAGCGAGTGCAGTGCACCATCTCATGCGTCACACACCGATATCGATGTGTGTGTGTGCGGGATTGCGTACAAGAGTGTGTGTGTGTGCATTTCTGCATTGTCCCAAACATTCTCATTCATGGTCAGAATGCATATACAACAGAAACCCTGCCCCAAAATGGTTTAATGGTGAAATGATTCAAAACAACTGAATAATGCAAACCCAAACAGAAAAATCAAACCAAATGAAAAAGTTGAAAAGTACTAAAAGATTTGTTCTAAAAGTGATAAAGGGCGACATTCATTCCAGTCTCTTAAAGGCGAGCAGGTTGCGTTTAAGTTTGTGCTTTAGGGGTTCAGTCCAAACCTTGCAGGCCACCCTATGTGGGCATTTCTTGCCAAGGCCCAGGGGAGGGGAGATAACTCGCAATAAACTGTACATATCCTTATAATGTATGCGCCCACTGCAAGAAAAATACAAGGAGGGGAGGTTAGGAGAGGGAACACACAGAATACTGAGAGCTGGAAAGAGAAGATGATGGAGAAGGAAGAGGAGACAGCATTTATTTACACTGAGACACACTCAATACAGAGGGCAGAGGAGGAGAGGGTCACATTCATCTCAATTTGAGAAAAAAGGCAGAATGCTTATGTAAGAAAGGAAGAGAGACGAAGAGAAAGAGGAACAGATGGATAACTCTTTGCTTAGGGCCAGCCGCAACTGATAACGTCACATGATGTAAGTCCTGTAACACTTCCTGGATGAGATCATGACTCCAGTTTTTGCCCCGTTTTGGGACGGGAGAGAAAGTCAAGGGTTAAAATGTACATTCAAATCAGCAAAAACAGTTTGGAGATTTGTGTTTTTGAATTTCACATTAGCTCTGTATAATACACTATGTATGTATCTTTGGTATTTGAAAGTTCATGTGTGTTTCTATCCTTGTGTCACTTCTACAGCGTGAGTGTGTGTGTGTGTGTGTGTGTGTGTGTGTGTGTGTGTGTACCACTCACCAGGCGGCAGGGTCGTACTCGGCCCATATCCTTACATACTCGTCCAGGTGGTGCGGCCCCAGGATAGAGGAGTCTCTGGTCAGATACTCAAAGTTGTCCATGATGACAGCCACGAACAGATTCAGCATCTGGAACAAAAAGAAGGTTAATCAATTAATAAGCGAACGTTTCATTTTACAATCAAATACTGGAATCATAGATTTGAGACATATTTACGTAAGCCCTGAGAGGCAAGTGAGAACAAAGCCTGATCTTAATTGATTTGATTTGTGGGCTGTTTTAACCCTTTAACCCATTTTTCAGGATAAATTCTCTAAATTCTTCTTATTGTAAATATTACTCGATACCGGCAGTCAAATGTTTTCGGATCCGGTTGAAATTGCCTTTCAAATAAATGTAATTTCCGGTAAAGGTGGGGTAGGTTATTTTGGAGAAACCGGCTCGAGTGCGCTAGAATTTGAAAATACACAACCGGAGAAAATCTGCCACTTCCTTCAGACTTCCTTACAGAGCCCCTCCTCCAACACACACGAACGCGCACATGACCAATGAGGGCACGAGATAAGTTTGTGCACAGATGGAAGGCTGACAGGCAGGTAGGCCATCCAGTTACTTTAGCCGGCTCAGATGATTGGTCGTGCTTTTTACAGCACCACGGCTTCCACTGATGATATTTGTTATGGATTTGTTGTCAAAGCACTTCAGATATTCATTGCTATCGGATGTTAAGAGCATTCCATGGAATATAACAACAAGTGTATCTCGAGCCGGTTTCTCAAACTTACCTACCCCACCTTTAAATGTACAACAGCCGTCTTTGATTACCATGGCCAAAACTCACATACTACAAGATAGAAGTGTACTAAACAGATGATCCAAATTGAGACATATATCCAAACTTGTACCCCGTGAGTTATCACAAAGAAAGGAGAGGTTTTTAAAATGTGTGTGCAGCCTGTAGCAAAGAGAAGCAATTGGATGTTGTCTAAACCAGTGATTCTCAAATGGGGGTACGCGGACCCCTAGGGGTATGTTGGGGTACTGCAGGGGGTACGTGAGATTTAAAAAAAAAAGTTTAATAAAAAAAATACCATGCATGATTACAAAAATAATCTTAGTACAATAAGTGAAATAGAAAACACAATTGTATATAAAATATTTCTAGAACCACCAAGGGGTCCTCATATAAACTAGGGATGGGAATTTGAAAGCAAATGTATATTCGAATATTCGACCCCCCAAAAAACGGTTAACCGGTTAACCGAAATGTCCATATCCTATACAAAAAGAATTGGGTACCATTTTTTTTTCAGAATGTTTTTTTTAACATTTTTTTTTAAAATAATTTTTTAGAAATACATACATGTTCAAAGAAGTGTAGAAACCAAGTCGAATTTGTAAAATGTATTGAACTGGTCATCACAGTTTGACAGCTATAGGCCTACAGCTTTCATGTGCAGAGGCGATTCACAATCAGCCCAGCTGTAGAGAAGACCCTCTCAGCTGGAACGGAGGTTGCGGGTATAGCAAGGTATAGCATGTATATACGTTTAATTTGGCATAGTTTGACCTCTACACCGCACTCACTAACCTGGTCGAAATATTTCCACACATTACTCCTTTTTGACGCCATGTCTGTTGTGTAGGACTCTTCTTAGAGTGTAAATAATTACCGGACTATGACTGGTAAAATATGTTGAATACCGGCAAAACTAAATCTCTCCTGTCAAAATGTCTATGCACTTTGCCGCCACACACGGTTGCCAAGCAGCGCTTATTGTTGTTTAGGCTGGCCATGTGTCGCGAGTGTTGACAGGGGGCGGGGGAGCACGCTCATGAACTGTTAGCGCCGGAACCTCGCAAACCTGCAGAGCTCATTTGCGCCACATGTGGGCCTAAGATGAGGTTTGAGTCTGCGTGATCTGCGTGTAGGGAGGGGCAGCAGCCATATCATTGGCTAGAACTAGATCTGATGGATTTGGACATAAACACGAGTGAAGTATAACCGAACGAGAGAGAGAGATCAGCACCTGCAGCTCTGCCCGCTGTGAGGGACCGGTGAGCGGAGCAAAACCTTTAGACGTCACCTAACACATTTAGCTATGGCACTGTCGTATACATATACATTGAATTATTAAATTTGATAATATGTAATCAACTTAGGCATCACTCACAAAAAAAAAAAAAAAAAAAAAAATCATAACTCATATTCGAATACCTGAATAATTCCGAATATTCGATTAATCGTTCCCATCCCTAATATAAACATGTCAAATGTGTGTATTGTATTTTATAGTTTTTCATAATATATCATTTTGTTCATTGGTTTGTTAAACAGATATTACTTCAATTGAAAAACTCCTTTTTCTCATGCACAAAGATGAACTTAGTTTGTTGTAATTCATGCACGAAGGAGTGAATAAATCACACACTGATGGAACATCACTATATTGTAATTATGCATATAGGCTTTTTCTATCAAAGATGTTCGGGGTCGGTCGGGGGTAGAAAATGTTTCAAAGGGGGAACATTACTGAAAAAGTTTGCACTGCTCTAAACAATACGCATAAATGCACATTTTGATTATAGAACTGGTATATTCTCTAGTTTAGTTCTACTTTTTACGCTGCAATAATATTTTGCACATTCTATGGACAATTTTGCACTAATGTACATTTTCAAATATTGAAGTGACTGTTATTTTATATATATTGTTTGTTGTGTTTTTATTTAGGTCTTAATGTGTGCATATACGATATACATATTTCCACACATATTTATATACATTTGTTTATATATTCGGGATTGTGGGAAACAGTATTTGGATCTCTCTGTCTGTACACACTAACTAGAAGATTGACAATAAAAATGACTTTGATTTCTCACCAGGAAAGAGCAGAGGAAGATGAAGGAGACGAAGTAGGTGTAGGCGAAGGTGCTTCCACACTCAGGCTCTTTGTTCCCTGTCTCCGGGTCGCACACCTTACCGCCGAGGCACGCCAACATGATGTCATGCCACGCCTCGCCCGTAGCGCTCCTGCAGGAGGGGGAACACAGGACAAAATACGAGAAAGCACGTCATCGATAGCAAAGTGCAGAAGGCATCACTGGTCAGCTACTGCCCAAACATTCAGAGTGTGCTGGAGGGGCAGCTTTGGGAACATCAGAATTCATCGTAAAATCATGGAAGTTAGGTCTTAATGTGAACATGTCAAATTGTGTCTTTGATTGTGTATATATATACATATTTGCACACATATTTTTACATTTTATATACATTTGTTATTATATTCGGGATTGTGGGAAACAATATTTCGACCTCTCTGTCTGTACACAAACTGGAAGATTGACAATAAAGTTGACTTTGACTCCATACATCGACTGATTCAATCACAACTATTATTTCAGTGCTACAGGTTTTTACAACACCGTTTTTAAATGGAGAAGACGACAACAACCTGCTACCACTAATAATTCAAATGTTTGAATGTTTGTGTGTAAAAGAGAAGGCAACACTCACCTGAACAGCAGCATCAGGGCCATGATGAAGGTTCTGAAGTTATTGTGCTCGTTGATGGCCCCACCCTCGTCATCTAGTGCCAAATTCCCAAACAACTAAACACAAACAGTGGAAGAAGAAAACAAACGCAAAGAACAACCCATTACTGTAGTAGAGTATCAACTCTAATGGTTCAGTGGAAATATATGCAGAAGTTGTGAAAGACGGGACTTTCCATTCCTGGAAGCGTTTCACATAAGAAGAGAAAACCTGCTGAACCTTAAAAGTACAACAACATATACAATTCCAGATAGGCACCAGGCAGTACTCACCTGCATGCCGATGATGGCATAGATGAAGAAGAGCATGGCGATGAGCAGGCACACATATGGCAGAGCCTACCAGAGAAGATGGAGAGGGAGTAATTATTTGTGAGAGCCCTTACATGTATTGTGACAATATTTAAACTATGTTACCAACTAACTATTATCTTTCTGCAAAGCAATACATATTTTTCATTTTGTTTGTCCTTCACATATCTGAGAGTTGCCAAAGAAATGTCGTCGTACTTTGTATGATGACGATAAAGATATATTCTTATATTCTTATCTTCCCCTTTTTTACTACTCCTCCCAGAAATGTTGAGCAATTGTCACCAAATGTGGTTCACATCAACAATATCTATGGACTAAGGAGCAGAGGTTGCGCTAGACTTTTTCGCTGCCCGTCATTTTGACGTAAAACTTCTGTCAAAATCCAGAATTACCCGTCGGCCTTTACTCTGACGGGGGGGGGGGAAAGCATGCTCGTGAACTGTCAACGGGGGGGGGGACAGTTCACATGCGCCGTGTTATGCAAGGCTGCTGCACCTCGCGGGAGCGTGCACAGCGTAAAGCCAAAACTCAGACATTTCAATGATTCGTACGGCACAGTTAGGTTTGGAAACGGTATGATTTCCTTTTTGGAGGGCATGCATAACACGGCAAAACACCGGAGCCTCGCTGCGGGGAAACTTTGGCGCTGTTCCGAGTTTGTTCTAATCTGTCAAAATGACGGACTGCTTTCAGATTTGTCCGTCATTGTTAAAAAAAATCCGTCATAGACGGAAAATATTCGGTTAACGCGACCTCTGCTAAGGAGTAAAAAGTGAATTTTTCCCATTGTTGATATTCCAAACGGTAGCAATAGCTGAATTAGGTGCTTTCGGCAAAGTTTATATTAGTAAAACCTTAATATATCCTTAACGTTTTGTCTTATTGGGACTACATTTGGTGGATGTCTGTAGTTGTATTCTCTGATTGACCAGGGCAAACTTGGTGCCAATCAGCCAAAGGATTTAGGCGCATCTTCAAACTATTAAGAAAGCATCTCTGTCTGCGAATGTACAACTTCTTTGCATATCTCACAAACTGTTCATCCAATGCACTTTCTATTTGGTGGGTGTCTGGCTGAGGACCAAAGAAAGTTCAGTGTTGAGTGAGAAGAGAATTAGACGAGGCGATCTTGGCGCTAAGTTTGAGCTGTTTTAGTCGGGCACAGCACTGATACCTTAAAGGACTGGACGAAGGTCCACAGCAGGATGCGGATGGTCTCTCCTTGTCGCAGCAGCTTGATGAGCCGAGCCGCCCTGAACAGCCTCAGGAAGCTCAAGTTGATGAAGTTATTCTACAGCACAGTGGGAAACACAGTCAGCTTCACAGAACAAACTCAACATGCAAAACCTCCGTCTACCAAACACACAAACCAAAACCAACAGCGGAGGAAAGAGAGGTTAAAGAGAGAGGGGGGAATCAAACCCAACAAAACATAACTGCAAACTTAATGATTCATAGTGGATGCAAGTATACATGGGAGAAAGACAGAGAGAAGGTTTAAAAGTCAAAGAAAAGAAGGAAAATAGAGGAAATAAGGAAAATCAAAGAGTCTAAAGTTCATCATCCAATCTGGTACAGCAGAACGCTTTTTTTAAGAACCAAATGCACTGATCTTTGGGGGGCAGGCAGGCCTCACAAGATGGAGCACATTGCACTGTGCCTGTCAACCACACACACACACACACACACACACACACACACACACACACACACACACACACACACACACACACACACACACACACACACACACACACACACACACACACACACACACACACACACACACACACACACACACACACACACACACACACACACACACACACACACACACACACACACACACACACACACACACACACACCTAAAGAGCGTGGCTTAAGGTTGTCTGTGACACGCAACTCTTTTAATAGTTTGGGTTTACTTTTCCAAATCAGATTACATGTGGTGTCTTTTCTACAGAGAACAGCAGCCATTGTGGAATAGTGTTCTAGAAATTTGGTGCATTTTCACACTTGGGTTTTTCCCCCTGAGTTTAGTTTGTTCCGGAAAGTCAGCGCATAAATCTGTTTCTCTTTGATGCTATTTATCGTAGCACACACCAATGTTATTGTCCATTTCCAATAATATGACACATTAGCGTCATCCCCTATTGGATAAAAAAGATGTGTGTAGATATGTGTGGTTACATTTGTAGGAAAGACAATTTTAAGCAAATGGTAAAACAAATTCTCAAATATTTCGCCATTGTTCCTTTGTGTCTTGTTTAAAGTTGCTGCTGGATTGTGACCCAGGCACAACTGCTTTTATATGGTTTGACTAAAGAACCAGCTTACAAATTATGAAGCATATTATTTTCTTGTCATGTGACATAGTGTTGTTACGGATACTAGTCCCAGCCTCTCTCAAGGGTTTAGGGTGACGCTTGTGTGTGATAACAGTCCTGCAGTAATGACTTGTTCAGTCAACTGAAGACACAAAATACAGTCTTGGTAATCAGTGGTATTGAGGACCCACCGAGACACAGGTGTCACATGACATTTAAATGTTCTGGAAAGTTCCTTATACGGCTTTAGCCTTGTTTTCATCTCATGAAGTCCCTGAGTGACACACCCTGAACAGTCTGGTGGGTCATGGGCCAGGTCATGTGACTTTGTGTTCCCATGACAACATGTCCAAGATGTCCATGTGCGATGCTAACACATGTGACAGAACTAGTTACATTTCAAAAGCTTTTCTTCAAATTCAAGCCATTTAAGAATTAAAATGCTTACATAACATGTCCTTTATTACATGTAACCTGTTGTGGCAACATTTCTTGATCAAATTGATATGAAACATTTGAGACAAACATCGCTGTGACACTGATCGGGACTTTAACCCTAAACTTTCACAGTAAACCCAAAGTGACATACGCACAATTAGAAATATGGTTATGATCTGCTCAGTTAATTTAGCTGATTGAATTATATTGAGTTGATATGTTGTTATTCTTCAATTCAAAGAATGTTCAAACAAATTTAAAGCAAAAAATCCTCCTCTTTAATTAAGTTATAAATAAGAGTTATTTTACCATTAAAGCCCAAAGTGACATATAAGTCACTTTTCAGAACGTTGACACTAGGGGGGGTTACTTGTCAGAAATGTGTTCGATGTGGTCTATTTATTCTAAATGATGTTCTTCTTAATTTCCCCAAAAGTAGAAATGGGTCTGGGGTCTTATGGGTTAAACCAAGTGTGAAAATGACCATAGAGACCAGGGAGCTACTGTCTCAATATGGATTTGAGATTTCTGTTACGATGCCACAGACAGACTAATGTACAACAGCCAAACGCCCTGAAGGGGCCTTGGCATCTTGTGGTTGACAGGCAAGGCTGGAAGAGGAGCATGAGGAGGAAGAGGAGGGGGAGGAAGGAGGGGTTAGCGAGCAGCCTCGATGCAGGCATACTTTCGGCATGGCAGCAAACTTATTAAAGAAAGAGCTGGCCTACATGCAGACCAGAAGGGGCACAAACTAAGCTCTGATTCACACATTCACTTATTTATTTGCACTAAGAGTGTGAGATTATATTTGTATTATGGTCATTTGATTGATATTGTGATGTCTTTTAACACATCCTGTCCAGAAATGCATGTCAATTTCTGATCCTGACATGCATACAGCCTTTAAAATAAAAGCTACAGTTATCAGAGGAAACAACTTAGTTCAGTTTATCTAACAAAGGTTCTCTGTAGCGTTGAGAAAAATACTGTCACTTCGTCACTAACTTACTAATTAACTTATACATTAATTTCATGGAATATACACAATGTATACTAAATGATGTTGGTATAGCTACAAACTGTAAATAAGAACAGCTTAAGTATTCTCTTGGTTTTAAAAGTCATGTTATTCTCTTATCTTACATGTTCTATTATTTCACTCAGCCATTACATCCTTATAATCATGATATTTCATTACCAATCTATTGTAAATATTTGTCTAAAAAGCACTCAAAGTCAACCCTAAAATATTGCAGATAACAAAGCTTTTGGTATAAACATATTGCGATATTTGATTTGAGCTTTATTGCCCAGCCCTAGCTACATATTCAAAACCTGTGTTTTCTAAAATGTTCTAGGGAATTTAATAAAGTACTTTTGAGTACCTGTAAAATCGTTTTTCGCTCACAATGTACTTTCGCTCTTTGTTACCAAGCACAAAGAGTATAAAGGTCATCATCCAGGAAGCACATGCACTGGGTCAAGGTTAGGACTGGTCATGGGGGAGGAATGGGTTGGGGGGTGGGGGGGGGGTGTACGCATGACCAATGAGGATGCAGCAGAAAGCTTTGAGAGATAAATTACAAACCAACCAGATTCTACATTTGCCAAGATGTAGAAAGATGAATGGGAAGGGTGGTTATTATATATATATATATTTTTTTTGGTAAGTTGAAGTACATTGTGAGTGGGTGAGAGACATTTTTGTGGGGGTGGTGGGGGGGAGGTGGGGTTGGTCGTGTGTTTTTTTTGGACAGGGGCATGGGGCGAAAGGCACACCATCACCATCATTATCATCATCATCATCACAGCACCACCACCACATGTCATGGCGCAGCACGGATGGAGAACACGATGAAGGATTTCATAGTGCATTTTGATTGGATGGATTTTATCAGAGGAGGAGGGAGTGGGAGAGGCGAAGGGCGCCAACAAAGTAGAGAGGTTTAAAGAAAGCATGTAAAGAGATAGAAGAGGAAGACGGAATCATTATGGGTGTCATTAAAAAGGCAGTGAAACACAACTTCAAGTTAACAACAACAACAACAACAACAGTTAGCGAGTGATTTTATATGTTCAGCCCCTCTTTGATGCCAGCTCCAGCAGCAACGTCCGGATCTGAAAAGTTAAGCCGATGCAAAGTGTCTAAAAAGTATAAAAATGGCCAGCAGGGGGCGACTCCACTGGCTGCAAAATAAGTCTGATTGTATAGAAGTAAATACGGTTTCAATCTTTAGTTCAAAGTCTCTTTCGATACACATTGATGTTCGTTTTTTAAATCATGGTCCAAGTTAGAGTAAAATAGACAATAAAGCAGGCTATACTTTAAGGCGTGGCTTCCTTACGATTGAAAGGTCTCTACAAATCTCTTGCCGTTTTTGGGGTTGACCGTGTTAGTGATGTTGTTTTTTAAATGGTCTACTTCTTATAATGCAGAGTCTATAGCCGCTTTCACACCAAGTACTTAGCCGGTACTTGTTCCCCCCGAACTCTTTAGTCCCTCGAACTGTCTTAGTAGATCGCGTTCTCACTGGAATAAGTACCCGAGGGAGGATTAGGCAAATTAAGCTGCTGACGTCACTTCTTCTTCTGCTTTGGGTTTACTGGCACTTCACGGCGTATACTGCTACCCAAAGTCCCGGAGTCCCCCGGAGTTTGGGACTGGCTTCAGTAGAAGCTGCTGGGTCGCGTCTTCCGAGTAAATCGCCAGAAGCGCAGACACCTCCTCATCACTCCACCGCTCCCATGTTTTCTTTTGTGTTGCCATAAGTTAGTCTCTCTCCGTTGGTGCGCTGGGCTAATGCTAATAATGCTAATGCATGCAAATAAAATGGCGGCTTCACAAAACGTTTCTGAGTTTTACGGGGCGTGGTTGGCAATTCGCCCAGCCAATCAGAAATTGTTAGTGTGGCCGACACACCGACGAACCATTTCCTCCCCAGGAAAGTAGTACCTCTCTAGCAGGGACTATCTGGGGGTGAAAAGGTTCGTGCACACTAGGGACAAGTTCCAGATCCTTTTTGGTGTGAAACCAAATCCCCCCCCCCCCCCCCCTATCGGCCTAGTTCGGGGGGAAAAGTACTCCGGTGTGAAAGCGCTAATTGTGCTAGATTTCATCCAAAACTATACAATGCCGTTTTATTCGCTTAGCCTAGCATTGGATGGTAACAACCTTTTCCCAAACAGGTCT
>CM053245.1:41439893-41522393 GCA_028583405.1 Pogonophryne albipinna
CTCTCTGAGGGAGGAAACGGTAAGACAGAAGAGTTACTTTTGTTTCCTAACCTTTTAAAGAGCTTTAAAAGATCATTCAGAGATATCTCCTCACCTCATTTTTTTCTAAACTATAATCCTCCATCATTTTATCCCCCTGTTCCTGGAAGGTGATGATGATGAGAGCTACAAATATGTTTACGAAGAAGAAGGGGAAGACAACGAAGTACACCACGTAAAAGATGGACATCTCCATCCTATAACCCGGGCTAGGGCCCTGATTCTCATAGGTGGAGTCCACCGAGTGCTTTAACACCCTGCGAGGGAAACAAAGTCAAACAACAGTTAGTTATGGGTTTGGGGAAGCTTGTGGCAACAACAGATTCAATCTATGCATTATGTCTATGTACTTTCTATCTGACTTTTGCATAACATGACATCCAATCAAACTTGCTTAACATCATGTGTTCACAAATGTTGGTTTCATTTATATATGAAATAGTTAACTACTCAACGTTTAGGAATTCCAAAATAAGGATAACTAGTTACAGTAAATGTTTTTTGTTTATCCACGAGATAAGTAACCTTAATCACGACTTTAAAAAAACAGCATTAATGTTTCCTCTATTTGTTCTAAACCCTCTTATCCACACACCATTTCAAGCTACAGTTACATTTGCTTAAGTCACATATACTTCATTCAAGGACCATCCAACATTTTAAAATCGGACCATATATATATATTTTACAGTTTCTGGCTATAATAGATTGGTGTTATTTAGGGGATAATTTAAAGGTGTGTGTCTATGAGTGTGTTTATGTGTGTGTTTGTGTGTGTGTGTTTGTGTGCATCTCTGTGTGTGTGTTTGTGTGTGTCTCTGTGTGTGTGTTTGGTGTGTGTCTGGGTGTATGTTTGGTGTGTGTTTATGTGTATGTCTCTCCGTGTGTGTTTATGTTTGTGTGTCTGTGTGTCTCTGTGTGTGTGTTTGGTGTGTGTCTGGGTGTGTGTTTGTGTGTGTTTATGTGTATGTCTCTCCGTGTGTGTTTATGTGTGTGTGTCTGTGTGTGTGTTTGGTGTGTGTGTTTATGTGTGTGTTGATGTGTGTCTCTGTGTGTGTGTTTGGTGTGTGTCTATGTGTGTGTCTCTGTGTGTGTCTCTGTGTGTGTGTTTGGTGTGTGTCTATGTGTGTGTTTATGCATGTGTTTATGAGTGTGTCTCTGTGTTTGTTGTCTGTCTCTGTGTGTGTTTATGAGTGTGTGTCTCTGTGTTTATGAGTGTGTGTCTCTGTGTGTGTGTTTGGTGTGTGTCTATGTGTGTGTTTATGAGTGTGTCTCTGTGTTTGGTGTGTGTCTATGTGTGTGTGTGTTTGGTGTGTGTCTATGTGTGTGTGTGTTTGGTGTGTGTCTATGTATGTGTTTATGAGTGTGTCTCTGTGTTTGGTGTGTGTCTATGTGTGTGTCTCTGTGTGTGTTTATGTGTGTGTGTTTGGTGTGTGTCTCTGTGTGTGTTTATGTGTGTGTGTTTGGTGTGTGTCTATGTGTGTGTTTATGAGTGTGTCTCTGTGTGTGTGTTTGGTGTGTGTCTATGTATGTGTTTATGAGTGTGTCTCTGTGTTTGGTGTGTGTCTATGTGTGTGTTTGGTGTGTGTCTATGTGTGTGTTTGGTGTGTGTCTATGTGTGTGTTTGGTGTGTGTCTATGTGTGTGTTTATGTGTGTGTTTGGTGTGTGTTTATGTGTTTGTAGTGTGTCTCTATGTATGTGTTTATGAGTGTGTCTCTGTGTTTATGAGTGTGTGTCTCTGTGTGTGTGTTTGGTGTGTGTCTATGTGTGTGTTTATGAGTGTGTCTCTGTGTTTGGTGTGTGTCTATGTGTGTGTGTGTTTGGTGTGTGTCTATGTGTGTGTGTGTTTGGTGTGTGTCTATGTATGTGTTTATGAGTGTGTCTCTGTGTTTGGTGTGTGTCTCTGTGTGTGTTTATGAGTGTGTCTCTGTGTGTGTGTTTGGTGTGTGTCTATGTATGTGTTTATGAGTGTGTCTCTGTGTTTGGTGTGTGTCTATGTGTCTGTGTGTTTGGTGTGTGTCTATGTGTATGTTTATGTGTGTGTTTGGTGTGTGTTTATGTGTTTGTAGTGTGTCTCTGTGTATGTGTTTATGAGTGTGTCTCTGTGTTTGGTGTGTGTCTATTTGTGTGTTTGGTGTGTGTCTATGTGTGTGTTTATGTGTGTGTTTGGTGTGTGTTTATGTGTTTGTAGTGTGTCTCTGTGTATGTGTTTATGAGTGTGTCTCTGTGTTTGGTGTGTGTCTATTTGTGTGTTTGGTGTGTGTCTATGTGTGTGTTTATGTGTGTGTTTGGTGTGTGTTTATGTGTTTGTAGTGTGTCTCTGTGTGTTTGTTTATGTGTGTCTCTCTGTGTGTGTTTATGAGTGCATTTCACTCACTGCGGCCACCCCTCTCCAGTCGAGACAGTGAAGAGGGTGAGCAGGGCCCAAGCCACGTTGTCGTAGTGAAAATCGTACTTCTTCCACTCCCGCTTCTCAGCTTTAACTTCGCCCCTATCATACACCAAGTACTGGCCCCTGAAGGAACACACACACGGTTTAGAATTAAACAAAAAAAGACATATCAATCAGTAAAAACGGTCAGAAACGGACATGCAGAAAAGCCCCATGCTTTGTGTATTTCTATTAATGCATACAATGACATAATGAGAATTCAGTGTTACAGTAAGGTTGTCTTTTAGAGTCACTGTTTCTCATTGCATAACATTTTATATTAAAGTAACCAACACACTCCTCTAGGTGGCAGCATCTGCACAATTAATACAATTCTCACCACCATAAATTGCCATGTTCCATACAGCACATTATTAGAGGTTTCTCAATACTCAAATTTCCCCTCCTCGACTCCTATCCTCGACTCCTATCCTCGAGACTTGGTGCCGCCCACAGGAGATGCGAGCGGAGGACTGAGGAGGGGAGCCGAGGAGAGAGGAGGGGAAGCAGCAGGCGGTTAGAGAAATGAGAACTCCTCTCCTCTGAGCGGTCATTTTAAAGAGACGTCCATTAATGATGACAGGAGGCACAGCAGCCCTCTGTCTGATGGACAGATGTGTTCATGACCACTTATATATTTACTTTGATTCATTCACAGTGCGGAATAATGAGACCATAACAGGCTACAGATGCGGACACACACATATATCTATATAAATATATACAATTTCAGAATCAAACAAGAATGAGAGCACTCTCATAATAACGTAACACAATCAGAGACTGGATATCCCCCCCCCCCCCTCTCTGGTCGCTACAATGGGGAATTGAAATTACCGGCCAAAAGTTGTACAAGTATTAAAAGTAAGCAGAGGACACCAAACCAACTGAGACCCGTCTGTCCGCCGCATCTACGCACTGTACAACACACACATACACACTGTACCACACACACACATACACACTGTACCACACACACCTACACACTGTACCACACACACACCTACACACTGTACCACACGCACCTACACACTGTACCACACACACCTACACACTGTACCACACACACCTACACACTGTACCACACACGCACCTACACACTGTACCACACACATCTACGCACCAGGGTTTCGCTAGGATTTTTTCTCGCCGGTCAAATGTCCGAACAGAATTTATTTTACCGGACACAGTTGAAACTTACCGGTCATGTTTCAATAATAATAATAAGAATTGTGTAGCAGAGTTTCCGTTAGCAGGTAATTACCGGACTAGGACCGGATATGCTGATGTTTAAAACTCAGTTAATGGGGCTCGTTTTTATATTGCTTCAGTTTATAATCGTAACAGATCGAAACATTCAGATTCATTTTTCAATAAATGATTCCACAAACAACAAACAACATCATTATTACATTCAAAGAAACTACTTGTAGTAGATAAAGTACATTATTCAAAAGTTTACATTAACTTTGAATAATAACACGGGAGAAACGGATGTTCTCTTTTCCTCTCTCTCTCCCTCTCTCTCTCTCTCTCTCTCTCTCCTGACAGCCCGTCAGTTTCTCATGCAACGCGCTAAACAGTGGGCTGGGCTTCAGGTCAGACTCAGCAGCTGATCTGATCTCTCTCTCGCGTCCGGTTACACTTCACTCGCGTTTATGTCCATATCGATCAGACCCAGCTCTCCTGATCGGCCTATAGAGAGCACAGATCAAGCTATTAAGAGTGAATATCGGCCGATAATGATCGGCGGCCAATCGATCGGAACATCGGACATTTTGACCGGCAGATTTTGAATTTACCGGTTTTTATTCAATTTGACCAGCTAAAAACCGGTAATTACCGGCTAACGGAAACCCTGGTACGCACTGTACCACACACACACCTACACACTGTACAACACACACACCTACAGCTCCTAAAGCATAGTCAGGCTACAGCCGTTGTGTATTTTATTATGTGAACCACTAAATGGTCTTAGAAAAATATCGACTCTTTGTTTGTAGATATCTACTAAACTACAGCAAATAAAGAGAGTAGGCCTGTTATACTGAGTGATATATATTATACACACTGCTCTGCTTTCTGCACGGACCTCACAGCTGTTCTCACTGTAAACGTGTGTCACGCCTCCACCGTTCCCAGAAATGCATCCGTGGAGGAGCCGTGGAGGAACCATCAGTGTATCCTCGGTTAGAGCTCCTCCAGAGAGCCTCCTCGAAGCTCGATGCTGGAGTCGAGGAGTCGAGGAGGGGAAATTTGAGTATTGAGAAACCTCTATTGTGTTTTTTTAACAAGCAAGGTATCTTTGGCACTATGAGCACCAGCTTTGGTAATTATGGTATTTTAAGAGTGCCAAAAGACTCTTATTATTTCATTGAATAAACACCCTCTTTCTCATACATTCAATCCCTCGGTCCAGATGCTCCAAATAGGAAGATACTGAAATATTAAGCAGTTTACTTTTTAAGATCCTTTGAAGCAATCATGTTTAATAACAAGAGTTTGAGTGTTGTGTTTCTGACCTGCAGTCCCGCTCAAACTCTTTGGACTCGTCCGTGCAGAAGAAGAATCGGCCTTTGAAGAGCTGCACGGCCACCACGGCGAAGATGAACATGAAGAGCATGTAGACGATCAAGATGTTCAGCACGTTCTTCAGAGAGTTGACCACGCAGTCAAACACAGCCTACAGGGCGGAGGAATTAATGAACACACGTGAGCTGTGTTTGAAGGCTGAGTAACCAGTGCAAGTGCACAGACACGGCAACACTGATCTGACGTAATAAATCACCCAAAATCAAGCACCAAGGTCTATGGTCCGTGCTGTAGATTAATTTTGATGGTGTGCCTTAGGCTGGCCACAATAAAAGGTCACTCTGAAATGTTAGGGTTAGGGTAATGTTGTGAATCGAGTGACCCATGGTGGTGGTGGGGTTATGGTATGGGCAGGCGTATGTTATGGACGACGAACACAGATACTGCCTGGTTTTCGGACCCCCCCAGACCCCCCCAACAAAGCAAAACTGCACGTTTCAGAGTGGCCTTTTGTTGTGGCCAGCCTAAGGCACACCTGTGCAATAATCATGCTGTCTAATCAGCATCTTGATATGCCACACCTGTGAGGTGGGATGGATTATCTCGGCAAAGGAGAAGTGCTCACTATCACAGATCTTTTCAGATTTGTGAACAATATTTGAGAGAAATGGTTATTTTGTGTTTATAGAAAATGTTTTAGATCTTTGAGTTCATCTCATGAAAAATGGGAGCAAAAACAAAAGTGTTGCGTTTATATTTTTGTTCAGTGTAAGTAGACAGATAGATCAGTAGATAGATGGATAGATAGATGGATAGATGGATACAGTAGATAGATGGATAGATAGAGAGATGGATAGATAGATAGATAGATACAGTAGATAGATGGATAGAGAGATAGATAGATAGAGAGATGGATAGATGGATAGATACAGTAGATAGATAGATGGATAGATGGATGGATAGAGAGATGGATAGATAGATAGATACAGTAGATAGATAGATGGATAGATAGATAGATAGATAGATACAGTAGATAGATAGATGGATAGATAGATAGATAGATATATGGATAGATAGATAGAGAGATAGATAGATAGATGGATAGATAGATGGATGGATAGATAGATAGATACAGTAGATAGATAGATGGATAGATACAGTAGATAGATAGAGAGATAGATGGATAGATGGATAGATAGATAGATAGATAGATACAGTAGATAGATAGATGGATAGATAGATAGATAGATAGATACAGTAGATAGATAGAGAGATAGATGGATAGATACAGTAGATAGATAGAGAGATAGATGGATAGATGGATAGATAGATAGATAGATAGATAGATACAGTAGATAGATAGATGGATAGATACAGTAGATAGATAGAGAGATAGATGGATAGATAGATACAGTAGATAGATAGATGGATAGATAGATAGATAGATAGATACAGTAGATAGATAGATGGATAGATAGATAGATAGATATATGGATAGATAGATAGAGAGATAGATAGATAGATGGATAGATAGATAGATAGATAGATAGATAGATAGATAGATACAGTAGATAGATAGATGGATAGATACAGTAGATAGATAGAGAGATAGATGGATAGATGGATAGATAGATAGATAGATAGATACAGTAGATAGATAGATGGATAGATAGATAGATAGATAGATACAGTAGATAGATAGAGAGATAGATGGATAGATACAGTAGATAGATAGAGAGATAGATGGATAGATGGATAGATGGATAGATAGATAGATAGATAGATAGATAGATACAGTAGATAGATAGATGGATAGATAGATAGATAGATAGATAGATAGATAGATAGATACAGTAGATAGATAGAGAGATAGATGGATAGATGGATAGATGGATAGATAGATAGATAGATAGATAGATAGATAGATAGAGAGATGGATAGATAGATAGATAGAGATACTTTATTGATCCCAATTTGGGAAATTATTTTGTTACAGAAACAGCATTGTGTTCAGACATTGAAATACAATTAATTAAGAAGTGGAAATAGAGAATTAACTATTACAAATGTAATGGAAATGAAAAATATTATATCAAATATAAACGTAAAATATTCTGGATACTTAACCCAAAATACTGCAGAGCAGGAATATAGGCTTATACTGCAGGAGCATAGACATACTGTTTATCCTCCAGAGACCCACCCATTCATTGTTGTCCTCTGTGGAGCATATTGGGTTCTGGTCCATTACTTTGAGGTTACACATGCCACAGCATTGAGTCCAATTGTACTCCACAGAGGACATCCTGGGCGTTTCAAACATATGACATATGTGGGGGTGTGGCTTTGAAAAAGATAATTTCATTGCATTTCAAAATGGCGTCCATCAACACAAGCACTATTTATAAAAAGAGAAATGGTAAGTTTGTAATTACCCGTGTTGTGAGTTCAATATTTTAATTAATTATAGTAAGGGAACATCTTAGGAGTTAGTGTAGTGAGTTTTCAGAGCAGTGTAATACTTATTTGACCTAAAACTAAATGTTTTTATGAATGTCCTCTGAGGAGGATGTGGGGATTTGCTAACTTTTTATTTCCCCCATTTTACAAAACACAAATGGAGTCCACTATGGGCCAAACTAACACGTAGGTTTCTGTAGGGTTCATGGCAGACGGATGCAGTGGGAAAACATACATCAAGTGCCTCAAGTGTCAGATGTATCTCTGCATTTCACAAAAGGATGGAGTACTACAAATGTATTTGTTGTTGTGCTCTAATGTTGTCTAAATGTGCTTGTATGTTAATGTTGTTTGTATACTATGCTTCACATAACTAACACCCAATGTCCTCTACAAACGACACACAATAAAACAAAAATATATATTTTTAGTTTGTGTTGGTCATGTTTATCTAGGCCCTTTTTTGTTTTATGTTTATATGTCACACTGTGGGACTGCGGGAAACGGTATCTCGAGATTTCTGTATGTATAACATATTTTGAAAATAAAGCTGACCTTTGACTTTTTGTCATTATTTTAATACCACCCTAAAGACTTGTGTGATACAAAAAAAAGGACATTTGAAACCTTTTCTTTCTGGGTCTAAGGATCGTTTATCATTTACAGATATACAGAAAATTGCAAATTGTTCATTGTAATTAGTCTTTTTACGGCGTCAGGAACGTTTTTAGAGTAAATCCACCACTTTATGGGTTTTTCAACTTCTAAGCCGGGATGCCTTTAAACTACCGAAGTAGAAATGTCGTCCTTTGTGCTAAATATAAAAAGAACAGCGGTTTGGTACAACCAGGAATTTGGTTTGTAAACCATGAATGTAAGACGGTTTTTACAGTTAATCTTTGTTTTCTAATCCAAATGAATTTGTCTAACCTGGAGGCTTGTTGACCATCTGTTGGATCAACTGACAGTTTCAGCAATAATGCCACATTTGGTGAAATTAGCAAATACTTTGGTGAGTACAACAAAGTGTTTAGGAATAAAACTAATGACAAAGTACAAGAAACACAACAATGTGATGTGAAATTGTTTGAATAACTATACAAATGTTGCATATACAATGTTTTCACAGAGATAAACTGTTCCATATTAGCTGCCATTGAAATGGGATGCATCGTCAGACCTTCTGACCCCTACCTTTAATTTGGGGAGTCGCTTGATTGTCTTCAGAGGACGCAACACCCTCAGCACACGGAGGGACTTTATCGTACTGATGTCTTTGCCCTTACTGCTCCCCCTAGAGGTCCACCAAGGAACAACAGCAGTGTCAGCATTACAGAGCACAGTGAACACATGGACGATCATAAAGGGTTCTTACTGCACCCTCTAATGGCATTTTTACATTGAATTGATCTTAAACATAATCTCAATGGTCTATCAGCACATGACAACAATAGTCTTGATTAAAACAAGTACAGTTCATCAGTGAGGACAATTACAGCTCTAACAGAAACCTTTGAGTGCACGTCAAACATGAAACCAGTGGATGGAAAAGCGATCAGTTGCCTGGCCGTTTGGTTTCATGGACATTAAGAAGCATCATCATCATATTATGTCATTATTTACACCAATAGACATTCACTCAGTGCATACCGACAGGCATGTCCCGGCAGAATGCCCAGCCAAACTTCTTTCTTTCTTTTTCAGTGAAACACGCTGTTCGGTTCTTCGGTAGAAATGGGCGTTTTAGATGAAGCGTAAGTGGCAAGGATTACGTTGGTATAATCCTGATGTTGGAAACACTAAATGAACTGATTCAGGTTTGTTTCACATAGCTTCCTTTCACTTAATTCCAGATTTCAGAAAGAATATGTTTCTTCGGGTCAGGACTGCAACCTGAGCCGAAGTACAGTAAAAGGGAGGCTATGTGAGACTCTTGGGACATGTGATGTTGCTTGCAGAACACAACATCACATGTCCTAACATAAACAAACACGTTGCACCAATGGCGTCAAACGAGCCATGAGAGCGACCGGAGGAAACGGTTAAGTGCAGAGGGACAAACTCGTTCTGTTGTGTGTTTTAATGCGCTTCTGGTCCCCGTAACTGAACTCATGATTTGTACGCCCGTAAACCAATATCAGTGAGGAAAAACTGTGGTGTCAGGGGAGTAAATAGCCGAGTTGATCTTTACTGTAAGTGGATGGGCCATTCTCTAAAAAGCAAAAAAGGCTTCTGGACGCCCGCCAAGTCTGAAGAGAGGTCGTCCATCAAGGCTCGCTATTTAACTATGAACTCAGTTCCCGTGTCAGAAAACGTAAGACAATTCAATTCAAGACTGATTGATTGAGTCTGAGCCTTGGAAGTTCAACGTGTATGCATGTGGAGGTGTGTGTGTGTGTGTGTGTGTGTGAGACTCAATCGATAATCAATAGGCCTTCCTGCTTTGAAGTTGAGTAGGACTGAGGTCTCAATCAGAACAGCTTGAGAGTATTAGAGTAAAGCCCAGTAAGGCCATAGGTGTTAGGAATTAAAAACACACACACACACACACACACACACACACACACACACACACACACACACACACACACACACACACACACACACACACACACACACACACACACACACACACACACACACACACACACACACACACACACACACACACACACACACACACACACACTAGTAAGGGCAGCTGCTCTATCAGTCTCACGGTTAATGTGTTGTATTGTAAGTGTACTGTATTAGCATTCTGACACCCTTAAATAAAACATTTTTGACTGAATTGGGGTGGAGCGTAACTTTGATAATGCGTTTATCATTTGCTAAATTTCCTCTGAACAAACCTGTGGGCATCAAATCAAACCCATAGAGGCGTTCCAGTGATTTCCAGTGGCATGTGGTTAAAGTGGTGAAGAACAAAACAAACTACGAAACGGCGAGGATGAGTACGAACGACCAGAAGAACAAAGAAAGAAAGAGAGAGAAGCAAATTTGATCCGGTTGGTGGAGAGCATGGGGGGGGGGGGCAGAGGAAGAACTTTACCGGGTGCTGCTCCTGTCGAGTTTCATCGAAGGTGGAGAGTCAGTGACAGCGAGAGACAGAAAGACAGGGACAGAGACAGAAGAAGACGAGGAGGAAAGAGAGGGGGGGAAACACATAGAAAGACACACACAGAGACACACATTGATAGAGACAGAGACAGACACAAGACAAGAGAGGGGGTTTGGTAGAAAACAGGGAAAAATACATCCATATGAGAGACAGACAAAGAAGGAAGGACAGCAAGAGGGCAATACCCCCCACCCGTTAACACCCAACCTGTAAATACACTCAGAAACACACTCTGATTGCAAGATTCAAATCGATATTGAAAAAGGCTGATTATAGTTATGATAAAACATTCAGATATTGTAAATGAAGTTGGTTCCTTTCCTGTATCTTGATTTTTTATGCATACATCTATTGTTTAAAGGCTTGTATTATTTTCTATTCTTCAGTTCACAGCTTTCACTCTCAAGTAAATTACCTCACATAAAACATTTAACTCAATTACATATATTTGATAGGCTTGATCATTCCTTCCACTTGCATTACAATACTTAAGGATGACCCTTTAAGTCTACCAGAACTGCATTTACCTTATCATAACAAATGTATATACTTCTCCAGGAACTTTTTGACATCTTTAATAAGAGCACTTTTGTGAATCAGGCCCTCCTGGCTTTTCGTCTGCTCTGCCACCACTTCTAATTACCTTCACGGTTGGAAGAGGAAACTCGATTGCTGCATCCATTTACACCGATTCTTATCTTATCAGACCATAATGATCAATTAGACCAAGCCTACAGCGTAAATTGCCCTCATTAGATCTGGTATTATCATCTAGTGAGATTGTATCAAAGATCTTTGGCATGCACAAGGGAAGAAAAAAAGCGTTAAGTGACTACAAGTGTCCGGTTCCAGGTTCTCTTGACATATCAGAGCAGAAAACACTCAGGACAGCCGTCATGAGCGGAGACTCAAGAAACCAGGATTTGTGTGTATTGTCCCATACACGCACACCGTCAATGGAAAGAAAAGGCATTCCCACAGAGTTCTGCGACTGCATGCACGCTCTCAGACAGTGTTTCATTCAATTATTTTGTGGATGAAGAGTGCCAGAAGCGCGGTAGTTGTGTTTAAAACCCTTAAAAATATGAATCCATTGCACTCTGACCATGCTAAGACTCTCCTCCGCACAATGGTTCTGTGATGGACCTGCTTTGAAACAATGTCATGCGAGACATTTCAAAGGTGTGTGTGTGTGAAGATTTCACCCCTTTTAAGCAAAACTGAACTGTAGCTCAGCCCCGGAGCAGATGGTGGGAGCGAGGAGGCAAAGGAGGAGAGATGGTGGAGAGGAAGGACATGTGGAGAGAAGAGGGGGCAATGATGGGAGAGTATCCTAAAAGGGAACCAGTTAAGAAAGCTAGAAGGAGAGGAGAAAAGGGGGAGAGGAAGGGGACCAGTAAAGGAGGGGAGGAGGCATCCTTATTGTGGCAGGGAGTCATGCTGTGGAGGGTGCAGCAGTGGAGTGATTTTCAAAGTTTGCTGTTTGGTGATATTTCACTTTGATTGAACAGTTTCACGTTTCGTTGTGTATTTAAAGAGTTCGGGGTCTGTCCACCATCAATGTGTCTGTCTGGAATCTCGTGGCTAGTGGCTCTTTTAATGCTGGAAGATCTTTTCAATTTCTTATTGATTTTCGGTCATTTGCACTGGGGCAAGTTGCATAGAGTAAGCTTATACTAATCAAGAACTGCTCTCTAATTGTAATGTAGTATAGGTCAATAAAACATGTCTAAAATTAGGTTTTAGGTTTGAGGTTAGAGCTTTGCTGCTATGTCAATATAGTGTATATATATTCAGTAAACAACTGTTTATCTATTCCTTTGAACTAACCAATTAAGCAGTTTACTCAGATTATTAGATAACTATTTCAATTGTTAATGTATGACTTTTAGCTAACTCGTAGGAAGCTATTTCAACTGTTTACGAGTTGGTTTTAGCTTACTTTTAGCCCTAGGTTATAGCTAACTTTTAGCAAACTATTTGAACTGTTTATCATTAGCTAACTTTAAGCTAACTATTTGAACTCTTTATCATTAGCTAACTTTAAGCTAACTATATCAGGTGTATCTTTATGCATATCGATTTATTTTAACTGACTTTTTTAGCTAACAATTCAAACTGTTAATCCATTACTTTCGGATAACTTTGTATCCGAAAGTAATGGATGAGTAAGTTAGCTTAAAGTTAGACAACTTTAAGCTAACTATTTGAACTGTTTATCATTAGCTAACTTTAAGCTAACTATATCAGGTGTATCTTTATGCATATCGATTTATTTTAAATGACTTTTTTAGCTAATAATTCAAACTGTTAATCCATTACTTTCGGATAACTTTGTATCCGAAAGTAATGGATGAGTAAGTTAGCTTAAAGTTAGACAACTTTAAGCTAACTATTTGAACTGTTTATCATTAGCTAACTTTAAGCTAACTATATCAGGTGTATTTTTATGCATATCGATTTATTTTAAATGACTTTTTTAGATAATAATTCAAACTGTTAATCCATTACTTTCAGATAACTTTGTATCCGAAAGTAATGGATGAGTAAGTTAGCTTAAAGTTAGACAACTTTAAGCTAACTATTTGAACTGTTTATCATTAGCTAACTTTAAGCTAACTATATCAGGTGTATTTTTATGCATATCGATTTATTTTAACTGATTTCTTGCTAACAATTCAAACTGTTAATCCATTACTTTCGGATAAATTTGTATCCATTGGTTTTAGACAACTTTAAGCTAACTTTTTCAACTGTTTATCATTGGCTAACTTTAAGCTAACTATATCAGGTGTATTTTTATGCATATCGATTTATTTTAACTGACCTTTTTAGCTAACAATTCAAACTGTTAATCCATTACTTTCGGATAACTTTGTATCCGAAAGTAATGGATAAGTAAGCTAGCTTAAAGTTAGACAATTTTAAGCTAACTATTTGAACTGTTTATCATTAGCTAACTTTAAGCTAACTATATCAGGTGTATTTTTATGCATATCGATTTATTTTAACTGATTTCTTGCTAACAATTCAAACTGTTAATCCATTACTTTCGGATAAATTTGTATCCATTGGTTTTAGACAACTTTAAGCTAACTTTTTCAACTGTTTATCATTGGCTAACTTTAAGCTAACGATATCAGGTGTATTTTTATGCAACTGGCCCCTGATGTTATACAGCTGATTCAGTCATAGTGAAGGTTCACCTCTCTGGAACTTCAACACAGATGTGAAAAGGTTAACCAAAGAAATATATCACCTTGCGATCATCATATCAGCTGCCTCCTGAAAGCTTCACCTTAAAAAAACTTGTATGTGCACCTTCCCCATCCTGCTTGCTGCCTGATTTACTTTTGCTGCTGTTTGTTTCCTTGAATACTGTTCACATTGCATTCAGACCGCGAGCAACAGCATCGTTTTAATTCTAACAGCTTATGTGTTAATTTTTCATAGGACATTAGATAACTGTGCATTATTTTATTAGAAAATGTTGTAGGTGCCGACAGCTTTTCTGAATATCAAGAAAGCTCGTCAAACATTGTAACTGGCTGAGTTTTTTAGTAGCTGACAGTGTGAACATACAGGAACAATGTCATTAAGAACACGACTATAACGTATATTTGTTCATAAAAATTATGTGTTTAGACAGATGCAAAGCAAATTCATTATCACCTTTTGATATAGAAGCTTTAGGATAATTATTGTTCAGGGCTACTTGGAATAGCAGTCTGGAAAACACATTGTCTTGAATTCCTAATCCTAAATATGATAACACAAATTCAGAATGATTTCTTTGGTCCTGAAGACACATGACTGGTGGTGGTGTTGTTGCATCCATAAGCATCAAAATAGCACTGGAGTACATTTTAGCTGTCTCTAGCTAGCATCATATGTTTGTTGTGTTGTTGTGAAAATGAGTTTTTGTCCCTTACTATATATATATATATATATACATGTTTGACGCTTTTTGAAATATGTATACTTGAAGTAGAAACCAATTGGCTAGTTTGAGTGCCGACAACAGGATTGGGACGTCAGAGAGTATTAAGAAGTTGGTTTAAACATTTGTTTTAGGCAGAAATTAAACATTTGAACAAATACTTTTTTCAACATTGTGACCCCTGTTCATGCCACCTAAAGCAAATGTGCACCTGTGTGCGTCACTCGTGTTTTTACATTGACTTATTACACATAAAACCACTTCCAATAGTTGCTTTGCATTCAATCTAAAACACCCTTTGACAGTAGCTATTAGCTCTCATACTTAGAGAACATATTTAAGCACATTATTTGCCTGTGACTGCCTCCGAACAACGCTAACATAGTTCTGAGTGATGCTGAGAACGGCATCATAGGTTGTGTTCAGGTTCATGCAGTCACCAAGGCAGACATGCAGTAGAGCTGAGGAGGATGCACACACCAGCTTTTCTCTCTCTCACATACTCTTCTGTGTCTTTCTCAAAGACAAACATACATTCAGCCTCTCCAGTTGCATATATCATACATATATTATACATATGTATTAATCTATAAACTGCCTCGGCATAGTAAAAAAATCATTCCACCAACCACACACTGCCCTAGCATGCCTCCCTCCTTCCCTCCCAGCCTGACTTCCCCCGGGTCGTGCAGAGGAAAGAGAGTCAAATACCTTTGTCCGGGCACGTTAACATGGTCAAAACGACGGATGTGTGTTTGTGTTTGAGTGTGTGTGGGTAAAAAAAAAAGGGGAAGGGGGACGAGGCGATGAGCCAGAGTAGGGTTCTTCACCAGTGGACTAAGAGCCTGGGCACTTAAAGGGTTAAAGGTGTCTGGGGCGCCCTCACCCCCACGGACTGACCGCCGGGGACCTCCAGCTGGGAGGACGGGGGAGGATGAAGAGGCGGGAGGTAGAGGAGGGGTAGGATTGGGTAGGGGGCAGGATGTTGGCTTTGATGGTTGTTGAAGAGGTGAAGTTGAAAGGTGTGTGTGGTGGAGTTTGAAAGGGCATAAGGGTTAATAACGCACTACAGGGGTTATATTCAACAAGGGTGGAGGCTGGGGTTGGAATAATGCCAAGCTTGGGAGGGATGGGTGATACACATTCCCAACATACAGCAACCTGACTCGAGAATGTGCTAGAACTTGTTTTGACAAAAAAAACTCTTTCTTCTATTGTTTATTACATTAAGGTCAATCTAAATCATTTATTGAACAACAAAGACAAAAAGGGGTCCTTCTTAACTCTTCAAATTTAAATTGTCCAGTCCTTAATGGTGCTTCCAGAAACAAAGGTTTTAGCATTTGTTTATACATCTTACAGTAAATGCCTCGATGTAGATGTAGACCTGTTCTTATCTTAGGTATCCTCTGTTTTTTTTAATATACAGGTAGTTGAAGAACTGGACTAATTTGATTCTGTTTGACCAGCTTTGAGTTGGAGCAAGTAAACAAAACAGCAAGTACAACTTCCCTTTCTGTTTGCAGAGGCAAGTGTTTGAACTACTAGGGTTAGGGTTTATACATTCCCCTTTTGTCATGCACTAGCAAAGTGCATGACAAAAGGGGAATGTATAAACCCTAACCTTAGTAGTACAGCAAGTATGTTAGGAATACAGGACATCTAGCAGGGATGAAGTTGGGAAATTGGATAGACACGCAGAATGTAACGATAGATAGGGTCTTGTGAAACAGGGGGTTGAAAGGTGGACGAGAATGGAGGGACAGGAAAAGCATCAGCAGGAACAAAAGATGTGAAGGACCCTAGTAGGGTTGGTAGGAAAGTGTTTAAGGAGACAAAGTCAAGAAAAGAGGAAGGGATGACTCACGGCCTGTTAGAGGACATATCAGTGCGGCATGGATTGGCAAATAGGCGACACAAGGGAACAGGAGCATTGCATACGGTTAGACAGTAAATGGGAAATGATCTTTGGGATTGAGATGATTGTTTCAGGCAAGGGTTCGGGTTAATGACGGTGTGAAACAGGGTTACTACACTCTAAAAAAGTATGTCATTTTAGTATTTTAGGGTTCCTCGATTGAAACTAAAGAGAAATTCTCCAAAAAGTTAAGATGTTTGTTTGATAATGGTTTCAAAGGAGTACCTCAGGGTACACTGTGAGGTTCCCAAAAGATTGCAACATTAAGAAAAATTTTTAAGAGTGTAGGTCAAGGGTGATGATCATCCACAACGTTAGGGAAATAATTTGGTTAGGATCACGGGAAGATTTCCAGATGAAGGTGGCGATGAAACGTAGAGAAAGACCTGCTGATACACATGTGATGATGACCAATGAGAAGATAGACATGGAAATGGAGAAAGGGTACTGCAGGAGGAAGGGACATGAACAGACAATGACCAGACTACAGAAAATAGATTCAAGAAGAAAGAGAGGACCAAGACAGACAAGAAGTTCAAGAGAGGCTAGAGCAGCAAGAGAAAGTGGAAAAGGAGAGTTTAACAGGAACAGTGTAAGAGACAGACAGAAAGAGTAGATAGTAGAAAGAAAAGGACATGATGATTTCTGAAGTACATCAGGCTGAGATAAGAGTAAGATCAGCATTGCCTGGTGTACCTGATGCACAAGGCTGGGCGACAAGGGTCTTTCTGTGGATGGTGAGTATGTGTGTGTTTGTGTGGGTGGTGGAGATGATGAAGAGGAGGGTGGGGGATTGGGGGCACTTACGTGAAGGCGAAGGCCACCAGAGCACCACTAACCACTATAAAGTCCAGAATATTCCACAAGTCGCGGAAGTAGGCGCCCTGGTGGAGAAATAGGCCCAGTACCACCATCTGGAAGACACAGAGCACAGTGAGTAAAATACATACACACATTTACAGAAATACATTTACAGACTCTAGGGTTTGGCGATTGGTTGCACTACAAATACTCGAAATCTTGCCCAGTATATTTGTCTAACATCTAGTCAGAATATGTCTCTCCGCCTGATATAAGACATAATAACTTCTGAAGTAACACTGCAGTGAGATATCAGGTCTGGTTTTAGACAATGCATCATCTTGTTGAGTCAAAAGTTGTATCTCAGATGAAAGATTTTACAGATTTATTAGAAAATCACCAACTAACATCAGAAAACTGAAAACCTTAGAGAGTTTGCGGCTTATATTATAACACAACATTTCCTGATTCTGGTAACATATGGTTCAAAATGAGTTCTCCCAGATAATTACAAGATGTGATTTATTTAAATATCCTTAATCTTACCAAGCAAATGTTCACTATTCTATTGGCAGATATTTGTACTTATTTCAAGTGAAAACGGCTTCTTTTCATTATTGTTTAACTTGTTTTTGGAGCAGCATTTTCTCCAGTGTGAGTGTTACCCTGGTTGTTTTTGTTTGGGAGCTTTTTGGTATTTTAAGATGCTAATTTATAGGTCTTTTCAGAATAATGAGGCAGGGATGATTTCATTTGTTGCACGGCTTAGTTGAATACTCGTTTCTGATTGGACAATTTGGACATGCCAGAAGTCTGTTATTTTCCGCTAACAGACCGTTTCTAAGGAGAACAGACCGTTGCGCTGATCACAATGTCGGTGTGTCATTAATGACTGTCTTGCTGCACATTATCCCTTACTTGGACATGTTACTCTGTGAATTAAGGTAAACAGGATTTTGTTTCTGTCAAATTTAAGGATTTGAGATTCAAAGAGACACAGGTTTGATTGTCATATGAACAATAGCTACAGCGTAGTTGAAAGTCTTGAGTCCCAGACAACCTGAAAACTAAAAAATACCAAAAGTGGGATCAATATAGTTTATCTTATCTAATATAATATAATACTTAAGAAAGGTAGTGCAAGTAATACAATGGTAAAATGCAACTCTAATGATGTGCATGTAAGATAGAGTAAGATAATACTGAATGTAAAGTTAAAAAATACTGTTCAGTGTAACGATATATAAATGAATATTGAATACTGTTGACATATTTCAGTATATTGCCAAACCTTAATTGATACACAGTAATTTAACACTCAAAGACACATAGCACAAATTAAAAAAATTCACTCAAAGGCACACAAACATTAACACACACACACACACACACACACACACACACACACACACACACACACACACACACACACACACACACACACACACACACACACACACACACACACACACACACACACACACACACACACACACACACACACACACACACACACACACACACACACACACACACACACACACACACACACACACACACACACACACACACACACACACATACCATGTCCCACTTCAGGGGACATTACATTGACTTACATGCATTTCCTGGAGACTTATCCTAACCTTAACCATAACCAACACATGCCTAACCCTAACCCTTACCCTTAACCTTACCCTAACCCTAATCCTAAACCTAACCAAGTCTTCACCCTAAAATTAATGATCCCCCTCATGGGGACCTCCAATTTGTCCCCATAAGGGCGGCGAGTCCCCACACGTGACTGTGTAAACAGATTTAGGTCCCCACAAGTATAGTAATGCTAGTCCACACACACACACACACACACACACACACACGGTGATACTTTGTTACCTTGATCAACATTTCGAATGTGAAGACGCCTGTGAAAACGTAGTCAAAGTAACGCAGCACCTGCAGAGCAACACAACACCGTGAGATATAATTATCAGAGTAGAGAGAAACATAGAGAAGGAAGCAGAAAGATGAATCAGAGAGAGAGAGACAGAAAGAGGAAACACAGCAGGAGAGATTAACAAAGAGATAGAAAGAGACAACAACGAGACTCCAACCAGAGCCTAATCCTAATCCTGTTTTCAGTTTCTATTTTCAAACAATATTTATTTGTCATATCCAATTTTCTTTTGGCAAAACTATCGTCAATGAGCACGAGCAGTGATGGCTGAGAAATATGTAAGGAGAACATTTTAAACTGTTGCTTTATTACATTAAAGTTGTTTGATACTTAAGACTTTGAGCGGTCTCAAAACTATGTTCACTTTAAAAACCTGCATGCTCGTGCTAGCCTTTACATTTCTTTTACCGTCGTTATTTTCTATACAGCTTTCAATTTAATTTAAATATTTTAGCACGTATTTTATAGCCTTTTTCATATTTTCTGTTAAGGTTTGGGAGCCTCACCCATAAACGGCAGTTTTTTAACCCTTAGATGTATAAGTGGGTCTTTTTTGACCCGGTGAGGTGTTTTCTTGAAGTATCTTTGTAATTACATTTTTCATATTCCAGCTATTCCTCAAAAAACATGTTTTGGACATCAGGCCATTCAAATGTTACATTTAAATTGTATACATTTTAAGAAATTGTAGTTTTGTATTACTACCCCAAGCTTCCATAAGTGGGTCAAAAGTTACATTTTCTATGGAATTTCATTTTTTTTTCAAAATGTAAAAAAAATGTCTAAAATTATAAATAGTGAAAAATGTAATATCAAATATTTCTAGTATGAACCAAAATATAATACTAAATATTATACAAGTGATTTTTCTTAACCAAAATGACAAAAATGGCATAAAAACACATATTATTCTAATACGGGTCCTTTTTGACCCACTTATGGAAGAGTGTAGTCACTCGTGCATCTAAGGGTTAAATATCATCGAGCATGTAGCTCAAGAACCACTCGGTTGCCATCTGTAATACTTTTTTTCCTTTTTTAAAGTACTGACAATTAAATGACATCTGACAATATATGTTAAAAATGATAACCTGTAAAGCCCTGTTTGTCATGATATGCAATGTGAAGATGATATGCTGAACGTTATCAAACATGCAGCAAAAGTATTAAAACAAATCAGAACTGTTACTATCATTATTAGCCACCAATAAGCCCTTTACACACATTTTCATTTAATTCTCCTCATGGGCTAATACGTCTGCTTGAGTGAACATTCTAGTGGACATTTGGCTCATCTGTGTTGGAGAGGTTTCATTTTTAAAAGGATGTGTTGATACACCTTGGTAGGCGGACAAAAAGACACAGAGCGATGTCTCACATTGTTTCGAGGTGACTCAGGACTGACGGGGTCCTCTGCAGCCAGGGCGATGCTGCTCATGGCGATCACAGAGAGGATGCTGAACTCAAAATACTTCAGAGTCAGGATGTAGTGACAGCACTTCCGAAACCTGGTGCAAACACACAGACACATTCACGAGTTGAGACACACACAACTGAAACATATCCTGGACTTTTGGATTCTGGTGATCTGCTTTACATGGATGCCTCTGACCAGTGCCTAACGAGTTTGGATACTGTGTACCATTGCGCATTACGTTTTGTCACTGGATGTGTGTATCGTGTACACCACTGCTAATTGGTCATCTTTGTTTGCACGCAACTTTCCCATTGGTTGGGTTTTATATATACATCTCTGCTTGGGCTGGTTCCCTCTTCAGGGTCTATGCAGGAATCCTAAAGTCAAATTTAACACCTTTTAAGACCCTTTCCATACATTTTAAGACCTCATCTCGACTTGGAGTTCTAACCGGTTACCTTAGCGACACACTTCACCTCACATTGACTATATACAGTATTGATTGTCCTTCCTCCTTCTCTTCCAACCCTTTGGACGCAGACTTGCATTTCCCCATAACGATGTTGCTTAGCAACCGGCGTAAACGGACCTTTGCGCGCTATCAAGCAGTGAGCGTGCGATGTCCTGTTCAGATGACGTCAAACCCAACGGGATGCCATCAATAAACTACACAGAATCACACTACACACCTACGCCATGATTACATTCAGGCAGACTGTAGAATACAACCTCTTTGGACCATTTATAGACTTATTGGAAACAAGATACAAAATGTAATACTTTGGAAAATGCTGTTTAATACTTTTTAATAGCCTTAATTTTCGCTAAATTGATTTATCAGCTTTTAATACTTTTTAAGACCCCGCGGACCCCCTGCTCTTACATTTGCACATATATGTGTAAAAAAACTAATTCTATATGGCCTGCGCTACCAAGATTGAATTCAGATGCTGGTTCCTAAAGTGAGAACAGAACTGGGTAAAACAGCTTTTAAATATGCTGCCTCTTCTGCTTGGAATAATATACAGAAAGAGCTGAAACTGTCCGATTTGATCACTACGGGGGAGTTTAAGTCCATCTTAAAGAACAGAGAACAAGAAACCATTGGTCGATGTGAGTGATCGTATATCCCTTAATTGAAATTGTGCCCATTGTTAATGATGTATAATGGTTTCTTTTATTTGCATATTGACTGTTTTTTTGCCATTTAATTTGTGATTTACGACCGCTGTATTGTCTGCATGTATTGTCTGTGTTGTATCTGTTGTAACCTTGTTCATGCTGCCCTTCTTGGTCAGGTCCCTCTCAATGAGACCTTTTACCTGGTTAAATAAAGGATATATAAATATATGTTCATACGGGTTGGTGGTGGACATTATGAAGCAGGAGCTGAAGGGAGGCATGGGTTTGGGTCCGTCTTCTTTGCCCCCCTCATCGTCGTCCTCCTCCTTCTTCTCCTCGCTCTTCTTCTGGTCGGTGTTGGCGTTCTTGTTCACTGGGCAAAACAAAGAGAGAAAAAAGAAAGGAATGGACAGACAAAGAGACAGAAAGAGGTCAGCTTCACCAGAGCAAGACGGTAAACACGGTAAACACATCGGCCAGCATTGTGTCCAGAACAGAGCTGAATGAGACCGGATTCACACCAGTGTTAGCCAGTAGATCAATGGTTTTAAAAGTGGCACACCACCAGTTTTACCTGACAAAGTTCATTTACTTACTACTCATTGTACAAAAACAGTTGGAGCATATATGTCAAGTGAGAGAATGAGTCAAGTATCCATTACACATTATGTACACGTGGACATTTCAAGGATTAACCAAAGACGCTTTTTTTGTTTTGTTATAGAAATTCGACATTCAACCACACATTAATACACTGATGGTAGAGGCTACCGATGGGCTTAAGAGGATCTAATGGAGAGGCTCAAACGCTCAAACTATGATGAGCAATTTGGGGTTCAGCATCTTGCCATAAGAAAAGTTGACATGTGAACTAGACAAGTTGACGTCTTGACTCCAGAGCAACAGTGGCTGTTTCACACGACTTGAAACTAATCATGTCTTATGGCGCGTTTCCACTACAGCGCGGAGCCCCGTTTAAGAGGGCTGTGACGTCAGCAGCCAGCTTTTGGTTGCGTTTCCACTTGGCCTAGTACCGGCTAGCGGGTCCTAATTCACAGTTTTCTGGCCCCATAAAATCGGGGTTCTAGGACCAGGAACAGTCGTTACTCTCGACTGCTGATTGGTCAGAGAGAACGCGTCGACACGTCGCATATAAATATATATATATATAGCGAAGCTTGCAGCATTTTTATAAACAGCATTTTTGTTAACAGAGGATCAACAAAAATGGCAAAGAAAAGCACACCGTGGTCCGCCGAGGAAGTTACGACGTTCCTACACTTTATTGCAGATGACAAGATCCAGCGGGAGCTCGACGGGACAACTCGCGATATGAAAGTATTTCAGGAGGTCTCTACACTGATGTGCGGAAGCGGTTACTCGAGGACTGTCTTGCAGTGTAGGGAAAAACTGAAAAAGATGAAGAGTGAGTATCGCGTAGTGAAGGACAACAACAAGCCGATCGCTCCGCCTACACTGCGTTACTATAGATACTACCCCAGTTCCTAAACTGTAATGGAGACGCACCATAAGTGAGCCAGTCCTAACGAAGCGAGCCAGTCCTAACGAGCGAGCCAGTCCTAACGAGCGAGCCAGTCCTAACGAGCGAGCCAGTCCTAACGAAGTGAGCCAGTCCTAACGAGCGAGCCAGTCCTAACGAGCGAGCCAGTCCTAACGAAGTGAGCCAGCCCTAACGAGCGAGGCCGTGTAGTGGAAACCCGCCATAAGTCTCTACTGCTTCGAATGTGATCATATGTCTATTGAAATGACCCCTAACTTAAAAGAAAAGGCAATTCCAAATGGCTTAAGTATTTGTTGACTAATCTTTTCAGTTACTATAGAGACCTTTAATCAGCTGTATTGAGTCACACATTTGTAGTTACAAGACCTTATTCATTGAGTTTAAAACATGCTCTACCTCGGTATTGCCCATCCCAATGTGTTCCTCAGTTTCCCTATTAATATTTTAAGAAAATTATTTGATCAGTTATTGTTGGCTTTCATCAAAAGAGCATATTTAAATAATCTAGAACAAATCTAGACCAAACTCAGGGATAGTTTTATCCCACAGGCCATAAGACTGCTAAACACCTGAGCTCTGTTAAAGTGGACCTATCATGCTATATTTGAATAATATATTGAAGGGCCATACCTATATAAAACATGTCTTTTTCAAAATACCAAACAGATCATGCATTTTAGCTACGCCTCATTTCGCTCTATTTTCTCTTTTTAAGCCATGTTTTTGCAAGGGCTGAATCTGTGAGAAGTCTTCTTCGCTGCTTTTGTGGCAGACTACAGCGCCACCTACAGGCCTGGCATATGTACTACAGCGTCTCCAGCGCTTTCGAATGGCAATGGCCGTGGCTGTCTCCTCCTGATAGGTGGAGAGTTGCCCATATAGGCAGAGCTGCTCATTTCTCAGGTCAGAGATATTTCAAATCTGTATCAGTCTGTATCAGATCCGTTGCAGCCCCGTTTTTAGAGATTTGGGTACGGAGGAAAAGAGAGAGGGTTGTGTTTTCTGACACTTGGTGAGTTCCTGACACACCGGGGACACATATTCATGTAGAAAAGACGTACACAAGTGCATTTTGCATGATAGGACCCCTTTAAGTGCCCCGATAAACAGTCCTGTTTGTTTTTAACCGCAATAAACCGTATTTAATTTTGTCTTAATTTACATTATTTAATTTCATATTCTGTTCTCGTACATATCGTATATTCTATTGACATGTAAATAGACTTTTTGCACTACTTTCTGTATTGTATTTTACTATATATGTTGCATTGTTGGAGGAGCTCAAGTCAGAAGAATTTCATTGCCATTTCTACCCTGTAGCTTATATGACAATAAAACCTTTGAATCTTTTGAATTTTAATCTAGTAGCTATTTGTATATGGCCAATACCGTACTTTCTTAACGTCAAGGGATTTTTGAAGCACCTTTGATAGTCTACCCTGGTTTACAGCGCAGATGCTCACCTTGCAGGATGGCGTTGGTGGAGGGGTAAGGGTACACAGGAGGCATGTCTATCTTGGTGTAGTCTGGTTTGGCCATGCTGGTGAGGATCAGGCTGTCCATGCTGTGCAGCAGCGTGTGGGTGTCGGCGTCACGGCAGTTCAGCAGGTTGTTGACGTGGTCAGGGTGATCCGGTGGAAGGTCGTACGGATGCTCCTGGGCACTGGCCAACTTGCTGTTGTTGCGGAAGTTGTCCAGGTCCTCGTTGTACTGCTGAATGGGTCGAGTGGTGGAGAGACTGTGGTGCTCCCTGATTCAGTAGAAGGGTAAAAAGGAAAAGGGATGAAGAAGAAATAGGAATAAAGGGGGCAGAGGAGCAGTACAAGGTCACACTTGAACAATGAGTTCCCATATGGTGCTCTCTTAATAGTCAAAATGCTTAGCGTCGATTCTGGACACTTCTTAACGTCATAAATCTACATTTGAGCTAAATAACGCAAGTTACGGATCCACTCACAATTGTAGTTGCACAAGTGAACATTATACAGCACTACACCAACACAAGTTTTACATGTGTTTCCTTTTAAATATGTATTAAGCATACTGGTGTCAAAAAGAAAAAAATATTTATAGGTATATATACTTTTATATATATTTGTACTTTTGTATTCGGGATTGTGGGAAACGGTATTTCGATCCCTCTGTCTGTACGCACAAACTGAAAGATTGACAATAAAGTTGACTGACTTTTTAAAAAAACCTTCACTCACTTTCTGTTGTGATGGTTGCTGTGGCGATGCCTTCTCGTTTTCCTTCCCTCCCCTTCCTCGCCTTTCTCCCCCTCTCCCTCCGTCCCTTTAGATCTGTGTCTCCGGCCCTCTTCCCCCTTGCGGTGCCGGGACCTCCTGTGTTCGTGGTTCCCCTCGACCCCCTCGCTGTGGTGGGGGGACACACTTTGGGCCTCTCTGTTTCGGTGCCTATGTCCTCGATGGCTCCTGTGTCCGTGCCTTTCCTCCCCAGGTTGAACCTGGAAGGAAGAAAATCAATATATATGTGGCGTCACTTTAAATTAATACATTGTTTTAATCTGAAACCGGAAGTTTAGTGTGTCGACAATGTCGTCAACTTCCGGACGTTGTTTGTAGCCGTTAGCATGTAGCCGTTAGCATGTAGCTAACAGTATGTTTTGTACAGGAATATAAGGAGAAATTACACGCGGTGTTGCACACTAAACACACTGTCTTTAACCCTCACTTATTGACGCTGTAATGCTATTATTAGGGAATGTTTAAATAACCAATAAACATTAGAAGATTGTAAAACTAACAAGAGGAAATGACGACAGGCAGGACGTGCCTTGGACCCGCCCCCGTCGACGCTAAGCCAATGGGAGAAGACTTCAGGTGATAAATATGTGACACAAGCAGGAAGTCGGTCTCTTTTCTCATCCCATGCCGGTGGACGGAGGAGCACAGCTGTGACCTTTTGCAAATTCATTGTATCATTGTTTTATTAAACGCTGTTAACTTGTAAATAAGCTTCCTGGACTCTTTTCAGCTAATCCTGACTCAATACCCTACAAACCTCAACGTTTCCCAGAGACGTGCAGCTGAATCCATGCTCCATTCGGGTCTTCGCCGGCTGGGTCGTCTCCACATTCTCCGACCCGTTGACTTTCGGATGGTGGTGGTGGTGGTGCCGGTTATTATGGGTGACTCGGTGGAATTGATCCATGTCCTGGCGTTGGTACTCCTGGTCCAGAGGTAGTTCGCCCGGTTGGGTTTTGTTGGTGTTGTTGTTGCGGTTGTCCTGTGGGTTGACCACCAACGGACGGTCCAGGTGGGTCTTCATGTCCCCGCGGGCTTTCCGTGGGATGGCAACCTGGGTGGGGGTTAAAAAAGCAGCAGGTGGGTAAGAAGGTGCTCTAAAAATCAAGAATACATGTTGGGAAAATACTGAATGTCCTCTTCCAACATGAGAGTAACATGGTAACAAAGGTATCCCAACTGTAGCTGTGAACATGACAGGATGTGTGATTACCTAGAAGAGCATCAGGACTGTTTGAGGCAGATGATAGCTATGTGATTAACATGATGATTCAGCCTCTATGGAGAGAGACATCAAGCATGCTCATTTCTGACGTGGAGCTAATCTGAAGTAAACATTGAATACTGCTTTCTATTCCTCCATCTTGTGACTGTGTAACTCCCTCTCTTGGATATCAGCATGTGAAGGACACTGTTCAGGAACTAGTCTCTGTATGTGATGACTCCTTCCATTCTGGAGAGGATCACAGATACATGGATCCTGATTGAAGCTCAAGCCGCTGACGAGTGATTAACATCATCCTACTACTGAGCCCACTGGCCTCTACGCTACCATGCACATACACTGGAACTGAAGGCAATTCAATGTGTGATTCTTTTAAGTAACATTTAATAAATAATACAAACAAGATTTCTATACATTTATGCTTTTGACTCTTCACACAAATGTATTTCCACTGACCTTCTTTATTAAGGTGGCAGCATATACTGTATTTCAGAGACTGATCTCAACTCATCTGAACATATGAATACATTTTTCAATTGTCTATGTATAGCAATTGCAAGATTTATATATGTTTGTTTATAAGATGCATTCATTCTCAATTTCCTATATATCCGTTTTTTTTTTAAAGATAAGACATAGTTCCTTTTAACTCATGCAGGAGGAGATGATAATCTTTAAAGTTTAAGTAGAAGCAGTTTGTCAAAGGTACACATAACCGATGGAACACCCAAAGCAACGATGGACTATAATGTGTAGATGTAACTTTTGTTGTGTAACTAGAATGATCTGCAACAATGAAGGAGACTCATTCCTCATTGACTTGCATGCATATTTGTATCTGTACAGCTGCGTTGTACATAAGATTAATAAAAAATGTGTATAAGGTTGGGATAGCAGTTTGATTCAGTATGGCAGAAAGGACAGACTGACTTTGACCTTAATTCAGACAGTTTACACCCCCCCCCTGCTGTTCCCTCCCTTGAGCCTCAGATATACACAGTCCACCATTTTTGGCTCCACATGAACAATTTAAAATCTAAATTGTCACGAATCTCTTCAGGATCAGCTGTGAACATCATACCGGGCCGCTTCCTTCGACTCCTCATCTCCCTTTCTGATTTCTTTTATGAAGTGCGCTACACTTCCCCTCGCTCCAGTTTTAAGGCTTTCTTTGGGTACAGCTCTGGATTTCTCTGCATGCCCCACTTTAATAATGCATCACTCCCAAGCACGCAGCTCTAAGCCGTCCCATATAGCAGCAGCGAGCGCAGTAATAACAGTCTTTCGCAGGGACATTACACCATGGAGTAAAACATCTGTGAAGTGCAGCATGACCCAGAATACACAGTGGTAGAGAAGCGGGTCAGAGCCTAGTGTTAGTCTCGTGCTTCTGATGCAGATCAATAGAAAATGTTATAGAGTTAGCAAGGCAGGGATAATCTGCCCTTACAAGATGGAGCTTTTGATAACAATTTCCATGAAGGCCGGATCTAAAGGGTATTATGGGTATCATTTAAAGCAGGGGTCGGGAACCGTTTTCCTCTCAAGGGCCATTTACATTTTTTCAACATTCCTCCGAGGGCCGTACAAATTATTGACCTCTGCTTAAAAATACTAAAATCACAGCCCATTCATTTGGCCTTTCTTTCATTCTGTGCAAAGAAAAAGCAACCTCTCAATCCAGATATCTTACCATGACTCGTGCGTGCATGCACGTGCACGGTTGTGGCATGACCACCAAAACAGAAAGATATGGACACAAGATGTGTGCAAATGCATTTAGTTTCCTATCCATGTGAACATGATTTAAGTGTGTGGGGGGGGGGGGACCTAACCTCCTCTAGGGGGGTAAAGTAAAGCATCAATCTGGTGCACTTTGAGAGCAACATTAGGAGATCTATGGAGACATCTCTCAACACCCAGATGAAACAGAACTGGAAGCAGATTTCTTTTTCTTTATGGATATTTTACAAATCACTCTCCTTTCAAACTGTATTCTTGTTTATTAATAACAACTTATTTTTACTGTCATATAGTATTTTATACCTGTTTACTTTATTCTCTTATTGTTTTAGAATTATAATGATCCTATAAAGATGTGCCTTTACCTCACTGGTTGTAGAAAAAGCTTCTTATATTCGTTAGCATAGCTAGCTAACCAGATGCTAATAACAACAAAGGTATTGACTGTATGATCAGTGTGACAGATGAGCAGATCGCCACTGGGCTTTCAGCTAAAGACACAGCCACGCAGAAACTGCAGCATGTGTCCGGCTCCTTGTCTGAAGTGTCGGAGCTGCGTTCTGGTGCTCTCCGTCAGACGAGACACCACGTGAAGACACGTTGGGCTCGTGTTGTGTTCAAGGACCCTGACCTTGGCCAAGAAAAACAGGCACTCTCTTGTTTATTTTTTTTGCGGTCTAGATTTCTTTAATTTTTTTCTTTTTTGCGTGTGTTTATAAATTACCTCGAGGGTCGTACCAAATGGTCTCGCGGGCCGTATACGCCCCGGGGGCCGGAGGTTCCCCACCCCTGATTTAAAGTAACACAATGCTTCATGACAACACTTAATACACTTAACTTCACAGCAACAATGAAATGTTAAGATGAAGCATGCTGTGGCTACATTTTTACTTTGGTATGTTTTTAAAAATATCTATTTATTTTATTCTAACATGATGCAAACGTCACAAAACCTAATCCCCCCCTCCTGGGGATTAATAAAGCATCTTGATTTACTGATTGATCATTGTAAATGCATCAATATTGACTTATCGTTGTACATATAATGATACTGAATGGACTACTAAAGTATACTGTGTGATCTTTTTGTTACATTTTGAATATCATTTCATTAATAACTTGTCAAAAACATACATTAGACACCTATAATTAATTATACGCATCAATAATGTTGATTGACCGTTGATGTAGTGCATCGGAAAGCCTTCTGTGTTTTGTATGCATCATTACAAATGCATTTTAATTCCTGAATGATTGTCTTCATAGACTGCAGGGTAGCTTGTGAATTCACTCCAGGTGGAACTAAAGTCTGATTTAACACTTGATTGTATTTCAAATCATTCATCCACATCTGTAAAGGAACTAAAGGTATTAAATACATGTAGTGGAGTAAAAGTACACCATGTACCTCTGAACTGTAGTGGAGAAGAAGTATGACATTTACCTCACAGTGAAGTAAGTACACAGTAGCATGCAATGAAAATACTCCAGTAAAGACTTCTAAATTGTACTTAAAGGTCTCCCATCATACTGTTAATCATCAATATATCACAGGTCTCAGATATATCCAGAGCCTGTCTCTGATTGGCTGAAACACCAAACAGATCATTGCAGCATTACCCATAATCCCCTCTGTTTCAGCCCTGTTTCCAAAGTGCTGATTCTCTGTTTGTTACTTTAGATGAAAATAAGGAGCCCCTCCCCACGCCCCTCTGAGAGACATTTGGTTACAAAGAACTCAATGGTGCTCTAGGAGGAGATTCAGGTGATAAGGGGGGGGGGGTTACCTTGGTTGCTGATTGGCTAATGGTTACACAAGACAAAACATCGTTATGACATCATAAAGTGGCCGAAATCTGATCAGCTCATTTTCAGACAGGTTTTTATAGAAATGGATCAAAAAGAGAGAGAATCTTTGTTCCTGAAACTTTCAGAGTCTCTTTCCACAGAGGGGACACATGTTGATGTAGAAGAGACATGAAGAAGAGGGGACACATGTTGATGTAGAAGAGACATGAAGAAGAGGGGACACATGTTGATGTAGAAGAGACATGAAGAAGAGGGGACACATGTTGATGTAGAAGAGACATGAAGAAGAGGGGACACACGTTGATGGAGAAGAGACATGGAGAGGAGGGGACACATGTTGATGTAGAAGAGACATGAAGAAGAGGGGACACATGTTGATGTAGAAGAGACATGAAGAAGAGGGGACACATGTTGATGTAGAAGAGACATGAAGAAGAGGGGACACATGTTGATGTAGAAGAGACATGAAGAAGAGGGGACACATGTTGATGTAGAAGAGACATGTAGAAGAGGGGACACATGTTGATGTAGAGGAGACATGAAGAAGAGGGGACACATGTTGATGTAGAAGAGACATGAAGAAGAGGGGACACATGTTGATGTAGAAGAGACATGAAGAAGAGGAGACACATGTTGATGTAGAAGAGACATGAAGAAGAGGGGACACATGTTGATGTAGAAGAGACATGAAGAAGAGGGGACACATGTTGATGTAGAAGAGACATGAAGAAGAGGGGACACATGTTGATGTAGAAGAGACATGAAGAAGAGGGGACACATGTTGATGTAGAAGAGACATGAAGAACAGGGGACACATGTTGATGTAGAAGAGACATGAAGAAGAGGGGACACATGTTGATGTAGAAGAGACATGAAGAAGAGGGGACACATGTTGATGTAGAAGAGACATGAAGAACAGGGGACACATGTTGATGTAGAAGAGACATGGAGAAGAGGGGACACATGTTGATGTAGAAGAGACATGAAGAAGAGGGGACACATGTTGATGTAGAAGAGACATGAAGAAGAGGGGACACATGTTGATGTAGAAGAGACATGAAGAACAGGGGACACATGTTGATGTAGAAGAGACATGAAGAAGAGGGGACACATGTTGATGTAGAAGAGACATGAAGAAGAGGGGACACATGTTGATGTAGAAGAGACATGAAGAAGAGGGGACACATGTTGATGTAGAAGAGACATGAAGAAGTGGATTGTGCCCAATAGGTGACCTTTAAGTAGAGTACTTGAGTACATCTACTTAGTTTCTTCCCACCTCTGCTCTTGGTGAACAACTTCCAGGTCGATGTTCTCCTCTAATTGTTGTTCCCTTGTTGTGATGTAATGGGTTTGATAAAAAGTGTCCTCACCCCTTCTCCTTCGTCTCCCACCTTCCAGTCCTCCTGCTCCAGCTCGTTGTAGAGCGCCTCTCGACTCGTCATCAGGTTCTGTCGCCGGATCTCACTCGTCCGCTGCTCCCACACCGACTTGCCGCCCTTAATGTTGTTCTTCTGCTGCTCCTTACTGCGGGTGGAGACACAAAGATGGAGGGTAGAGGTGGAGGAACGTGAACATTAAAGGACTAAAACCACCAGACTGAGGGACAGTTTCCTCCCACAGGCCATTAGACTACTAAACACCTGAACTTTTGAAACAACATCAATAACATTCATCTGTCTGCATCTCATATACATCAATATTCCAATTACTTGTATACAGACTATTCTGCACTGTAGGAGGAGCCTGTGACCTCAGACCTTCATTGTCATAACCACACTGTAGCTATGACAATAGCCTTGAACCAACATTGGTAAAGGCAAACGAAATGGCAGATAAATAAGGGAAAGCATTAGAAATCAGCAGTAAGAGTACGTCCTAAAAACACATTTTAAAATACTTCTTGCTTACCTTGGATAGTTATTTATTTCATGTTCATTTGGTTAATTGGTATGTATGCATGTATTGTAGTCTAAAACATTATCTACACTGTCCACTTTATTTGAACAAGTACCATGCATACAAATACATTAAACTCAGAAAAGACTAAATGTATTTTATGTCAGATTTGAGCTAATAGCTAAGTTCCATCTGCAGTCTTGAAACAATAAACACATTGCATAATCTCTGTCACACAAACAATTATTAAACAAGATTAAAGAACCGGTCAATTCAATGATATATAGTACAGTTAAATTATAATATTACGATACAATTACAACTCTGATTACAGTGCAATTAATATTGGCAATATCCTTTTTTTTTGCACCATAAGAAAAAAGAATGAAAGTCCGTGCAGGTTTTAAGCTCATCTGGAAGAATATTCTGTAACATTGTAGATGTTGCCGCTGTGGGACGAATAAAGGACGTCTGATATCAGCTCGATACGAAAGGAAATGACTTCAGTAGAAGACAGAATAAGGCACATTTGGCTATAAAAGTATAACTGCAATTTCAACGTGTGATTGAACAAAATCTGAAGTGAGAAATCGAACAATGACATCCATAGAGATCCAGAACCAGCAGCAGTGCAAACAACATGCAGTGTGTTCACTTTGAATATGGATTACACTGTCCTCTAATGAAAAGTTGTACATGTGTGAGTAGGATAATGTTTCAGATATTACATTTGGAAAAGTGGGATATTTTTTATATCTCAGAACCATACATGACAACAACAAAAAGGTCGCCAACGTCTTTTATACATAACATTAGATAACATCTCCTCTTGTGGTTCATGGTCTTATTTTCCAGGGTGTGTTTAAACAAGTTTGCTGATTTCCCCGAAATGAACTACACAATACTTGCAAATAGTGCATGTGTTACTTGCGCCAAAGTGACGGCAGGATATAGAAGGATAATTCTTGCAGACTGCAATGTGAGTAACTAACCCTTGGCCATAAGATATACATTTATTACTGAATCAACTATGTAGAAGTGCTATGACTGACAGAAAGCATACGATTGACACGTCCTAATTGACAAGCAGAACTGCAGCACAACAACCTGCAGCTTCTAATCTTGCGATCAAAGTCCGGAGACTTCTAAAGGAGCAGCGGGGTTTTTGTGAGCGTCGTTTTGAAGCGTCCCATTGTCAGCGTTTCTGCTGCCAGGAGCAGATTCTACAGCCTCCCTCCACAAAGAGCGAATCTGTGCCTTTCACTCGCAGAACAATCGCTTAATCATATTCTAGAGGATGAGAACGCGGGGAGAGTGTGATGGTGGGTGTGTGTGTGTGTGTGTGTGTCTGTATGTGTGTGTGTGTGTGTGTGTGTGTGTGTGTGTGTGTGTGTGTGTGTGTGTGTGTGTGTGTGTGTGTGTGTCTGTGTATGTGTGTGTGTATGTGTGTGTGTGTGTGTCTGTGTGTGTGTGCTTGAATGCCTGCCAATCACAGTTGTTAGGAAAGACACAGTGCTTTCTGTGTGTGTGCAATTATACAAATAACGGCGAGAAAGAAAACTTTAACTTAGTCTCTCTTAAGGGGAATCTTAAGGAGTTTAGTCTCTCTTAAGGAGGATCTTAAGGTGTTTAGTCTCTCTTAAGGATAATCTTAAGGTGTTTAGTGTTTCTTAAGGAGTTTAGTCTCTCTTAAGGAGAATCTGAAGTTGTTTAGTCTCTCTTAAGGAGTTTAGTCTCTCTTAAGGAGAATCTTAAGGTGTTTAGTGTTTCTTAAGGTGTTTAGTCTCTCTTAAGGAGAATCTTAAGGTGTTTAGTCTCTCTTATAGCGAATCTTAAGCTGTTTAGTATCTCTTAAGGAGAATCTTAAGGTGTTTAGTGTTTCTTAAGGTGTTTAGTCTCTCTTAAGGAGTTTAGTCTCTCTTAAGGAGAATCTTAAGGTATATAGTCTCTCTTAAGGAGAATACGTCTGCATTTCCTGCCAAATTTCTTAAATCTGTATTCAAAAGTAGTTCCCTCTGTCAGCAATGTATCAACAACTACACACACATTTCTATCAGTATTTCTCTGTGTTGTGGTTGACATGACGATGACTGTTACGGCCCGTCCACACAGCGGCTTTGGAAAAAGCTTGCCGGCGGGCGTGTCTGAAGCTCGACCAACAACCAATCGCATGAATCTCCCGCCCCGGACACACAAGCAGCGGTTTGATTGGCTAGAGCTTGTACTGGCATATGATTTGATTGGCTGACGCTTCCACCGAAAGCTTCAGAAGCTTAAAAAGTTGAACATTGCTCAACTTTTGCAGCCTGAAACACCAGGAAAGCGCCGCTCTGCTTCCCACAATGCAGTTCAGCGAAAAGTGACGTCACCGTCACAGAAGCTTCCAACGCCGCTGTGTGGACGGGCCGTTAGGAGTTAAGGGGAGAGGCTGAGCATCACCACGAAATGTGCAAATTGACATAAAAATGAATAAAAGGGGAAAAAATGCTCCATGTTTTTTAGGCTGTAAACTTTAACTGTTCTGTAAGCCAACTAGACAGACAGTGTATCTCTCTTCCTCCTGTACATTAGCAGATAAAAGGCATAACATACTTGAATGAATGGTAAATAAAGAATGCTGGAAATAACTGCATCTCCATTAGCCTATATGCTATGCAGAGACTGCCTTCTTCATGTCGTGAATTGCAGCTGATGTTTTAATGGCAATTGGCAATTTGACTTATACAACATTCGCAAGTTGTACATTTGATTCATACAATAACCCACTTTCGAGTGATGCTCTAGTTTCTTCATGTTTTTTTTTTTTCCCCTCTTGCTTGCGCCGGACTGAAACTGTCTTTTCACCGACATCTCTTCACCTGCACTAGTGGCCGTATCAAAGCCGTGATTGGTCAGATGTCGATTCATACTGCACACAGCAGCTGAGGCCCTCTGGGCGGGGCCCCCTGCGCAAGGCGGGGCCCCATGCAGCCTGCGTGATTGGCCTGTAGGGAGGGGCGGCCCTGCGTACGTGCTACTTGGCCGTCGGCTGAAGTCTTTGCGGTGTGTTCCAGTGCGACTGTTGGCCAAGACGCAGGAGACGCGAGACGACGTGAGCCGACGTTCTATCGGGACGTGTTCTTTGGTGTCAGTTTGGTGTGTAAGGACCTTTAAGGAGAATCTTAAGGTGTTTTGTCTCTCTTAAGGATAATCTTAAGGTGTTTGGTCTCTTTTAAGGAGAATCTTAAGGTGTTTGGTCTCTCTTAAGGTGTTTGGTCTATCTTAAGGAGAATCTTAAGGTGTTTGGTCTCTCTTAAGGAGAATCTTAAGGTGTTTGGTCTCTCTTAAGGAGAATCTTAAGTTGTTTGGTCTCTCTTAAGGAGAATCTTAAGGTGTTTGGTCTCTCTTAAGGATAATCTTAAGGTGTTTAGTCTCTCTTAAGGAGAATCTTAAGGTGTTTGGTCTCTCTTAAGGGGAATCTTAAGTGTGTTTGAATGCCTGCCAATCACAGTTGTTAGGAAATACACAGTGCTTTCTGTATGTGTGCAATTATACAAATAACAGTGAGAAAATAATACTTTAGTCCAGAAGTGTGTGTGCATGAAAGTGAAAATTAATTTTGATCTGTATTTTGTATTCAGATTACGTGTTGTATGTAGGGCTGAACGATTAATCGATTTTAAAATCGAAATCGCGATTTTAAATGATGCGATTATGAAATTGCAAAGCCAGCGATTTTTTTTACATTTTTTTTTGTTGTGTGTGTCAGTCATTCACACCAATCAGAAGTGCTGTAGAGACAGGAGCACGTTGATGCGACCTTCCAAGCCGGAGATATGGCCGCATTTTACAATAAACTTCTGTTGGGTCACTTAAAAACAAATATCGCAAATCGAATCGCAATCGCAATATTTGTTAGAAAAATCGCAATTAGATTTTTTTCCCAAAATCGTGCAGCCCTAGTTGTATGTATGTATGTATGATTTGTTTGTGTTTACTTTTTAATGCGTTTGTGTACTTACGCAGCAATAGACAGGTTGGCTGCTGACAGCGGGCTAACTTCTGCTACTTCCTTAGCCTTCTGCATAGCTGTCTTCTGATTGGCTGCTTCCTCCTGTTCTTCCTCGTCCTATTGGAGAAGAGAGTTAACACTGTCATTTCATGTTTAATTTTCAATATAGTGGCACAATATAAATAGATAAAACAACCAGAGGGAGAACATGAAAAAAGTCAAGTGATATCAAGTCATACAATATAATATTAATTACTTATCAGAGTAAAAAAGAGCACATTTAAGCTTAACATTTTTATTATCTCATCCAAATCCCTTTTTTTGTCTTATTTAAAGTGGACCTATCTTTAGGCAATAGCATAGGTCTCAGATATATACAAATATATTGCTCAAAATACCAAACAGATCATTCTAGCCATGCCTCATATCCCTCTATTTCACTTCCTGTTTCAAAAGTGCTGATTTGGGGTAGAAAGCTTTAAAGAGGAGGGGGCTGAGCTCATGCGGGACCCGGCAGCTACTGTCTAAACTAAATGCTGCCGTGATGAAACGCCATATCATGGATTATCAAGGATTCTCTCTGAAACAGTCTGGAGCTCAAAGGCTTTCTCTCTTGCCGGTTATACCACAAGGTGAGTTCCTTTTTACTTCCTGCTTCTTCACACACATGCTCTCCAGCACAGGTTAGCTCTGAGTGTTAGCGATGCTAATGTAAACACCGACCATATTACGTCCAAAACAGTCGGGCATTGTTTCTGATAGCAACTTTCTGATTGGGCCGTGGGTCCACATTTCAGATATTACGTCATATCGGACGCAAATCTGGATCAGCTCCGTTGTTCCCCCGTTTTTAGAGATTTGTGTACGGAGGAAAAGAGAGAGGGTTTTATTTTCTGACGCTGCGTGAGTTCCCCGACACACCGGGGGGACATGTTGATGTAGAGAAGACATACAAAAGTGCATTTTGCATGATAGGTCCCCTTTAAATAAAATAAATATACTGGTTGCACTAAACATACAGAGTCTTTGAGTTCCCTGTCTGTACGTCTAGCAAAAATTGTCCAATTTCAATAGAGGAAACTTTCATATTTCAGGTAAAGGGGAAAGTTTTGACACAATTTAAAATCAGCATTTTCAACATTTCACAGATTAATCGAGGATTTACAATGAAAGTTCAAAACCTAGTGTCATGTCCTTTTTAGTAGATGTCCTCGAAGACATATTTTATAGGTTACAAACAATATATTTAAGCTTTACTTTTCCCCCTAAAATAAGGTTTGAGAATGTATTTTGTTCTGGTTTGATCCTCGATGGTTTGTACCTTGGTGAGCTCCTGGGCGTTGGCCAGATTGTCCACAGCGATGGCCAAGAAGACGTTGAGCAGAGTGTCTAAGGAGGCAGGAGTTAAGGAGGAATATCGAGGGAAGAGGAATCTGATGGTTCCTCAGGGAGTACGGAGAAAAAAGGGGGAAAATAGATTTTGGGCTGCTGATAAAAAAGAAAAGGAAAGACAGGAAGTGGAAATGTCTTCGGCAAAGTTTTAGAGCTCAAACAGACTCAAAAAATAATCATACGCTGTCTTTGTATTTACACGCATGCGCATTGTCTGTGTATGTGTGTGTGTGTGTGTGTGTGTGTGTGTGTGTGTGTGTGTGTGTGTGTGTGTGTGTGTGTATGTACGGAGAAAAAAGAGAAAGAGAGATACAGAAAAGGGAAGACAGGAAGTGGAAGTGTCTCTTATCTATATTAAAGTGACCTGTTTGTGTATTTGTGTTTAGTATATTGACATGCATGTATATTGTACATAGTGTGTGTAAGTGTGTGTGTGTATGTGTGTGTGTGTGTGTGTGTGTGTGTGTGTGTGTGTGTGTGTGTGTGTGTGTGTGTGTGTGTGTGTGTGTGTGTGTGTGTGTGTGTGTGTGTACCAGAGGTTGCGCTAGACTTTATCACTGCGCTGTGTTATGCATGCCCACTGCACCTCGGGAAAAGCCAAAACTCCCAGACATTCCAATGATCTGTTCGGCAGAGTTAGGTTTGGAAACGGTATCATTTCCTTTTTGACGGGCATGCATAACACGGCAAACACCGGAGCCTCGCTGCGGGGGAACTTTGGCCTGTTCCGGGTTTGTTCTAATCCGTCAAAATGACAGACTGCTTTCAGATTTTTCTGTCATAGTTAAAAAAAAAATGGTGTGTGAGCGTGCCGTTAGGATACAGTTGCCGAACAGTGTGAGGACGATGAAGAAGATGGAGAACACCATGCCCTTGTCGTTGACTCCTCCCTGGGACTTGATGCCATCGTACATCACCATGTTCCAGTCCTCGCCCGTCAGGACCTGCAAGGGAAATTAGATAAAGAGTTCAAATGTATTGTTGTTTATTTAGGAAAAGTCATGTTAATATGAAGTATAATTTCTTCGGCAAGCCTTCAGTAGCTTTTTTCATCACATAGTCGTTTGATTTTGAGTTATATTTTCAAATCTTAATATTTAAGTTACAATGTGAAAAAATTATGAAATACATTCAAACGCCTGAATTTTTATCTTTTTGTATACGAAAAACTAAATGAAATATAACCAAATCACCTCACACACACACACACACACACACACACACACACACACACACACACACACACACACACACACACACACACACACACACACACACACACACACACACACACACACACACACACACACACACACACACACACACACACACACACACACACACACACACACACACACACACACACACACACACACACACACACACACACACACACACACGCTTCTGAGTCACTCAGAGACAATAAAGCACAAAGCAGCGCCCCTCTCTGAGCGTAGAGAAACATGACAAACGACAACAATGGCCGTCACAAATGTCTCTCTCCAAAAGAGCTTCAGCTGTCCTCAAAACGAACATGAGTGTGTGTGTGTGAGTGTGTGTGAGTGTGTGTGAGTGTGTGTGAGTGTGCTTACAGCAGTCATGTTGGGAAAATACAACAACTCATTTGTGACTTTCAGCCTCAGTTGTGTCTCCTTCTCTCACCTGAAACACCGTCATGATGGCTGCTGCAAACGTGTCAAAGTTAGTGGGCGGGGTTCCTTCCTCAAAGTTGAATCTGAGTAGAAGAAGAAAGAGGAACACTGTCACCATCACAAACGTAAAGACAGAAAGACACACAGATCTATTACAGAGAAGTGAGCTTGGATATTAGGTTTGATACTGACTGTCCTCCAAACAGCTGCATCCCCAACAGGGCAAAGACCACGATGAAGAGGAAGAGGAGGAACAGCAGACTGACGATGGACTTCATGGAGCTCAGCAGAGAGACCACCAGGTTACGGAGAGGAGCCCAGTACCTGAGGAGGAAGAGGAGGAAGAGGAGGAGATGGATGAAAGGAGGAACGAGAAGGAGATGAAGGAGAAGCAAACAACATTAGTAGAGATGGGGAATGTGAAATATAGTGTACATGTAGTTTTATTTCTTTGCATATGTTCCCAGAACCAAGACACAAATCAAATCATTTAAAAATGTGCCCATCTTGTTAAAGTATAAGAGAGTATTAGTATCAGAGCATACAAACTCAGTCTGTCTCCATGATCTTCTTGTGTGTGTGTGTGTGTGTGTGTGTGTGTGTGTGTGTGTGTGTGTGTGTGTGTGTGTGTGTGTGTGGGAGTAGCTTACTTGGTGACTTTGAAGATGCGGAGCAGTCTCAGAGCTCGTAACACACTGATCCCGAAAGATGTCCCTGGTTTGATGGTGGCCCACACCACCTCGAAGATACTGCCCACAATGACCTACACACACACACACACACACACACACACACACACACACACACACACACACACACACACACACACACACACACACACACACACACACACACACACACACACACACACACACACACACACACACACACACACACACACACACACACACACACACACACACACACACACACACACACATAAATTCAACTTTCTCTGTCCAACTTTTTTCACAGGCACAGACTTGCACGTCTATAATCAACCCTCCTATTGCCTTCGCTCCCCCCCCCCCCCCCCTTTGGTGTTCACGGTCCTGTTTTAACTGCTATTACATTAACACAAAAAACATTAATCATCACCACATTTCATTTCACACCCTTTCAAACTGTACATAATGTATCAGAATACTGGTATACATGAACAACTGCAGTAAATATACAAAGAATAGACACTGAACATGTATTGCGTGTGCCAGGTGTGATCCATGTGGGGGGAGGGGCACATAAGAGCGGGAAATGTATCAAATGTTTCTGTGTGTGTTTGTGTGTGCCAGTTGTGATTCACATGGGGGGGGGATGGGTACATAAGGGGGGGACCCTATGGGGGGGACACACATCTAGAGCAGTCGTTCTCAACTGGTGGGTCGCGACCAAAAAGTGGGTCGCGGACCCGTTTCGAGTGGGTCGCGGATCCGTGAGTGAAGAAAAAAAAATGGAAACAAAAATTGGGAATTTTTTTTTTTTTTGGGGGAAAAGTCAAACTTTTATTCATCTTCTCAATAAAATATCTTTGCTGATGTTTTTTCGAGTCTTCTGGCCAATCAGAATCAAGAGTGTTGCCGGAAGTCCCCACGGAGAATAACTTTGCGGTCGAACTCTTTTTTATACATCCATGGGTACAACTTCAGATCAAAATGAACACATAATGAAATATGACCCCCGGTCTGATGACAGACAGGTCACAGAACAATGGGAGCTATCTACCCTTACCCACAATTTAAAGTAAGTCACACAGACTATCTCCTCTTTACTCTTCTCGCAGCAAGATGTCAGAACAAAGTGAAAAACAAACAATGGCATAAAATATTATTAATATGTCGGGTAGTAATAGATTTATTTATTTTCTTCTCAGTGTACCAGAATGCATAGTTTATGTTAGTATTTCTAAAAATCTCCTGGGGGAGAATCCCCCCAGACCCCCTGCTGGGGTTGGGTTTTCAGCATGCGTGCCTTTTTATATAGTTCAGCTTTGATTCCATCATCTCATTAAACCTTTTTTAAAAGCATACTTTAGTTCTGTGAAGGGATATAAGGGATATATGCTCTGTACTTCACTTTTATTAATATTGTATGCTGAAAAGCGTATATATATTACAGCACGTTTTTTTGTTGAATAGATTTGAGTGCTTCAAAATGTTGGGTCGCGATGTATTGACCAAGTAAAAAGTGGGTCCCGAGGCCTGACCAGTTGAGAACCACTGATCTAGAGTATGTGTGTGTGTGTGTGTGTGTGTGTGTGTGTGTGTGTGTGTGTGTGTGTGTGTGTGTGTGTGTGTGTGTGTTGTATCTGACCCGGATGGTTACTAATTCCTTTTCTTTATGGCGGTCATGTTTGTCCGGGAACACCATGGGTGTTACAAAGTTCACTAAATCATCCAAAATGCAATGTTATATGTTCAAATGTCGACTGTGAAGGATATCATGAAGCCTTAATGCAATCGAATGTAAAACAAAAAAGTTATGATTGATGAAAGAAGTAAATCGGTCAGATTTGACCCGAAGACAACGGGAGGGTTAACTGAACATCCTGAAAACTCTAAATATAAGTTTGGTCTTTTTTGCGCAATGTTTAAGAAATAAGAATTGTAGTGAATCCAAATTAGCTCCATGTAGTGCATGTCAACATATAATAGGAAAGCACCAGCCAACTGCAATGTCAGCATTATGGCATGATCAGAGTCAGCTCATGGTTCATTTGTCGCAGCAACACCAGAAAATCTATTCCTCAGATCTGTTCATTAAATGGAGTGTTGGATTTGTCATTAAAACCTGATCGTTATGAGTGCATAGAGTGTGTGTGTGTGTGTGTGCACGTGTGTGCGCGTGTGTGTGCGTGCGCTCACCACACAGTCGAAGCAGTTGAAGGAGGAGTGCAGGTACGGCTGCAGACCCAGACCGTAAATCTTGATTCCCATCTCAGACATGAACAACGCCAGGAAGATAAACTCTGCATAGACTGGAGGGCGGGAGAGAGAGAGAGAGGGAGAGAGAGAGGGGGGGAGAGAGAGAGAGAGAGAGAGGGAGAGAGAGAGAGAGAGAGAGGGAGAGAGAGAGAGAGAGGGAGAGAGAAAGAGAGGTGAGGAGGGGCGAGAGAGAGAGAGAGAGAGAGAGGGAGAGAGAGGGAGAGAGAAAGAGAGAGAGAGAGAGGGAGAGAGAGAGAGAAAGAGAGGTGAGGAGGGGCGAGAGAGAGAGAGAGAGTTAGATGAGTGGAAGTCAACAGTGGGGGATGACAGGCTGCTGATGAATGGACTCCATCAGCAGCTACAGCCTCATATGCTAATGCCACTGGACCCCTGTGTGTGTGTGTGTGTGTGTGTGTGTGTGTGTGTGTGTGTGTGTGTGTGTGTGTGTGTGTGTGTGTGTGAGTGTGCGTGCGTGCGTTTGTGTGAGTGCACTAGACTAGAGAATGAAATATATCACTGTCGTCATTGATACGGGTGAGTAGTTACAACCCGTTGCAAAGTCTTTCTGTTCTTGCTTTAGTTGTAAATTGTTTAAAAACGCTCAAGCTGTATTTTCTGTATCACAAGAACAGATAAAGATCTGTTCGTCTCGTACTTAAAATGTAGGCATGCCATGGTGTACGTGAGTCAAAGCTCCACCCACTGTACCCATAGACTCCAGTAAGAGGTCACATGCTGGACGTGTGATTGGAGAAGAGTGGTACCCTTATGCTTATAGAATAGGGTAACGATATGTAACCTTGGTTTTTTAGCAGTTGATGTATGAATTCAGACATTAATGTTTTTTTCTCCAACCAAACATATTTAGAGCTGGTAAGGGTGTGAGTGTGTCACATGTTTACTCACAGAGAAAGTCAGAGAGCACGTCAGGCTGGTCGTAGTGCACCGCGGCCACACACATGGTGTTGAGGCCCACCAGGCAGAGCACCGTCCAGTAGAAAGTCTGAGTCTTCACCATCTTGCGGATGAAGAATCGAAATCGTCGCTCCTTTGTATTGTAATTAGAGTCGTCTGCCCCGTTCTTTATGCTGGAGCGCGCAAAACCTGGGGGGAGGCACGGACACAGTTACATCTGAAGATATGGGGCGAAGCCTGCGAGCTAGTTCACGCAGTCAACTCGAGCACTTATGCTGCATTCATACATAACGCCCCTTGCCACTCTACAACCAACCAATTGCTGCAGCTACCTCTACGTCGCTGCTGCTTGCCTGCCACACCACCACCCCAGCTCCCACCCCAGCTCCCACCCCAGCTCCCTCCCCAGCTTCCACCCCACCACCACCCCACCACCACCCCAGCTTCCACCCCAGCTTCAACCCCAGCTTCCACGCCACCACCACCCCAGCTTCCACCCCAGCTCCACCCCAGCTTCCACCCCAGCTTCCACCCCAGCTTCCACCCCAGCTTCCACCCCAGCTTCCACCCCACCACCACCCCAGCTTCCACCCCAGCTTCCACCTGTAGGCTCGGGGGTTAGTTATACCATCAACACTTTCCAGGACATAAAGCTTAACATTGACACACTAAGACAAAAGGTTCATTTGGCCTATTAGTTTAATATGTGGCTACTACTCACTATAGATATACCAACATGTAACGAGCCAACTTGCCTCAGTTTGCTTTAAAAAGAACAGAAACTTCTCACCTGAACACAACCCACTCCAGAGTTGAAACTGATGGTGTGTGTATGCTCTGAAATAAGTTTCTATCCCCACATCTCACTCTGTTTTTCTTACCTACTGCATCCCCCATGTTGTCCCCTCCCTCCTCAGGGTTCAGCAGCTCTGTCTTGTTGTTTTTGGTTTTGATGGTCGGCCTTCGCCTCGTTCCTATAAAAGAGAAACTTCATCAGTTTGTTTAAACCATATTATTCTGTTTGTCACTTGTGTTTCATGCTAAACCCAACATGTAACTGAGCAATTCTGGCTGACTTAGCTGTGGGTAGAATATGCAAATAAACCCCGTTTAACTTTCCAAATGACCCGTTTGACTTTTGTTCAAACCTCAGATTGTTCTTCTGCTGTTTTTGAATGAAACCCTTTCTTACTAAGGCAAGGATCAGATACTCATGGCTCCTTGTATGAGCCAGATTACAGTGCGGAGGAAGAATAATGCCTTGCCAACCAACCAGTGACGATAGCAGTGCAACGATCCCAATGCATTGTGGTAGTTGTAGGTTTTTAACCACTTAAGCAATAGGGAATACAACCGTTGTTTTCCTGGTCATGTAGCACCAATTTCAAACATATTTGTGTATTTCTACACCGTATGCAGCCCATATTAATAAGCAGCCCATCTCTCCAGCGGTGATTAGCATTGCTAGCTAAAGACAATGCTAAGATACAGTATGTACCAAACCAGCCAATTAAAGAGCACGTTTAGATTTGTAGTCATACAATAAGTATCAAGTATTTTTCTGCTGTTATATTTCTACAAATTGAACGTCTTCTTATGATAAATGTGTTTTTGATTTCCCATATCTCCATGTATAGGCTATCTGTCTTGATACTGTCTGAACATTTTATTCTGTCTCACTTAAAGTAAACAAACACAATAAAAAAATGATGGTTAGTTACCATCAAAGTTCCCAGGGACGTCATCGTCAGCCAGGATAACTTCTTCTGAACATAAGGGGAATAAGACGTCAATACACCGCATTTCTATTCAGTTGTTTTTCTACAATGAGCAGTGTGTGTGTGTGTGTGTGTGTGTGTGTGTGTGTGTGTGTGTGTGTGTGTGTGTGTGTGTGTGTGTGTGTGTGTGTGTGTGTGTGTGGGTGTGTGTGTGTGTGTCTTGACCTGCTTTGCAGATCCACTCCAGGTATCCGTTGAGCTCTCTCTCAATCTGCTGCTGTCGCCTCAGCTTTAGGAACTCGCTCCGGTTCTCCACCCGCTCTCTCTCTTTGGCAAATTCCCTGTTGGACACATTTTCAGTATGACATTTAGCTCATTTCAATCAAACAAAACACAACATATAAACAATCCAGAGCGTAGAGAAGTATGCAGTGGGATATACAGAGGTGGGTAGTAGTGGAGTACAAATACTTCCTTACTGTACTTCAGTACATTTTTCTGGTATCAGTACTTTACTCCACGACTTGTCTTTCTGACGACTTTTTACTTTGACTTCTTACATGTTGAACACAAATACCTGTACTTTCTACTTCTTACATGTTGAACACAAATACCTGTACTTTCTACTTCTTACAGGTTGAACACAAATACCTGTACTTTCTACTTCTTACATGTTGAACACAAATACCTGTACTTTCTACTTCTTACATGTTGAACTCAAATACCTGTACTTTCTACTTCTTACATGTTGAACTCAAATACCTGTACTTTCTACTTCTTATATTTTGAACCCAAATACCTGTACTTTCTACTTCTTACATGTTGAACCCAAATACCTGTACTTTCTACTTCTTACATGTTGAACACAAATACCTGTACTTTCTACTTCTTACATGTTGAACACAAATACCTGTACTTTCTACTTCTTACATGTTGAACACAAATATATGTACTTTCTACTTCTTACATGTTGAACTCAAATACCTGTACTTTCTACTTCTTACATGTTGAACACAAATACCTGTACTTTGTACTTCTTACATGTTGAACACAAATACCTGTGCTTTCTACTTCTTACATGTTGAACACAAATACCTGTACTTTCTACTTCTTACATGTTGAACCCAAATACCTGTACTTTCTACTTCTTACATGTTGAACCCAAATACCTGTACTTTCTACTTCTCACATTTTCCAAACAGGCTGGTTCCTTTAGTTTGAATGTGTGTTTGGTGGCGTGATCATTATTATTTAGAGTCATTGCGTGCCTATTGATTTGAACACGATCCGTGTATCCATCATTTCCTGGTGTGACGGCTGTCGCCTCTCCGGTCCTGTTAATCCTGTTTTGCTATCCTGTAAATGAGCTGTGTGGTTGCTTAAACGTGATTGGCTACCAATTCCTGGTTCCGCCCCCGAAGATACTGATTGGAGCACGCTGGGCCCGACGCACTCCAATCCCCGTGCCATTCCAGCACAAACCTGCCAGAGATGACGCTACAAAGCTTGGGGACAGCTATCACTCGGGAGGCTCTGTTGCAATCAGACGACTCACACATCTTGCTCCTGTGTGGACACATTAACCTTAAAGCTAGATTATATTTTGACTCTTCTGAACTGTGTTTAGTGTTGTGTGTTAGGGGTGTTTAGTTATGTGTTTAGAGTAGCGTGTGGTGATATGTGTTTAGCGTAGCGTGTTCTGTTATGTGTTTAGAGTAGCGTGTGGTGATATGTGTTTAGCGTGTTCTGTTTTGTGTTTAGAGTAGCGTGTTTTGTTCCTCTGTTGTTAACTGCGTTTACCTGCAGCCTCCTTCAAATGAGTGTTGACACGTCTCAGGTGTGTCAACCAGGCTCATTTTTTAGAGTCCTCCTTCTGTTTCTAGCAGTAGATTTGCGCCCTTTTGGCTCTTTTGTTTGGCTTAGGCTATTTTTGTTTCATCTTGTTGTACACCTTCATTGTTATTTATTAAACCCTATTATAATTATTACCAAATCCATTCTGGTGTGTGTTGTTTTCCTCTACCCTAGAGGGGGACATAACATACTTGGGGGGCTGGTCCGGGATCTATTCATCTGAATTCTGGGGTTATAAGTGGGTTTGGTGGTAACAATTGGGTAAAAGCTTGAGTGCAGTTCACCTGGGTATGGCATTGTTTAATTTGAAGTCCTTTTTAATCAGTCCTTCAGTCAAGCAGCTAGATCAGTGTCGTAAGGAAGACCTGTTAGAGATTGCTCAACACTTCAGTCTCACTGGGGCAAAGCAGTTATTAAAAGCAGATTTAAAGGCGGTCATTGTGGATGAGTTGGTGGAACGGGGTAATCTTGTGTTGCCTGCACTGTCTGATGCGTTACCGGAAGATTGGGAGACACAGAAGCTTGAGGCGGAGCCTTCAGCTGCTCAGGGAGAGGGTGGGGACAGTGAGGACGACAGGCGGTTTACACCACCGCTCAAGTCGCCTTGCCATGAAGCACTATCCCCTGGTAGCTCAGTGGAGTCCCGAGAGGGGGCTAAACTAAAGGTCCGTCTTGCACGTCTTCAGCTGGAGGCAACAGACAAAGAGCAGAGCAGGCAGATACAGTTTCAGCTGGAAGTAAGGAAGCTGGAGATTGAGGCCGACAAAGCAGTCAGGTTGCGTCAGCTGGAGTTGGACTCGCAACTGCACGCATCCGGCGCTTTTGCCCTGGCCGCCGGCCCTCATCCACCTGCCTTTGATGTGAGTAAACATCTCTCATTAGTGCCAACATTTAGGGAGACTGAAGTGGATGCATATTTTGGCGCATTTGAGCGCATTGCTGCAGCGCTGCGTTGGCCGGCTGAATCGTGGGCTCTCCTGGTGCAATGTAAAATTCACGGGAGAGCTCAGGAAGCAGTGGCTGCTCTTTCTTTGGAGGAAAGTCTTGATTATGACACCGTTAAAACTGCCATCCTCAGAGTGTATTAACTCGTACCCAAAGCTTACCGGCAGACATTTAGATACCATAGGAAGGGTCCTAATCAAACCCATGTGGAGTTTGCCAGAGAAAAGGGAATGATGTTTGCGAAGTGGATTGCTTCCTGTAAAGCCGCGGATTATGGTGCTCTGAGAGAATTAATTTTGATGGAAGAATTTAAGAAATGTTTGTCCGAGCGCATTGTGGTGAGCAGAAAGTGAATACTCTCTCAGCTGCAGCTGTGTTGGCTGACGAGTATGTGCTTACCCACAAATCTGTGTTTTCTCCGGGTTTTACTGATCAACCCCGCCGTGTGACAGCTGCACCCTTTACTCAGCCATCGAATGTGTATAACGTGGAAAAAGAGGAGAGAGAGTGCTATTACTGTCACCAGCCTGGACACGTCATTGCAAACGGTGAGACTCTGAAGCGTAGGGAGCAGCCACAAAATATGTCCCAGCCGAAAGGCATCGGCTTAATTAAAGCAGAGTCATTTACTAATCCTGCAACTGATACTGACGAGATAGATGACTGTTTTAAGCCCTTCGTATTTGATGGGTTGATATCTTTAACTGGTAAGCCTGCCGATCAGAGACCCGTGCATATACTGCGAGACACTGGAGGGTCACAGTCTGTGATCGTTGCCTCTGCGCTGCCACTTTCTGGCCAGTCAGCCTGTGGTTATGGCTCCATACTATGTGGCATTGAGATGGGTTATGTTCCACGGCCCATACACACTGTACATGTGCAGTCAAGATTAGTCACCGTTTTTTTCCCTGTTGCTGTGTGTCCCGCGTTACCTATACGAGGTATAGTATTCTTGATGGGAAACGATATTGCGGGAGGTAAGGTGACTCCTGCACTGGAAGTAATGGACGGCCCTCAGTCCGCAGGGTCACCTGAGGTAATAAAAACTCACATTTTCCCTAGTTGTGCAGTCACATGTGCACAGGGGCGTAAGACTGACTCAGATGTGACACTATCTGATACTATGTTTGTGCCGATGCTTCTAGATGAAGCTGTGTCCGAGGAAAAGCCAGAAGATGTGGTTTCCCATTCTCACGAGGATGTCGCGAGACCAGCGCAACATGCTGGCTCAGACACGCCTCCCGCCAGACCGACTCTCCCGGTAATCCGAGAGTGTCTGCTAGGCTATCAGTTAGTCATCTTCGGTCTATTGTTAGCCTTACGGTACCTTGAGATTTGTGTGGGATCTAGCTTTTGGTTAATTGTAGTTGCTACAATCCCTTCATGTTATGGACTCGCCTGTACCGGCACCGCCAGCGGCTCACGCAATGGGCTCTGATGGAGCGGGACTACCAGGTTAGATACCCACCATATAAAAGGGCTCAGAGAGTGTGTTGGCCGATGACATGTCCAGGTTGGTTGATGTTATTCGATGGGATCGTAGTGTGTGTAGTTTCACAAAACCTGTGGGTTTGTGTTTTATGGGGGGGGGGGGGTGTGACGGCTGTCGCCTCTCCGGTCCTGTTAATCCTGTTTTGCTATCCTGTAAATGAGCTGTGTGGTTGCTTCAACGTGATTGGCTACCAATTTCTGGTTCCGCCCCCGAAGATACTGATTGGAGCACGCCGGGCCCGACGCACTCCAATCCCCGTGCCATCCCAGCTCACACCTGCCAGATATGACGCTACAAAGCCTGGGGACAGCTATCACTCCGGAGGCTCTGTTGCAATCAGACGCCTCACACATCTTGCTCCTGTGTGGACACATTAACCTTAAACCTAGATTGTATTTTGACTCTTCTAAACTGTGTTTAGTGTTGTGTGTTAGGGGTGTTTAGTTATGTGTTTAGAGTAGCGTGTGGTGATATGTGTTTAGCGTAGCGTGTTCTGTTATGTGTTTAGAGTAGCGTGTGGTGATATGTGTTTAGCGTAGCATGTTCTGTTATGTGTTTAGAGTAGCGTGTTTTGTTCCCTTGTTGTTAACTGCGTTTACCTGCAGCCTCCTTCAAATTAGTGTTGACTGGAAGTGATCTCAGGTGTGTCAACTAGGCTCATTTTTGTTTCTAGCAGTAGATTTGCGCCCTTTTGGCTCTTTTGTTTGGCTTAGGCTATTTTTGTTTCATCTTGTTGTACACCTTCATTGTTATTTATTAAACCCTATTATAATTATTACCAAATCCATTCTGGTGTGTGTTGTTTTCCTCTACCCTAGAGGGGGACGTAACACCTGGTCTTCTCTAAAGAAGAGGGACCAATGAAAACGTTGTCATGTTGCCGTTGTTCAGCATGGAAACATTCATTAGCTAACAATGACATTATTGTTCTATTAATATAAAGGGAGGTCAGGTACTCTTTAAAACAGCTGCTAGGTATGGGTACTTTTTACTGAAGTACATTTCAAAGCCTCTTTACTTTGACTTGAGTAAAGAAGTTTAGTCAGTACTTCTACTTTTACCAGAGTATTTTTTAACACGAGTATCTGTACTTCTACTTGAGTAAAGGATGTGTGTACTTTTGCCATCTCTGGTTATATATGGGAAGAAATTGTGAAAATGAGGTGAAGTGTCGTACCCTGAGAGTACACCCAGCACCAGGTTGAGCATGAAGAAGGAGCCGATGATGATGAGGGGGATGTAGTACATCCAGTTCCAGGTACTGCCTCCCACATCATTACTCTGCAGGGGGGAAAGAGAGACAGAGGTATTAGTGGTCATCTAAAATGTAAAATGGGATTTAAATTAAGACTTTTGACAACCTGAACATTCAAGAATTCTTCACTTATATTGAACCTTCGCTCTACTTCTCCACAGACTATTTTCCTCTTTGTTTTAGTATGTTATCTAGGATATGCACTGACTACACCTCAGTATAAAACAGTCTTGGTGAGGGTTTATTACTTCATGCTTTTAGCTCTAAATACTTCCTGTACCAAAGTCACGAGAACCCATACTTCAGTATCAATGTCAATCAATGCTAACATTCTGTAAAAGTGATGGTACATCACAGTCAAAGTGATGGACATCTTCAGTCCTGAAGGCAGGACTGTGCTGCCTTCAGGCTGCTAACAGCTAACTTGAATGCTCTCCATGTTCAGCAAGAAGAGCATTCAAGTTAGCTGTTAGCAGCCTGAAGGCAGCACAGTCCTGCTTGGCTAGATTACAATGTTAACGTAGTTTCTATTTAGTTCAGTAAAAATGAGTAGTAGAGTAAGTTAAATTGGCATTGTTTAAATGTAAGGTAAGAAGCTTGATCTATTTGTGGATGTAAGAACATGTTTTCAAAGCAATCTAACATAGGCTGCAGTCGAATAGTCCAAAAATCAGCTCCTAAATTCTAACCCTATCTCCTATTCCTTGACCTCTGAGTGAAACGTCACGGGGTTAAGGGATAGTGGATAGGAGAATTCAAAAGGACTTAGGAGAAGAGACTGCGGTACTTTAGAGAATCGACTGCACTTTCACTATCCAACGTGTTTATGATGCGCCAGCGGACGTCATGAATGTGCGTCTGCTGCTGCTGTGGGGAAACTATGGAAACTACAGTTTTCTATACAGCGGACTACAACATGGATGTTTAATAAGAACGAGGGACTTCTGTAAACTCATCTAGAGACTCTGCACCGTGCTCTGATGCTGTTGCTTTATGCTTTATGGACAACAGAGAAACATATTCTTCAGGACCAAAGTTGGAATTGAAATAAAAAATGAAAATTAAACTTCTGCTCGTCACCCTCTCCCTCCGGTCCACATTAATACAAATGATCCCAATACGTATGATTGTATGAAAATATCTTAAAATCAATACAAATGTATTTATTATAAACGTTAGTCCTTAACATCTATCACTGTGTATATCACCGTTCAAACATCTTTTAAAAGTTGAACAAACTCCACACAGCTCAGTAAAGACTGTGAAATGTTGACTTTATTTGATCATTTCAGTCAAAACTAACGTTCATATTTCTCTTTTTGATTATAATACTGATGAACGTTCAGAACAAAGCACTTTGGCAACTTCCCACATACGTTTTAAAATGCTTAATAAGCACCGTAACTTTCATGATATAATTTCTCCGTCATAATCGTTTGTTTCCGTGAACGGCCGACTGTTGAGTGATGGCAAATGCTGCGGCTGCAAGGCATTGTGGGGCAGCATTTTCTCCTCTCCTTTCGGTAAGGGAGGTCCAGTGGTTCCTAAGCTAAAGGAGGGTATAAAGGAAGTTTGAAACCTCCTTTCCTATCATCTAGAGAATTCGAACGGCACTTATCATGGCTGCCACTGAGGGACTTCCGGGTCATTTCACTCCGTTAGGAAGGTTCCTAAGCCGTGACGGCCCCAGAGCCTGTGGCCTGCGAGTGTGCAGGTGTGTTGCAGGTCGTGTGATGGGGTGGAGCTGAGGGGGCCAATCAGCATGACTGGGGACACCTGGCCGGAGCCGAGGTGCTACTTAAGCCCTGCTGCCCGGAGTCACATGGCCTTCGTGACCCGCTGTGGGAAGACTCTCGCCGGGATCCTTTCCCCTCGCCCACCCTCTCATGTTTTTGGTGTTGTTTTGGAATCGCCACAATAAATGTGCCATGGTTTTTGGAACCCTCGAACGCCTCTCTCTCTTTTCCTGTTGTGGCCTACGAGCCGGTCATAACAGACTTTACAGAACTATGATGTATTTAACTTCCTAACAAAACTCAATATGCAAACTGTAATATAGTAGTACATGTTGAATCATTTTCTCACCAAAATACAATTTGTATCTTTGAATTCTAACAAAAACGGTTGAATGCATTTTCTTTCGTGTAAAACATGTTCACGGCAGAGTTTTTAAAACTGTTTGCGTGCTCACGTCTTCGACTTTATCTGTACTGCACAGCAACCAAGGAGATAAGATAAGAGGTATTTATTTATCCCAAATTGGGACATTTTTGCGTTGCAGCAGCATAAAAAACTAAAACAAGTCATTGTTAAACATTAAACATCTCAAAATAGAATTAAAACAGCATTACAAAGTAGAAAATATACAGAAGACTGTGAAGATAACAAATTTAAGATTTCAGATTCAACTTATTGTCATTACGTAGTACAGGTACTATGTAACGACACGGTTTCTCTGCAGTTGACCCATCCTAGTGTTAGGAGCAGTGTGCTGCCATTACGTACGGCGCCCGGGGAGCAGTGTGGGGAACGGTGCCTTGCTCAGGGACACCTCGGTAGCGCTTGGTCTTTCCGGGACTTGAACTGGTGACCTTCCAGTTGCCAAGCCCCTATGGACTTCGCCACTATACCACCAAATCTATAAACTCTGACAATAAAACACTATTGAAGGGAACTATATGTATAATGCTGGATTAGGGTTAAGGTTATAATGGTTCAGGAGTGGCTCTACCTTTAAATCATGTGCAGAGACTTGGATGCAGAAACAACAACTTAGTCGCTTCATGTGCAGCGTCACATTCCTGCATCTCCTGCTCCACAAACATCGATTGCAGCGAGGCGTCTGGAGAGCAGGTCAACAGCAACAACATTGACTGACACCGTGTCACTTCCTTTTTCTTTTTTCTTTACTGAACGCAGCCAGCTGACAATCAGAGACATCAGGTGACTGCAGGATATAGCGTGTGAATGGGACTCAGCTGATTATTATCTGCTGCTGGAGTGCCGTGTGCAGGGTTTTATCCTGCATGGTACAGTGCAAGCAGCCTGTTCTCTATTAAACTTGCATTGGTTTCCTCCTGACTGCCTGTGTGAGTGTGGAAGTCAGCCTCCATCCATCAGAAAATATGTTAAATATAGAGCGAGACGGACCAGAATAGAGAGTGGAAGAGAAGGAGGCGGAGGGGGAGGGAGAGCCACTCGGAAAGGCAGGAAAAGGACAGATGAGATAAAGGAAGTCAAACAGAGAGCCATAAAGGGAGAGAAGGACCAGAGAACGCGTTGACCGAATATTTTCCGTCAATGACGGATTTTTTCTAACAATGACGGAAAAATCTGAAAGCAGTCCGTCATTTTGACAGATTAGAACACAACTCGGAACAGCGCCAAAATGTCCACCAGCGGCCCACATTATATTACATCCTTAGTGGCCAGGTCGACTGAGGGCGATCTACTCTACTGAAGTCTGTAACTGTTATTTAGTCATTCACACCCCTGTCCAGTTGGTGGCGAGTGTGTGTATATTAAGTAGCTATTGTCTATTCTTGTTTTTGACCTCGTTGATTACCTCGTTGTTTAACCGGCTTTAGCAATCGCAAAATGTCACGGCAGCTGATCGTCCGAAGCTTTTTTAATAAGCCCAGTAACTGTGATGGTGTGGATAAACGAGGTGAAAAGAGGGAATGATGCGGTGGAGGATGAAGGACAAGCCAGTAAGACTAAAACTGACAACGTTCAGCCAGCGGCAGAGGGCCAAGCAAGTGGCAAGGAGTTCAAGCGGGAGTACCAGGTTCAGTGGGAGCAAGAGTTTAAGTGGCTGAGGAGGGAAGATGGCAAAATGTTCTGCGACATCTGTAGAGAAGCTAAGATGAGTAACGGATTTGTCCGAGGGTGCACGACGATGCAGAAATCAGCGTTCAGGCTACAGCAGATCAATTGAGTTGTTCTTATGTTTTGATCATATTTTGATTGTAATTGTCTCGTTTAAAACGATGGCATTGTTCATATTTGCCTGTTTAGGCACAATGGTCGTGGTGTTTTTAGCGGCCTCTGCCCCCTCTGCTGTGCTGTCAGTGCAGGAACAAAGAAATCATTCATGTTCGTGTTGATATGAAAAGTGACCACAGGGTCGGTGTCTCTGTTCATCTTTTTTTTCTCCATGCCCTTAAAGGAAGGCTCCAGTCATTAGATAGTTAATCAAAACGTCAGTATTTAGTGAAACATTATGTTTAAACCATACGCTGAAGAAATCAGCGATATTCCCCGGTAAATAATGATTTTATAGCTCTTTTTTATCAAAACCTGTATATTCCGTCAGGCAGCTGCCATTTTGGCCATTTTCAGTAGTCACATGATCCGAAAAACTAGGTTGTGACGTCATCTATGCGTTCACTTTGTAAACACACCACGAAAACATGGCGGAGTATTTGAGTTCGGACTCGTCAGCCGAGGAAGAAGTTTAGAAAAATAAAGTCCAGGCGGACTTACTTTGAATTATCACTATAGGTATTCATTCCATCCAAATACAACTGTAAAAAAAATAAAAAACATACTCTGTTATCCTCTTAGGCCCCACGGACCCGGTTCCGGGGCCGAAATCGCGTCATTTGCACGAAACAACGTCTAAGGAACCTTAATATTGAATAAACTATGAATATTTTATATCCATATAATGGGAAAAAACTAATTTAACTGATCTTTTTCATTTTTTTCTTCAAAAAAACACACAATGCTAACAGTGTGCCTCTGAATTAGCCCCGAGCGAAAAATGCTAACCTATTACTGCACCGAAAATCACTCCTAGCTCCCTTATTACTTATCGTAGCTGCACATCCAACACATCGTTTATGATCGTAAAGACACAGAATCTAACGGTGCTCACCTCAACACTGAAAGATACAAACTCGCGAGGTTATCAACAAAAACGTACATCAAAACAAGTGGCGCTAGGTACTAACATGCGCTAGGCTAACATGGCTTACCTTGGTCTTTGTCTGGTCTAAACTGGTCTTCAATGGCATTACAACGATAAAAACGATGATGTAGTTAATCCATAGGTTAATATCCAATGTGGCTGTGTCCCCTTTGAAATGTTCTGATAATCTATAAGCAATAAAACTGCAATTCCGTTATCTGCTGTCCGCTCTGTGCTCCGTGTGCTCTGGGTCCTGCAATTCCTGCTTCCTTACAGTAAACAATAAGTAAAGTCTGCTGCGTAAGGTGCTTACGCTGGCTGGCATTGGCAGTGCACTGCATCCCCATTAAGTAATGGTTGATTAATAAATCCCATTTTATGTTTCATCATACTCTCAGAGTAGTCGTCCGGAAACTTGAATGTTCGCTGCATACATGCGCCTGTGGATCTTTCGGTTCGGGCCGAGCACATTTCGCTAGCCACTGCCTCCGAACGTACTTCCTACGCTTACCCGTTGGCAATAGATGGAACCGAGCATTCCGTGGATTGTTCCTATCCGAATTGTGGCAATGTTTCGCGATACAATGAGGCATATTTCTATAGAATTGAGAGAGTAACTAGAGTAAACAACAAAGCACATACGTCAATTTGTCCTCTACACCAAACGCGTAGTTCACGTCACTTCCAGTAAAATAAGTCATGTGACTCGTCAAAATGGCGCCGCCCACAGGGTTGATGTTATTTCGGTAATTAATCAGTTTAAAATCACTGATAACATCATCGGATAAAAAAAAAAAAAAAAGACTGGCAGAGACTGGTCTGTTTTATCGGATGATAATTATTTAAAAATGCGTGTCATGAGCATTCCCTCCCTTTAAAAGTTCTGTATGAATTATTAAAACATGAATGAATGAACATTTGCTGCTCAGTACCCAAACATAAATATTAAATAGGTCTCATCTCATCATTAAAACATGAAAAATAAAATGACGGATAATAATGGATTATGACGGAAATTTTACGAAAAAGTCTAACGCAACTACTGAGAAGGACGCAAAATGGCTTTTGGACAGACAAATGGTGTTTTGAATCAAATCTCAAACTACTTTATGCCTCATTTAGCTGAATGAAATCCAAGCAAATCGCCAACCTACACGCCCCCCCGCCCCCCCGAGTCCTCAGGACGCAAAATAAATACCCTAAACAAGGAATGCACGATATGGAGATTTTTTTACAGCTGATACTGATTAGCGATAATTTCTTGTTTCTCAACCATGATACCGATGAAAAAACTACAGATTATTACACATAATTTGTGTACTAAAATGAAATAATAACATGTCGTTTATGCACCTGGGGGTTAGCAACTCTAAAATGTAGGCAGCAAAGATAGATTATTTCATATTCAAAAGCTCTGACCAAACCGGACCGAACTGAAATTGTGACAAAACAAGTTCCAACTTTTTTGTTTTTTGATTAAATACCTCCAAAATAGTTTGTGTGATTGTATTGTCTTCCTTTACTATCAATGGCAAATACATGTTGGGTGTCAGAGTTCTGCACTTGTTTGTTTTTCTTCTTCCTCTCTGATTATTGGTGGATAGCAAACACACTTTAAAGGTGCCTCCTGCCACCTACTGTATCTCTGTACATGAAAGCAATTTGGCATTGTATAATCTGACAATTTCTCACTACCTAAATATATTTGGCAACCCATGCCACAACCACAACTATGACTTGATACATTATCCAACTGAGAGAAAAGTGACCAGATTGGTGGTTTACGAGGAATAACTAGCAACCAATATTTATCCTATAGTTTAGGCCTTTTCTTAGATTAAACTCTATGCACAAAGCTGCGTTCAGACCAACAACAACAATGCTTCAAAAACAATCGTTCTCATTTGGTTCAATGAGGCCATAGCTGGCTTTTTTCTTAACAAACTAAGCTTTTTGGGTTTTTCCTTGGTCTATTTATCTATGTGGCTACTTGGTTAGCGTTTCTTCCTAAAACACCTCTCTGATCTTGATTGAAAGAGACATCTGTATGTTAGGATCAGTTCAGCCAAGTCTGTTACGCATTGTTAACTAATTTTATCATAATCAAAAGACACTGCAAAGCACACTCTTATTCGTTCACTGTATTTCGAATAATTATATTTACTGTATATGAAGCCTGTTTGTAACTCATTTTGGGAGTTGTTCATGGCGATACATAGCATGGCATGTTAATCTTATAAATACGATGTATATTTTCTCATTTGTATTTCTATTTTGAAATGTTTACATTTTAGAATTGTTTATTTCTACTCTTAATCTCTCTTATGTACAATGCCTTGTTTTTATGCTGCTGCTGCTGCAATGCAATCATTTCCCAAATTGGGATCAATAAAGTACATCTTACAGGATTCATACACTTTTTCACTAATGATTTTCAATGACTTCTCCACGACCTTTACCTAACTTTCCATGACCAAAAAAATTACTCTTTCTCAGCGGTGCCACTGAAAATGGTTTATTTTAACATGGAACAGGAGAATAAGGTCTGCATATGAAACATGTTGTGCTAAAACAAATCAAATAGGCTTACTAGCTTCAACTAAAGCAACTGAAATCTCTCACCAGCAAAACACCTCGTCAGTTAAATCCCATTTTACGTTTCATTACTATACGATGCAGTATTTATTATCATTATAGTATTACTATTTCGGCGATTAGATAAAATATAAATTATATTTGATGCAACTTTAGTTACAATTCCATGACTTTTCCAAAACTTTGGGAAAAATATTGTTTTCCATAACTTTTCCAGGGCCTGGAATTAGCATTTTGAATTTCCATGACTTTTCCAGGTTTTTAATGACCGTAAGAACCCTGATCTTATCTCATCTTGATCTTATCCATTTACGCTGCTACGGACAATCTGCAATAAATGCACATTTTATGGACAATCTTGCACCAAAGTTATTGATATTGAAGTGACTGTGTTTGTGTTTGTTTTACCTTAACGTGTGCATATGTGTAAATGTGTCTGTTGATTGTGTATATAGGATATACGTATTTTATACATATTTGTATACATATCTGTATTACTGTATCATCAAGGACTTCTGCGTTTTACTAAGTATTACACTTTATTTGTTCAAGTCAATTACGGGACACTTTTTGCCTTAGTTACCTATTTCATTATTGCACAAATTCACTTTTTGTATTTACTTGGACAATTGTTTCAGTTTTTCTGTGTTATTGTGTTGCTCTGTTGGAGGAGCCTGTGACCTAAGATTTTCCTCGTCATAACTACACTGTAGCTATGTACGTATGACTAATACAAGCCTTGAACCTTGAGGTGTGGTGCTTGAGAGTTGATGTTGTACTGTAGACCAAACTACATGTTTCTAAAAGTCAAAAAGGCAAGGTGGGTCTCATTCATCAGGCTAACTCACGAAGTAGAGCATGTCTGTCCACCCCTCCATGGTGATGCACTGGAAGACGGTGAGCACGGCGAACAGGATGTTGTCGAATTGCGTGATGCCATAGTTGGGACCGATCCAGCGATGTTCACACCTCGTTTCGTTCGTACACAGTCTCGACGGCAACTCATCCCCGCACGGCCGATCGTCCATTTGTTCGCCTGATCAAAGACAGAAGAATCCACCGTTACATAAAGCAACTCCTTAAATCATTTAGCAGATGTCATAACTCAAATCTAAGCATCTTATAAAACATATTATTATATGATATATTATAAGAAGTACTAATGTTTTCGGTTTCATTAAAAATCAACACAGTCTTTTATTTCATTATCATTTGAATAGTGTTTTTTGTGCCGAATTTTGGTCCACTTTAGAAGAGAACACACAATTAAGTTTTTTTTTGTATTATTCTTTTTACTTTAGCGGCGGGACATCTATAACGTATGTGCAATATATATATGCCGTTCAAAACTGTGCAATATATACCTGGCTGCGAAATCCTCAGAACTGTTACAGGATGTGTATTTTTTGTAAAATGTGTAACTTCTTATTCTTATTCTTTTTTTTATCTTTAGGACTTTTTTTATGCATGCTTAGGTAACATTAAAGGGTACCTATCGTGCAAAATGCACTTTTATATGTCTCTTATACATCAATATGTGTCCCCGGTGCGTCTGGGAACTCACGCAGCATCAGAAAATAAAACCCTCTCTTTTCCTCCGTACCCACATCTTTTAAAAACGGGGGTACAACGAGCGGATACAGATTTGGTGCCGATATGACGTAATTTCCGATGGTGGACCCACAGAAAGTTGCTATCAGAAACAATGCCTGACATGTTTTGGACGTAATCTCGTCTTTGTTTACATTAGCTAGCATCGCTAACACTCAGAGCTAACCTGTACTGGAGAGCACATGTGTTCAAAAAGCAGGAAATAAAAAAAGGAACTCACCTTGTGATAAACCCGCTAGAGAAAAAGCATTTGAGCTCCATACTGTTTCAGAAATAATCCTTGATGTGGTTTAGAACAGGATGGCGTTTTATCACAGCAGAATTTAACTTTATCTCCGGTACATTTACATTACATTGCATTGAGCTGACGCTTTTATCCAAAGCGACTTACAATAAGTGCATTCGACCAACAAAATACAAACTTGAAGAAAACAGTACATCAGGTTTCATAGAGCAAAAACATTTCAAGTGCTACTCAACTGGCTTTAGATAAGCCAGTCCTTTATTAGTATATAAGTGCTCTGTTAGTAATTCTAGAGTCGAAAGAGATGAGTTTTCAGTCTGCGCCGGAAGATGTGTAACTATCTGCTGTCCTGATTTCAATGGGGAGCTCATTCCATCATTTTGGAGCCAGGATAGCAAACCCACGTGTTTTTGCTGATGGGAACTTGGGTCCCCCTCACAGTGCGGGTGCAGCGAGTCGTTTGGTTGATGCAGAGCGGAGTGCACGTGCTGGGGTGTACGGTTTAACCATGTCCTGGATGTAGGAAGGGCCAGATCCATTCGCAGCATGGTACGCAAGTACCAGTGTCTTGAAGTGGATTCTAGCAGTTACCGGAAGCCAGTGGAGGGAGCGGAGGAGCGGCGTGGTGTGGGAACATTTAGGAAGGTTGAAGACCAGACGAGCCGCTGCATTCTGGATGAACTGCAGAGGTCGGATGGCACATGCAGGTAGACCAGCCAGGAGGGAGTTGCAGTAGTCTAGGCGTGAGATGACGAGAGCCTGGACCAGAACCTGCGTGGCTTTCTGGGTCAGCTGGGGACGTATCTTCCTGATGTTGTAAAGCGTGTATCTGCAGCAGCGGGTTGTAGAAGCTATGTTTGCAGTGAAGGACAGTTTGTTATCTAGGGTCACACCCAGATTCCTTGCAGTCTGAGTCGGGGAAACAACAGAGGTGCCGATGTTGATTGTCAGGTCAAGAGTGGGCAATCTTTTCCCGGAAGGAAAAGCAGTTCAGTCTTGTCAAGGATGAGCTTGAGGTGATGAGCAGACATCCACTGAGAGATGTCAGCTAGACAAGCAGAGATGCGTGCGACGACCTGGGTCTCTGAGCGGGGAAAGGACAGAATTAATTGGGTGTCGTCAGCGTAGCAGTGGTATGAAAAACCATGCGGGCTAATGACTGATCCGAGCGAGTTTGTGTACAAGGAGAAGAGGAGGGGACCAAGAACAGAGCCCTGAGGGACCCCTGTAGTTAATTGACAAGGGTCGGACTCCGACCCTCTCCAAGTAACCCTGTAGGTGCGGTCTTTGAGGTATGAGGTGAGGAGGGAAAGTGCAGAGCCTAAAACTCCAAGTTCTTGGAGAGTGCGAAGGAGGATCTGATGGTTCACCGTGTCGAATGCAGCAGACAGGTCCAAAAGTATAGAATTCTGATCAGGCATTAGCTCCGCCTCCTCTTTTTTTTTTTTTAAGCTAAGGAGCCCAAAATCCGCGTTTCGCTAACAGGGCTGCAAAAGAGGGGTATGAGCAGTATGAGGCATGGCTACAATGGGTGAACTGTTTGGTATTTTAAGCAAAAAAACTTCACAGACATGTTTTGTATACTGTAGGTATGGCCCTACAATATATTTGTCCATCATAGGATAATAGGTCCACTTTAAGCTGTCTTTGGCTCTTTTCTGCTGTAACAATGTAAATGTCCCCTTTTTTGGACTAATAAAAGGTATTCCGATTCTGATATACACTTTTTGACAGTTTACACGGACTTAAGTGTTTTTTTGAGTGGTTGTGTAAAAAGACTGTATGGAGCCTTGTGTATAAGAAACTATAGTATCTGTGACAAACAAACCTGATTGGGGAACCTTTTTTTACACTACAGTATCCAGTAAAAGCATACCAAAGCAATGCGTTTTAGTATGGATGCAGTAACCAGAAGAAGACCTTAGTGAGAGCCTTACAAAACACATTTCAGCCGTGTTTGTCTTACCTGATACTTTGTCATAGCAGGTTTTGTGGAACTGTCCCATGTAGAACTCCAGGCCGATGATGGCGAACATAAGTATGGCCACGAACAGCAGCAGGCCGATCTGCAGCAGCGGGATCATCGCCTTCATAATGGACTTGAGCACCACCTGCAGGCCTGGAGGACACAAACAGAAGACATGTTTAAAGGTCCCCTATTATACTGTTTCTCATCAATATATCAGGATATATACAGAACCTGTCTCTGATTGGCTGAAACACCAAGCAGATCATTGCAGCATTACCCATAATCCCCTCTGTTTCAGCCCTGTTTCCAAAGTGCTGATTCTCTGTCTGTTACTTTAGATGAAAATAAGGAGCCCCTCCCCACGCCCCTCTGAGAGACATTTGGTTACAAAGAACTCAATGGTGCTCTAGGAGGAGATTCATGTGATAAGGGGGGGGGGGGGTTACCTTGGTTGCTGATTGGCTAATGGTTGCACAAGCCAAAACATCGTTATGACATCATAAAGTGACCAAAATCTGATCAGCTCATTTTCAGACAGGTTTTTATAGAAATGGATCAAAAAGAGAGAGAATCTTTGTTCCTGAAACTTTCAGAGTCTCTTTACACAGAGGGGACACATCCAAAAGAGGATTTTGCCTAATAGGTGACCTTTAAAGTACAAACAATCCTACTTTCTTTTGTTCAGCAGGATAATCTCCACATATTATATTTATATCTCCACAACACCACTTTACCAGAAGTAAGCCTATAAATAAGCTACCTCGTGGTCACATGACTTCACGTCACCACCGCTAAGCTAAAGGCGGCTAATATTGGCCGTTATGACATTCAGTAGTCTCAATTAGACACTAGTTAGCAAAAGCTGTTTTTACATACATAGAAGCTCCAGACTTTTACCAGTTGGGAATTTACTGACACATTTTATGTTGTAGAACAAAACAAAAAAAGTATTTAGCTTGTATTAACCACACATCTTATTTGAGGCATCTAACCAGGGTTCAAAGAACTGTTGACATCAGGACGAGGGAATAGGACATTTCAAAATGCTGATTTGATGGATGTTTGCTGGATTCAAGGCAAACTGATATATTATAGCAGAATAATTTAAGGTAATGTTTGTCCAGCCATTACATTCAAATTGTTGAAGCATTCAAAGTAGCATTGGTTTCTTATTGACATGATTCTTGCTGCAAACCAAGAAACAATATGAGTACCTTTAACTGTTAGCTGTTACTCTGGCTTTGGTACAATTGTGGATTGGTCAAATTCTCCTGGAGTGAACATTTCTATGATATATTTTTACGTTTGAGGTGGTCATATCAAACAGTTTACAGTATATGACAGACACTGCGGTTACAGTAATTGAAGCGTAGAGGGTCTTTCGAACACAGAAACACAATGATATGTTTCTTTCTTCAAACCAAGAAACAATATGAGCACTTTTCTGTTTGAATACAAATCAATAGTAGTTTTCTTTTAAGATTGTTGAGTAAAAAAGTCTGTGATATGTTACTTGGTGTTGAAATGCCAAACATTTGTATAAAGTCATCTCAAACTGTTTTCAAGATATGTAGTAGTAGTTCAAGGGTGTCCACGCTACGGCCCGGGGGCCAAATGCGGGCCGTGGACCATTTTGAATCGGAATCGAATTAAAAATTAAAAAAGTATAATGGAGTGCGGCCCACAAATGAAACTTGTGCTTGTCTTATATTGTACTTCTTAAATATACATGTAAACATATATTACACAGTAGTATTCATGTGTTAATAATCCCAATGACTTATTTACACAACAAGCTTGAAATACACCCTTCCTATTTCTCCTTATTATCATCAATCTGAGGCTTCTGTTTTAAGGTTGGGTTGCCAACACTCACAAGCATACTCTACCTACATTTGATTGATTTGAACTGAACTTATGAGGCAATACACCTCTAGTGAGTGCCCTTCGTATATTTTTCTGTATGTGTCCCTCGGTGAAAAAAGTTCGGACACCCCTGCAGTAGTTGAAGCGTACAGTGTGCACACAGAAACACAGAGCAAAGCACTTACTGGGAATCCCAGACACCAGTTTGAGAGGTCGAAGCACCCTAACGGCTCGGAGCGTCCTCAGGTCGAGTTGAGACCCCACTGACGACAAGATACTGCAAGAGAGAAGGAGAGAAAACAGAAAACAACTTCACTTTAGGAGGCTGTAACTTCCAAAATCTGCAAACTTTCTAAACATGCCTACTGGTCCCAGAGAGTCGTTTGATTTATAGCAGCAACATTGTCTAAAAGCATTGCTTGTACAATGGCACAATAAACCTGCTGAGCAAAGAGAAATGAATGCGTTCACAACAAAATCATTTGCTTTAACCACATTATTTCCACTTCAACATTTACACCTGAACAAACACCACCTACTGAGAGGAGTTAGAAGTGACAAGGACTGTATATGGGAGTAGTAATTAGGGTTAGACCATGGACCAGGACACTCATTCAAGACAAATATTTCGATGTTGACAAAATACAACCTGCAACCTTTCTAACTTGTTACGGTTCAATAGCAACAGAGCAAAGAAACCATGATGACAGTGCACATTTGTATAAGTATGTGTTAAGTGGATGTTGAGTGAAGATGTCTTTGTCAAATTCCCAAATATTGAGAACAAAATAACATAGGCAAATGTCAGTGACGAACCGTGTCTATCACAACTGGACCTTCTGTAGACACACACCCCCCCCCCTCCGCGGCATTATAATGTCCGTCTTTTCACTGAATTGTCGTCTTGAAAAGGGAACTCACAACTATTCCGCAACAACTTCATCTTCACCTGTTGCACTTGTCATTTCAACGTTAAAAACAATAAAACGGCATGAATTGCTACGTCGCATTCATCTAGATCCTCTGTCTCGAGCCAGTGAACTACCGGGCCTTCTAGAGCACCCTGGAACCGAGGGGAACTCTGAAAGAACACGCCCATTGGCTACAAATCAATATCTGATTGGTTGATCAAACTGTCAGTCCAAACGTACGCTCTCATTCAGTGCAACGGCCAGGGCATTTGATCAAGGATGTAGAATACCTTGGTTGAAGGATATTCTACCCAGAGACCCAGAACAAGATCTGATTGGTTGCTTTATTTTCTAACACAAAACCACTGAAATGCGCAGAGCATGGTCCGAGAAGGACAAACAAATCAACGTAACACTGTAATATTACAGATCAACAACACAGATACCATTCTCATTTATTACATTTTAGATACATTTTATTTATATAATTAAATCGATGTTTTGTTGGTTTTATCTGAGTGTTCCAGGGTGTTCTCTGAACACCTTGAAGGCCCTGACGGTTCGCCACTGGAAAATGTATGTTATAACTGAAAACATCAATCTGAAGTCGTACACTTTGGGGCCACATCGTGACACTTCTTTGGACATTTGAAGTTATAACCTAATTTAAAAAGTGAATTGTGTGTGTGAATGAGTTTTAGGGTAAGGGTTGGACTATCGGTACACAGTACACTTATACAAGGACGAGTATTTAAATAATATAACTTGCTACCTTTCCAACTTTCTACAGTTCAATCTGATGATTACGACTCATTTCCTTGATTATAATGAGTGTTTAAAACCTCGAAAGAAAGTGGACCTTGAGGCGGGATTCGCAAATGTCATATTCCCACATCTTAAGAAAAACTACAGTATTCGTATTTGTGCTACACGAGAAGAAAGACATCTGCAGTCGTTTACTTTCTGGACGGATCATGACACATGAACGCCTCAAATTGCAGGTCAATTTATTACACCTAAAAGTATCCATTACTGAGGTTAGACTGACGGTCACAACAGGAGTGACTCAGTACTCTTTCCACTAATGCCTCCTTTGCCATCTTTATCATCATGACACGCCTCCCTCCGTCTGTGTGTGTGTGTGTGTGTGTGTGTGTGTGTGTGTGTGTGTGTGTGTGTGTGTGTGTGTGTGTGTGTGTGTGTGTGTGTGTGTGTGTGTGTGTGTGTGTGTGTGTGTGTGTGTGTGTGTGTGTGTGTGTGTGTGTGTGTGTGTGTGTGTGTGTGTGTGTGTGTGAGAAGCTCTGCTGTAAAGGCAGCCAGGGACCGGTTGGAAATGTCCATGCTCTGTCTCGTACGGGGGCGTAAGGAAGGGTCTGTCCAACAGGAGGGGAGGGGGGAGTGAGGGGGCGTTCAGAGGGGATGCTCTGAGGAGAGAGAGAGAGAGAGAGAGAGAGATGCAGAGGAGGAGGAGAGAGACGAAGAGGAGGACGAGAGAGAGAGACTAAGAGGAGGAGGAGAGAGAGAGAGACGAAGAGGAGGAGAGAGAGAGACGAAGAGGAGGTGCACACTAAATGGACTCAGTTCGGCCTTCAGTCAGACGCCATTAGACGACAAAACAACGCCTGATTAATTAAGAAAAAAATACATTTTCTGCAAGATTTATATTTGCTTCTTTCCTCAAAGTTGCCTCCAGCACTTCATCATGTAGGAGGCTCTTTTAACGGCAGGTGTTAGTCTGAAAGGTGGCACTGCAGACACGTCATGCTCCTTCCTCACACAGTCACATTTGACCCGTTTAGAAATGTTCTTATGTCCAAATAACTTAATTCCCACAAAAAACAACATGCAAACAGACCATTTCTGAACCCTCAGATGAATTGACAGTTTTAAAAGAGGCGAACTGCAAAGAGCATCTGGCCCAACTAAAGGCTGTCAGTTAAAAACAAGTACACATGACCCACGTTATAACCATGAAGGCACAAGATGGGCAAAGACAGTGAAAATGAATGGAGATACATTTTGAATATGGCATCTCTTCCTCCCTCCATCCCTCTTCCTGTCTCTCCTCCTTCATCTTCATCCCCCACCCTCCTCCTCTTCCTCCTCCATCTGTCTCCAGGTTGGTTGCTAATTCCAGTAAGAGGTCATTTATTAACAGACACGGCACCGGCAGCCAAGCCCCTCATTCCCTCAATGGCTTTTTAACGGCCACGGCTAAAGGCCACGCTGCAGACCTGAAACACCGGCGCTCAGCAGATACAGCAAACCGCCCGAGGTCCAGTAAAGATCCAACAGACACACAGGCTGGAGATTAGAGTCTGACATGTCTCTGAGTAATGAGAGAAACACAACAAGGTGGAAATAACCACATCTGCGTTTGATCTACAGGCGTAGTGGGATTTAAAAATCTACTTATTTCCCAAAAGCTATACCGTAACTGTCTTCACTTCCTGTTGTTCATTTGTTCGACGTTGTATTTTTGGTTCCTACCTTTTATGTGCAACATTAATAGAAGCGGAACTAATCTGCGGTGTTTTGTGTTACACCTGTTTGTTTAATCGACGCACTTGAAAGTCGCAACGCAGAATGTAAAGAAAATGTAAGGAAAAATGCAGTTAAAGATATCAGCCCCTCTAGAGCAGGGGTTCCCAACCTTTTTTCCCAAGAGCCCCCCCAAATGACTCCTGTTGGAAGTTGCGCCCCCTCCCCCCCCCCACACCCCACACACACACAAGGGGATTCGCAACAGCGGTAAGTAAAGTTTAAAAGTCTCAAAAAGCTACAACTACTGTCACAAACTGGATGAATGTGAAGTGTTTTGTTAAAGGAGGATGAAAGCGTAATTAAGGAGCACTATTGGAGTGACTTTGATGGTTATTGGACTCAGGATTAATTCATTTGGATTCCCGCTGTATGAAGAAATTAAAGGACGGCGCGGAAGTGGAAACAATTCACAAAGGGATTAAACTGTTTAAAACACGTGCTCAAAGTAAGCTGGATTTTGCCCACGTGTTTATGTGGATTCAAAAGTCGTAAATAATCTATAAAATGGAGGAGACCGATCTGATCGGAGCAACTGTGACGAATAATCCAACTGAAACCGGCATGGACAATGACTATGTTTTAAAAATGCGCTTATCCAGAAAAGCCCGGTTTGGACACTTTATGGGCGGAAGAAACATTTCTATAGAAAGAATTATACATTTCTGTCTTTTGATGCCTTAATTAGCTACTAACTTGAATTGTTATTCAAATTAATTAATCAATTATTTTGTATACTTTATGGTAATGTAGAGGCAAGGCTTTTAGTGACAATCATGTATTGCGTTACAATTATATGGAGAAAAAAAAGTTTAAAAAAAAAGGCTAAATATGATATTTGGCCTCAAATCATCTGAGGCCTGGCGCCCCCCCCTGCGATATTTGGCACCCCCCCAAGGGGCGCGCACCCCCCAGGTTGGGAACCACTGCTCTAGATGACTAGCAGTGCTGGTTGTTTGTCTAAATATGTGTGGTTGAGCAGCAGGTTATATGTATGTATGCTATGTGCTAGCTTCTTAGCTTGTGCTACATGCTGTGTGGGATATGTGTGCCGTTTATTGTTTTATTTAGCGGCAGTGATGACATGCATATATTCCATATTTATTTATTGTTTACCTTTTATATATTTTTTGTCTTACAACCCAGTTCCCAGTTGGAATAGGTCCCACAAGAATAAACCCCGTATTTAGATCAAGACCTCAGCCTCGTGTCATTACTGGAGGGAGCTATATACAAAACTGTTACTGCACAATACCACTTCTCACGTGCATTTTAAAGGGCTCTTTTCCTTTCCTGTAGTGTGTTTTGTAGAGTTTTTAGTGCATGTAAATGGTCTGCCAAGGCTAAAATCCCTGTCTTCTCTCCAGTTCCACTCCCCCCTGCCTGAAACGCCTCTATTGGACTCCCGTGTTTACTTCCAGAACATAGTGACATCTCTCTGTAACACTTGTGCTTCTTTTTGCTAGTGCTATGACACATTGTACATTATAGGCTGAGGGGCGGGACATCTATAAGCGGTTGACCAATCACAACAGAGATGGATTTCTGCATCCTGAGCAGATGGATGCGGCAAAAGAGCAAATGTTCTGTTTTCCTTCCCTGCCTCTCCGTCTCTGCTTCATGTGTCTCCCTTTTTCTTTCCTCCCGCACATCTCATTCTGATGCAGAGCTTCAATATTCATCTGCGCGAGACGGCAACCACCCGCCGCTGCCAGACTACCCAAAACCTCCAGGATGCAGTCACCCCTGGCAACGGCTGAAACCGACCCACAATGCACCGGGGCGACCGGTAGAGGGAGCAGCGACTGCCGCTTTAAAGGGGGACGAAGGGGGGAGGGTGTGAGGAGGGGAGGTAGGAAAGAGGAAACAAGTGAAACAACATGAGGGTGAAGGAGGTAATTCATGAGAAGGGGAGGAAAGCAGGAGGAAATGGCGAGAGAAGAGGCTAGATAAGGATATGACTGTATGAAAATAACTTATTTTAGTTTGTATGCTCCGTATATCTGGACAAAACTGCAATATATCTATCTAAAAAAATAACCACACTGCTCCTGTAACAAAATAACTTGTCAAATTGGGATTAATAAAGTATTTATGTATCTATCTGACTCACACTTCATTTAAATCCAGCCTGTATTCAAGCTTATTTGAATGGTTGTTGTTATATACTTAACTGGCTCGAAAATGACATTCCCAGAACAAATGACCATATCTTCTAAAAGGGGTAAATTAATAATCTTTGTTCTCAAAGCAAGGATAAACCTGTGAGTTGGATGTAGAAAAGTCAGAATCAATATAGATGTTTTTATTTTTAAGTAAATTCAGATTGAACATCGTAAACATTTTTAAATTATAAGGCGCTTTCACACCGCAGTACTTTTCCCACAAAGGTTCATGAGAACTTAGTTCATGAGAACTCTTTAGTTCTCATGAACTAAGTTCTCATGAACTTAGCTTTGCTTTGGGTTTACTGGCAGGCCGCAAACAACTTCACAGCGTATACCCAAAGTCCCCGGCCGGAAGTCCCCGGAGTTGGGGACTGGCTTCAGTAGAAGCTGCTGGGACTCCCAGCAGCTTCTACTGAAGCCTTCCGAGTAAATCGCCAGAACGCCGACACCTCCTCATCTCCACTGCTCCCATGTTTTCTTTTGTATTGCCATAAGTAAGTCTCTCTGCGTTTCTGCGCTGGGCTAATGCTAATGCTAATAATGCTAATGCGAGGATAATAAAATGGCGGCTTCACAAAACTTTTTGGGAGTTTTACGGGCGTGGTTTGCAATCCGCCCAGCCAATCAGAAATATAGCTCTTTTCTCACAAGAGAGCCGCACGAAAGTCCCTGCTCTCTAGCAGGGACTTTCGTGGGGGTAAAAAGGTTCTCATGAACTAATTTTAGTACCGGCTCTTTTTGGTGTGAACGCGACAAAAGAGTTCTCATGAACTAAGTTCTCATGAACCTTTGTGGGGAAAGTACTGCGGTGTGAATGCGCCTATAGTGTCCGTCCAAAAATAAAACATTACTTATAGTGAAAACCACCCTTGAATGATGGGATGGTAGACTAAAAGCTTTAGGAATCCAAACTAACATATAATAAGTACTCTGTATCAAGATTGATGCAAAACAAGTGACATTTGACCTTTTTAGAGAGGTTTGAAAAAAAAACAACACTTCTGGGGTTATTTGGGTGAATTTTCCATATCTCTGGAACCCATCGGTCGATTTTGATGATTGACACCTCTTTTGAACCGTTAGAGCCAATAGAATCGAGGGGAAGTTCCTAAAATCCATCTAAACATTACCCATTAGTGAATGAGTGATGCGCAGCCAGAATGCCCCGGAACCGGAAGCTGTCATACAACTCTCGTAGCTATCATTAGCAGCTAACATTAAATCTCCGTTATTGACATAAAAATGAAATGATGGATTATCAGAAATCATTTCAAAGTGACAGACACATCGGATTAACCTTCAGCAGCGTTTTTATCGTTTTGATGCCATTGCACACAACTTTTGACACAGCAACGGTAAGACTTATTTTCCGATTTGGTCCCGTAAAGCTAATTCTTTTGTTGTTGTTTGTTGTCATTTCGCCGTGAGTTCTGATCGCTCAGTGATCTCTATGGAATCGCAGCTTGCTAATCGATATCTTGTTTGTGCAGATCCGATAAGTAATAAGGGTATTTTACCTTGAGTTCTGTGCTAAGTGTGTTAGCATTCTTTCGTTCAGGGCTAATTCAGAGCCTTTGTTATTACCCTTTTGTTTCGTTTAGCTAAAAATGGTTAATATTGTCTGATAGCTGAGTTTCGTCCCGTTAAGTGGGTATGACACATTCATAGTTTATTAAATGTTAAGAAGCCCTCAGACGCTGTTTATTGCAAGAAACCGCGGGGTTTAACTGGTTAACTGGGATTTTTGTCTTGATGCTTCAAATGTTTTCCTAAAGCACTCTGAATTGTCTTGTTCTGGAAATGCGTTAATAAAAAAACTTGTCTCACCTATTTCATGTCACTTATATACACAACCTGAACATGAACTATGAACTGTTACCATTATTTGAGTGATACAGGGTCCCAATATTAATAAGGTTATACTGAAGCACTCTTTTTGTGCTTTAGTCAAACCTTAATTCAAAGATCTTAATCCGTGAATAAGGGTCTTGAATGTAACGTGATATTAAATGTCCTTGATTCTTGTCTTACACACTTTGTTGATGTTGGAAATAGAGCCAAAAAATCTGACTTGATCTGACAATAACGGTTTTGTATGAATCAGATTTAAGAGTTTTACGGGCCAATGGAAGATTTTTTAGATCATTGGGGTTGAAAAGGCCTGATACAGCGCTATATAAGTACAGTCCATTCACTATACCTATTTTTGGATAAAGCTTTGCTGTCAATGTCACCTTGTCTTGAACTGCCTCCCACATCTTTCTCAATCATTTAGCTGCAATAGCCAAGATGTACGAAAACATGTCAGATGTGTCCTTAGACATGAGAGTCGATGATGGAATACAGACTGGGAGACAATATACAGAAGATCCCTCGAGAGAAAGAGTGAGAGAAAGAGTGAACAGATTGAAAGAGAGTGATAGTCCTGTGTGTCAAAAGTGTGAGATTCCACTGCAGAGAGAGAGAGAGAGAAACCCCGAAGAGAGACGAGTGACTCCAGAGAGAGAGAGAGGATGTCTGCTGAGGGAGAAGGTGTTTGGACAGCGATGACAGAAGCGTTCACTCCCGGGAAACACCTTACAATCAAACTGTAACGCACGCAGTAGTAGTGTCTCTACTTTAAAGAGTCCTCTCCTGCTGATGTTCAGGTGTATATCAGTATGTAGTGTCTCTACTTTAAAGAGTCCTCTCCTGCTGATGTTCAGGTGTATATCAGTATGTAGTGTCTCTACTTTAAAGAGTCCTCTCCTGCTGATGTTCAGGTGTATATCAGTATGTAGTGTCTCTACTTTAAAGAGTCCTCTCCTGCTGATGTTCAGGTGTATATCAGTATGTAGTGTCTCTACTTTAAAGAGTCCTCTCCTGCTGATGTTCAGGTGTATATCAGTATGTAGTGTCTCTACTTTAAAGAGTCCTCTCCTGCTGATGTTCAGGTGTATATCAGTATGTAGTGTCTCTACTTTAAAGAGTCCTCTCCTGCTGATGTTCAGGTGTATATCAGTATGTAGTGTCTCTACTTTAAAGAGTCCTCTCCTGATGATGTTCAGGTGTATATCAGTAGGTAGTGTCTCTACTTTAAAGAGTCCTCTCCTGCTGATGTTCAGGTGTATATCAGTATGTAGTGTCTCTACTTTAAAGAGTCCTCTCCTGCTGATGTTCAGGTGTATATCAGTATGTAGTGTCTCTACTTTAAAGAGTCCTCTCCTGATGATGTTCAGGTGTATATCAGTATGTAGTGTCTCTACTTTAAAGAGTCCTCTCCTGCTGATGTTCAGGTGTATATCAGTATGTAGTGTCTCTACTTTAAAGAGTCCTCTCCTGCTGATGTTCAGGTGTATATCAGTATGTAGTGTCTCTACTTTAAAGAGTCCTCTCCTGATGATGTTCAGGTGTATATCAGTATGTAGTGTCTCTACTTTAAAGAGTCCTCTCCTGCTGATGTTCAGGTGTATATCAGTATGTAGTGTCTCTACTTTAAAGAGTCCTCTCCTGCTGATGTTCAGGTGTATATCAGTATGTAGTGTCTCTACTTTAAAGAGTCCTCTCCTGATGATGTTCAGGTGTATATCAGTATGTAGTGTCTCTACTTTAAAGAGTCCTCTCCTGCTGATGTTCAGGTGTATATCAGTATGTAGTGTCTCTACATGTCTCCATGCTTTAATGTTCAAAAAGCTCTTTATTGTTCTCATACTGCCTGTGCTGCAGCACCTCTTTTCACCCTCTGTCTGAAACCAGAACCCAGTCTGCTCTGATTGGTTAGCTGGCTGGCTCTGTTGTGATTGGTCAACCGCTTAGAGATTTCCCGCCCCTTAGCCTATCACAGACAATGTGTTGGAGCGCTAGCCAATAGAAGCGTGGCTGTTACTTAGTGATGTTCTGGAAGACAACTGGAAGATTTAAATTACAGTGTGGTTTAAAAGTGCCAAGGCCATTTATTTAAAGAGTTAAAGGAGTCCAATGGAGGCGTTTCAGACATGGTCTGGGGGAGATAATCTCACTTTGGAGGTAACACAGGGATTTTAGCCTTTGCAGACCATTTACATGCACTAAAACTAAGGGAACACCATATTGTGGCCTCTTTAAAACCTGTGCACAGAAACCAAGCCGCTGACTGATGGCTGGGATCAGGAGGCTCTCTGGGGGTCACTGACTCGCCACCTTCTCCCCAGTCTCTCCCCGTTAGTTGGCATTGCCATGGCAACCGCCGATTCCTCTCTCTTCGCCGAGTCTCCACGGTTACCGACCTGCTCTCATTCATAAGCGTTGCCAGGGAAACGCAGCCCCGGCTCATTGATGGAATCTCGGCACTGCTGCAGCAACGGCGAGGGGAAGTGGGTCTCCTAACGATTGATTTTCAACCCCTCCAAAACCCCCGCATCTCACACACACACACACACACACACACACACACACACACACACACACACACACACACACACACACACACACACACACACACACACACACACACACACACACACACACACACACACACACACACACACACACACACACACACACACACACACACACACACACACACACACACACACACACACACACACACACACACACACATTACATTATCCTCAACTACCCCCTCACACAACAGCAGCCCCTGTGCATGGTGCAGCGTACAGTAGCTTCCCTTAGCACAGACACGCACACATCCTTTTACCGCATACAAACACAGATACACTCTCTGATCAAATATATGTGTGTGTGCTTACTCCACGCACGCACGCACGCACGCACGCACGCACGCACGCACGCACACACACACACACACACACACACACACACACACACACACACACACACACACACACACACACACACACACACACACACACACACACACACACACACACACACACACACACACACACACACACACACACACACACACACACACACACACTCTAATAACAGTGATGAATGCTGCGCAGCACAGGTAGTATGGATGACCCATTTTATCTGCTGCTGCTGCTGCTGGTGTGTTGAAAGCTGAAAATGGTTGTGTTTTACAACATTTACGCAAAACCATAAAACCCACATACACACACACAACCAGATTCAGAGCCAGCGTGTGATTCTATATAGGTGATCATTGTAATTTAGAGATGCTTTGGGACCAGGAAGTGAACTCTCAAACGTACCAATCTTATTGTCTATAACCCTTTATTAAATACAGCCACAATGCAGACATTACCCCCGTTTACTGAACTTACAAAAGTCCTACAGTACATGCAGTCATTTCATTATATCCCGGCTTAACTATAAGACAAGGAGGAATGAGGAGGAATTTCTTCAGGAAACTTTCACATATTTGAACTTAAATTGAGTATTTCCCTTTTATGCTACTTTATAGACTTACTTACATATCAGCGTTTAATATTGATATTTATTTTAAGATTAGCTGAGTTACTTCCACCTCATGCAGGCAGCATATTGATGAGCTACTACAACAAAACATGCATCCATTACGTGTATTGTTAGATATAAACAGAATGATATGATACAAAACTTTGAAAAGGGCCACTCAGCATAATTATTACTTTACTTTTGATGCTAAAAGTACATTTTATTGCGAATACTTTTCTACTTCTACTTAGGTAACTTTTGAGACTGCAGTATTTCCATATTTACTCAAGTTATGCATCTGTGTATGTCTTCTACCGTTGGATTTACAAATACCGATGTAAAATGAATTAATGCATTGAATATCTTAGTCATATTAATACCTGCGATGTTAAATTATGTCATCTGCAGGGACATAGCATTCTCGTGCCTGAGAGTGTTGTATGTAATGCTTTCTCAGTGTGACATCTTTGGCAACAACAATAAAAACACACACTCACAGCGTGCAAGAGACCGGGACAGGTTCCAGCTAATGACATGTCCATGAGCTGCACCAGTGTGTGTGTGTGTGTGTGTGTGTGTGTGTGTGTGTGTGTGTGTGTGTGTACATGGATTATGTGTGTATCGTTTGGAAGTAGTGTGGGAGTGCCATGTGTCATCACAGTGTGAACCCCTGTCCCCTCAGTGACTCCTGCTGAGCCCTCACCCGCCAACACACACACACACACACACACACACACACACACACACACACACACACACACACACACACACACACACACACACACACACACACACACACACACACACACACACACACACACACACACACACACACACACACACACACACACACACACACACACAGTGTAAGAAACAAACAAATGGCATCTTGAATGAACACTGGTTTATCATCACCATTATGAACATGGGTATTTAGATATGTGTGAAAGGAAAATGTCAAAACTAATTATTCCCAAAATCTCTTGCAGTTCATATTTCATTTGTTTTCTGGAAATGTAAGGTATGTCAGGGGTAAAAAGAGCAAACAATCAAGATGTATTTATACAGCCCAAAATCACAAATTGCTCCATCTCTCAGCAGGTAATGTGATGTAATTAACTCTAGTGAAGGAGTGTGTTTTCCTACATTGTAAAGAAAGATGCTAACCAAGTCTAAACCATTGAAATACAATATGACCATAATTCCCAATGAAATCGTCGGTAAGAAAGGCGTGTAACCACTGATTGGTAACAACTGGCTAACTCATTTTAGTGTATCCCAATATTACAAATTACAATTTAGTCTCAGGGGGCTTTCCAGTTTGTACTGCATACAGCCCCCCTGTCTTTACACCTGGCTTGTTCTTTTAAATACTACTTGGTTAAGGCAAGCTTTGATGTGAATCTGTGGCCTTCTAAAAGTACACGGCAATGGTTCACTTTCCGGCCCGTCTACAAATGTTCACCAACCAGAGTAGGTTTGGTAAAGGCAGTGAACCCTTTGCATGAAAAACAAGATGGAAAACACAATAACGTTGCTCCCCCTGCCCTTTCTCCTTCCGTCTTTCTCCTGCAGACACGGGACATTAAGCAGCACTTTATGGCCGTTATGTCACCGCTCACCCCCATCCTCCACAACCATGGTACGCCCCGATCATTCCCTCTTATTGGGAGAGCCCATTTGCTATGTGCAGGGGGGTGTTTGGAGGGAGACTGCTGGTAGGGTTGGAGGTAATATTGTAATGGCTCCATCACCTCAGGGGCTGGGAATCTTTTCCACCAGCTCATGTCACCAGAGCCCACCCTCTCACTTTATCAAAGCCAGTTCTCTTCATCCAAACATCTTTTTTTATCCCTCATTTCATTCCCCTCTGTTTTCTTCCTGCTGGTTACTGAAGCTGGCAGAGGCAGGATGCAAGCACTCTCATTCTGACCACATTTCTCCATCCTCATCCCCCCTTCCTCTTCATTTTCTCGCTCTCACATTATTGCTGATCTCAGCAGAGTGCTAACACTCAGCTGATGGACTCTCTCCCTACCTCCACCCCCAACCAAACTCCCATGTTTCCTTTTCTTCCTCCACCTTTCCTTCCTCCTTTCCTTAGTGCATCTCCTCAGAGGAAGGATGAGGAGAAATGAAGGTGGCTGATTAGGAGGGGTCGTCTCGTCTCTGTCTTTACTCCATCATACACCCTTCTGTCCTTTAATCAAATACATGTTTTTTATTAACCTTTATTGATCTATGGGAGGGTTGCTGAGTGTGCACGCTATCCTGCAAACACCCTCCGGACACTTTAAGAGCTTAAATCTTTCGCACAAGAGCACCTTGATCAAAAGAGTTTTAAACAGATTTGCCTAAAACGGTGAAAAGATACCAGAAGCAGTTATTCTCTGCTGCAGTGACCTGGAGTCCTTTAAATACATTTACAATCATCTTCCCCCCGTTCGCCCACGTCATTACTTCCTGTCTCTAATCTTCCTCCAGTTTTTCCATTCACCTCTCTGTCTCTCTCTCTACCGGCCGCCTGATTGGCCGACCTGTCCCTCCGTCTCCTGCCAGCACGGCTCCTCGAGCTCATGGGGACACGACGTCTGGACTTCTGTGTCCTTGTTTGTGCGTCTTGCCTCTCAGTGTGTGTACGTCATGTCGTTGAATGTCTGTGTGGGAAGTTTTTAATCGAGGCTCTATGGTGTCTTTTGGCCTGCAGTTTCCCCGAATTCCATATTTGATACGTACAATAAACACCTCACACATAACTTCACCTAATAATCAATACGTTGAAGCTCAAGTAAAACATAGTGTTACATTAACAATGCATTTAAAGTATTGCATACAGACTTTTACTGCCTGCTTAATCTCTAAAAAGTATTATATAGGTGTATAGCAAATTGTATTCAGAGTGGTTAGTACATTTCTTTTCACTTTCTTTTCATTTGCTGGCATTTAACTCTTATGTTAATGACTTTGTTAAATGCTTACATTGTTTTTTTATGTTTTAAAACGTATGTATCATACATTTCGTAGTTATTTGTAATAATTTTCAGGTCTTCCACCAAAAGCGATGATATTGGAGAACTCACAGGACGGTCCATTTGGTATGCTTTTGTTTCTGCCTCTCTGCTTCAACTAACTTTGTTTTCTTATACATTAACTGTATATATCAATATTGAATAAGCTGAATATTTTTTTTTTGAAAGGGGTTGTGTAACAGAGGTGGGGCCATAGATCTTGGCCTCCGTTACGGGTTGTTTAGGTTTTTTGTTGTTGAAAAGTGTTCCTCTTTCCCCATGTCTGTTACTCCTGATTATGTTCACCTGGTGCCCTGTGTTGTCTCCTCCCCCCCCCCCCCCCACACCTGTGTCTAATTACTGATTAGTCTGTGTGTGTATTTAGGTGCTGTTTTCTTGTTAGGAGTGTGTGTGAGATCCTGGTGGCTGGTGACTGTGTTCACGTGGGCAGCATATTGAGGCTGTGTCATATGTTTATGATGGAATAAAGGCCCACACCGGGTTGTATTTTGGACGTTCTGCCTCTGCCTCCTTGCTTAGTCGGGCCGCTCAATTGTCAGCTTCACAGGTTGCCAGTTGAATTAGCATCCAACATCAGCTCATGAGCATTTTAGCTTCTTTTAGCCTTTAGTTTTGGTTTCAAGGTCATCTTTTGCTTATATTTAGTTCCTTCTCACTTATCTAATCATCCTTGTTCCCAGATGTAGCTAAAAGTTGTTTGAAATGTTTGTACGATTACTTTACAGCATATAACGGCAAATAGACAAAGTTAGCAAACTACTAGCTGGTAAAACAGAAGCTAAAGAGTCAGATATTTCTCTCATGAGTTTGGGAAAACAGAAATACAGTGTCTGCCAGAAGGGGTGCTATGTCACCAAAAGTATTCGATCGACTAAAGGAGAACACTTCTTTATAGTTTGACTTTTTCCATCTCTCCCGAAGATGTCAGGAGTCAGGTAGGGAGAGGCAGATTGAGATTAGGTTGGTCAAGGACTCTTCAGCAGGAGAAACTCTCGTCACGCTGTAGGAGTGATGATGAACGGCTCTGAACCTGATGCCCTCATTGTGTGTCTGTAGGTGTGCGTTTGTGTCTGTGACTCTATTTCTGTTCACAAGGGTGTGTGGGTGCTCACAAACTACCACACACTGAAGCAGGCTGTTAGCAAAAAGATATGTTGCTTAAAGGGAAATGTAATCTCATCAAGTCTGTTTCAAAACTGCTAGTTGATCCGTAGTAACAACAACCTGGTTTCCTACAACTTCAGAAGCAGTTTCAATGCAGCCGATCCTGCCGTTGAATCCACATCCTCAGAAAAATAAACAAACTTAACTCCTCAAACTCAATCCAACTCTAATTCAAAGACAGTATGTTTACCAGAAGACAACACATGACCAACACATACAGGAAGCTATTTTCCCAAGATTTCGTCTGTCAAATGTTCTGCTTTGCAACTTGATAACCAACAATTTGAGTGAAAATACAAGCTTTTGACTAGCTTTTCTGTATAGCAGGACACCTACAGCATGGTGCCAAAATATATATGACTGTAGTTCTCAAGGTATATTTAACTCCTACTACCTAACTCTCCCTGAAATCCTCAGAACGTCATGACAAAATATGTGTTATATCAGTGTCTTACAACACTTTTGACCAGTTTCTGAGCTGTTACCTATGTATTAAAGGGCTGTTGAGGTTTTAAGAGTTTGTAAAATGTATAGTGGTCTGAGTTAAAATAACTACTTGGTGAGGGAACAATCAAAGTCATGCTCAAACGAAACCAACATTTCCGTTAGGCGGGAAAATGTCAAAGTCTTTGTTGACACACCTGTTAATGAACACATTGTTTGTTCCACCTACTTCCAAAAAGGTTTCTTTAGGCATTTAAACCAAAGATGTTTGAACAAAGCCTGCATGTTCTTGTTTTGTCAACATCTATGATGTCAACTTTAGGCAAGGCAAGGCAAGTTTATTTATATAGCACTTTATGGCAATTCAAAGTGCTTTACAAAAAATGAAAGACATTAAGAAAATGGCATTTAAAATCAGTCATTAAAAAGAAAAGCTAATAAAATAAACATTAAAAGAAAAAATACATGGATAAAAGTTACAGTGCAGTCTAAGATATGAATAGTTCAATTAAAAGATTAAACTCTAACTTGTCCTCTAGCAAAATGAATGCCTAAACCAAACTTTAATTCAAAGATAGCAGTTTTGCTTTCTATGAGCCAACACCTGACAAACACACACAACGTTAGATATATCTACCTCTTTGATTCAACTATCCAAGATTTAGTATGTCAACCAACCAATCCCAGGTCTGATCTTGCCCACAGGAATGACTTGCTTTTCACCAGATGATAGCTCTCTGTATAACAGGACACCTACAGTATAGTGCCCACAGTACAATGACTGTACAAAGTTCTCAAGGTATATTTAACTTGCAGCACTTAACGCTCCCTGAAGTCCTCAGAACTTCATGAAAAACGATGTAATAAATCAGTGCCTTCCAAAACGACTGACTATTTTCTGATTTGCAACCACTGCGGTAAAGTTAAGTTGATTTAGGCTCAAAGACAACTTGCCCGTGTTAGTGAAAATATGTAGATTTTACTTAGAAAACTACTTGGTTTGGCGAAAATCCCAGTCGTCGTAGTCACAGTCGTCCACTGTTCAAAGAAACCAACATGTATTGCCTTTAGACCACGTTGACCCATCCACCTCAAGCTCATTCTTGTGTGATTTGGAGACTCTATTCCACATATTTCTTCCTCTGCCTACTTCTATAAAGGTCGTTTTACACATTTAAACAAACAAGTCATGCAATTTATCCTGTGAAACCAACCTAAATCAAACTGACTTCAAACAAACTGCAGAACAGTTGTCAGAATAAACACAGCCTACATTTGATATCCTTTCGCGATCGACTACGGTGCAAACTGTATCTTTTCCTGATAGAGAAATGAATGCACTTGATAGAAACTCGTAATGTCCACCTGCTCTATTACTTCTGTATATCAGAGCAGCTCATTGAGTTTCAAACAGACGGCCATTACAATGCTTGTGCAACCTAAAACCCTTTAGATGAGTGCAGTGTTCGTGTGCAGCAGAGAGCGTTGGGGGCACCGAGTTGGAGGGTACAGGAGAAAATGACTGCAGAGCAATAATGATAATGGAAGTGATGGCAAAGGGACAACTTTACGCCAGGTACCCCCCCCCCCTCTCTTTCTGTGACCTCAATTTTCTCTCCATGCTTGACTTAATTTCCCCGCTCAATGTTCGTACAGTACTCTCTCAGAGGAGGTACTGTACTCTACTGTAACACCTGTGTGTACCGAAGGAGAGCGACCTGATTCAAAACAAAGTTAGTTTCAATCACAGCGGGAAGTTTAAGAGCTTGGGGAGTAACATAATTAGATGTTAAACATTATTAGATTGCCAAAAAATGAACTGTTTTCCCTTACAGTTAAATAAAAAAGACGTTATTAGAGGACAATGAAGTTGAACCGAAGTTCATGCTCTTATTTTATCATGATGTGTTCGAGAGTAGAATCACAGCATGGTATGGTAACCTAGCAGTGCAGCTGATGGTACAGTCTGCTATATAAAGTATGGGGGTTAAAGAATATCCTCTTACTTTCTGGTAGGAGGTTTGGGATCCCCCAAAGCAGGCTAAACCACTACAACATCTCCAAGAAGCTTCTCAACAAAGAAATGTAACGTATAGTTTAAATGTTGGCCAAGAGGGTTGTGAAATTGGTCGTCATGAGGCGCGTTCACACCGCAGTACTTTTCCCACTTTAGTTCCGATATAGTTCCGAAATGTTGCGTTCACACCAAAAAGAGCAGGAACTAAAATGAGTTCATGAGAACCTTTTCACCCCCTTTTCAGTCCCTGCTAGAGAGCAGGGACTTTCGTGGGAGAAAAAGGTTCCTATGTCTGATTGGCTGGGCGGAATGCAAACCACGCCCCGTAAAACTCCCAAAAGGTTTTGTGAAGCCGCCATTTTATTTTCCTCGCATTAGCATTATTAGCATTAGCATTAGCCCAGCGCACAAACGCAGAGAGACTAACGTATGGCAACACAAAATAAAACATGGAAGCGGTGGAGAAGAGGAGGTGTCGGCGTTCTGGCGATTTACTCTGAAGGCTTCAGTAGAAGCTGCAGGGAGTCCCAGCAGCTTCTACTGAAGCCAGTCCCCAACTCCGGGGACTTCCGGCCGGGGACTTCGGGTGGCAGTATACGCCGTGAAGTGGTTTGCGGCTTGCGAGTAAACCCAAAGCAGAAGAAGAAGAAGTGACGTCAGCGGCTCATTTGCCTAATCCTCCCCCAGGGGCTTATTCCGGTGTGAACGCGATCTGTACTTAGTTCATGAGAACTAAAGAGTTCTCATGAACCTTTGTGGGAAAAGTACTGCGGTGTGAAAGCGCCCATGGTCAGTTTGGTTGTCTGGGTATAAGTGTATTTTCAAACTGTGGATATGTACATAAGTCATGTGTTAATATGTTAATGTATTTGATCGTGTACCATGTAGTACTGTATGTGTGATTTACTATCTTTTGTGGAACTACAGGGCAGAGTCCAGAACAAATTTCCTACGGGGACAATAAAGTACATCTTATTGATCGTAGTACTTTGGGAAACAAATGGAGATTGCTAGCAGGATAAAAAAAGTTACAATACATTTTGAAAGAAGTACGAAAATCTGTGAACAGAGGACACATTCTCGTTGCTAAATAACTTGCTTTCTTCTTTTTCGAAAGTTAAATTGTTCTGTCGTCTAAACTTAAGTCAACACCATCTTATTGATATTTATTTTCTCTTGTATACATTGGCGTTTTTAAGTAACCATCCCATCCCTGGAAGCTTCCCAGGCTCAATGTGCTTTGACAGACTATGTTTGACTGTCCAAGTCAATACAGCTGGATACATATCTTTATGAAGAGCGGTTAGATCTATTCTGTCCGGC